>JARHVA010005196.1:0-495000 GCA_037957365.1 Torreya grandis | reverse complement strand
ACAATATTTAGTTATATTTTCTATATGTTTCTTTAGATATTGACGAGACCTATTTTATAAGGTTCTAGACACTCTTAAAAGGCTTGTATAGATGTCCCCATAAAATCAACCTATCACTCTAGGTGTCTTACCCTGATTAAAACTCAATTTACAAACTTCTCAACAAACACCTATACTAGTTACTTATCACAATGTCTATTTTAAGGGCTTTTTGATCACACCAATACTCAGTTGGACTAAAAATTAATGAATGTCTGTAAGCAAAGTATTCAAGGTGTTAACATGATCAAAATTTCAAATCAAATCAACTTAGACACCATATCTCATAGGACTGTCCTCAACTATACCAAGTCACTACCTTAAGACAATTAGGCCTAATGACCTTAATCAGGTCAAAATCTAAAATACACCTCAGCAAAGCTATACAAGCATCCAAACCACTATATATAGGTGTATCAAGGATGTTTCAACACCTAACTTGCACTCAATGACTCAATTTCACAAAATTCACTCATAAATCCTCCCTCATTATCTTGTCATTCTCCCTTATGAAACTAACATTTTTTGCCTTTAGTGTGGTGTTACAAGTCACATGTTGCACACATCCACTTGTCACATTCATGATTCCCACGAACTCATTAGATTTTTTCATATCGTATGCAAGACTAAGTTTGTGAACAACTTGTTTAATCAATGAATTTCCCAAGTTATTAATTATTAGGTTGTTTGTTCAGCTGATGACTAGGGTGGACACTCCATCATTACGAGTCAAGACAAACTCAGGCATTGTTGATGTAATGTCACCTACACAAGCTCTCACCGAGGTATGTATATTCACTTGTAATTTTAAATTATAATTTATTACTTTTGTTTTGATAATTGACCATATACTTGGGAAAATATAACTTATATGCATGAATGTATTATGTATGTAGGGGTATCATATGACATTTGATAGTCTGATTCAAACAATTACTATGGCATCTCCTCATGTTTCTTCATCATTTGACATGCATGTTCGTACAACTGAACTTGGCACTGACCCAATCGAGCATCAATGACAAATTAATAATGACCATGAGATTGCGGTAAGTGCATGTTTAAATGATTTTTTATTATAGTTTTAAATGAGTTTCTTAACTTGGTTTCACATATACTTGTTAATTTTATAATAATTTTTGTATTTAAATAAGTTTGGTTGCAAACGAGCTATGAGTGTAGTACCCATAGTCGAACCTTGGAGCAATCCAAGGCATTCGGGATATCTCCATCTACAAGTAGGGCATCCCAGGGAGAGTCTTCTTCAAAGAAGGCAAAGAGAGGGAGACTATTTGATGATTAGGATGTTGTAGATGATGTACTTTTTTGTATGCCTAAATGGCAATATACACACTTTTGGCATCGAACATGCATATATGATGTATTCACCTGACATTAAATACAATGTTGTTATACATGATCTATTTTTTGTATGCCTATATGGAAAAACATGTATTATTGGCATTATATGCCTATACATGGCATTCATACATGACATTCTTATTTTGTACATGAATATTTAAGAAAATCAATGAAGTAAATCTTATTTGAATGACTTGTGTTCAGAGTATTATGAATGATTGGTTTTGAAGTATTCTTAAAGATTAAAAATGTTATAAGATTGAGAGTAACTTGTTAGGATAATGTTACAAATAAAATTGGTATGGCAAAACCTACAGTTAGAAAGATTGACATTTATTGTTCTTAAAAAGTTTTGTTTCTATAAGAATGCAAATGAAATAAGAAGTAAGGGGTTTTGAACCTCTTTGATCATTAATTGAATCCTATATTGGTGATTGGTCTGAGATTGGTAATTTTTAGACACCTACTCACTTATCTCGGTTTTGAGTCTTGTGCATAGAGTGGGATTAAGGGAAATAAACCCTTATAAGAAATAAAGAATATCAATGATTGCATTTGAATTGTGTTTTTATGATGATGTAGAGGTGTGGAGGATAATTCTACAAAAACATCATTAGTTGGTTTTAAACCCAACTGATCACATTCACTTGCTATGGTTTGATTTGAATCTTCTTTCACAAGCTAGCTCCTCTTTTAACTCTTTGGGCTTAATAGCTTATTACACCTAGTAATTATTCCTTGTACTCTTAGTAGCACCTCCTTGATGGCATTGAAATCTGTCCATAAATTCATAATTCATCCTTTACCTCATTCCATTCATCTCATTCACAAACTTCCTCTCAATCTCTTTTTAGTTTCTTACTAGGCACCTTCTTTGGGTCTCAAGGACCAAATCTTGGTCTATGTTTCAAGAGATCAACTTGTTGTCACATATGGTCTTAGATGATCATAACATACTTGGTATAACCCCATTCAATTACTCAAACAATCTTTGACTCTCATTCCACATCTTATGGACATAATACTCTCTCAAGGCTTGTAACCTTTTTTTTACTATATTTTGCCTTGTAAGGAAAAGTTATGATTGATCATAATATTATAAGGGCATTTATAGGTACCCTATATCATTTTCCATGTCTATGTCAAATTTAATTTCACAAATCCACCTCTAACTATCACTTCCTTCATTAGCCTACCCTCATTTAGGCTTAATTAACCCTATTCCAAATCCTCAGTCCTAGAATCCATACACAGTCATAAAATCTTAGGTTAAAATATTTTGATTCACCTTTTACATGTATAAGGGATCAAGATTACAATTTTTCATTAAATTCCCATGGTTAAATCTCTCAGAAATGCCCAAACCTTAATATATGGTTTCCCATGACTAATACAGACCCGAGGGCCTAAAGAATTCCATATCTTGAGACCCACAATGTTCCTAAGGACTAAATTTATTTAAATGGGCCTATTTTTACCTTACCTAACTCATCCAATCATTGAAAATTTGTTATCAAGCCTCTACTCAACTGGTCTAGCTTGATTTATGTTAGACTGTGCATTCCTTTGTAGACTATGCAGGGTATATTTGAACTATATCGCTTCAAGGGCATTCCAAAATTCACTAAGGGAATATTAAAATATTTACAAACATTTAAAGCATACTAATAAAAAATATCATCACAATATCCTATCCTTTTGAGCTTTCAAAATGCTTACAATTCACTAATTGATTGCAAATAGGGGTCTTGATTAGACAGTGTTGTGTCTTGTTTTATGAAATGATTCTTGTCAGATATGTTCATTAACTTATAAGGGTTATTATCCACATTTTAACCCTATTATTCCCTATCAATTACATTTAATCAAACCTTATCTGATGCCTCCACACCTTGTTATCTTCCTTAGCACCCTACAAGTAGGGTTGGACTACATATACAGGGTTTTATTGTTCAAGGGTCTGTGTAATACATTTTTCAATCTCTATCTTATCTCTAATTATATTAATTATTTCCAAATCACTAATCAAATTGCCTACATCACCTTTAAAACAACATGATGCTCCATATATACAAAGACTTCAAACCAAAGACCTTATTCATTTCACCTTCCTTCGCATAAGACAATACAAAGGGCACTAATTTGTGAAACAAGGTACGTATTGAGTTATCTTTATTTGAGTTTCCTATATAATCACAAGAGATACATTTAAATGTTTACCATATAAGAAATCAATCCCCTTATTTATTTCTAAAGAGATTTAGACTAAAGTTTCTAAATCTTGTTTTTAGGCTTCTGCACCTAATTGACTCTCAATAGGTCAAAATCACTATTTGAATCTTCCACAAGATAATACCTAATTTATAAAGGTATTTAAAACATAATACATGTGATCCAAGCCTTGTACCAAGCTATAACATTCAAAAGTAATGAAAACTCACCTTTAACCTTTTGAAGCATTATCCAAAAATGAGCATTTATAGGCAGGTGAAAACTTATTGGAGTTATTGGACACCTATAGGATAATATGAGGTTAAAACACCATGTTTTAATGTTCTTTACTTGATTCAATTTGTATTATTCCCTTCAAATGATCAAATATCCAACTTTGCTCTTTATGCCTTTGAGACTACCTATGGGGTTTCGAGCTTGCCATAGGGTTTGCATGGAGTTCAAAGTGTGAACACTCCTAAAAGGTGTTTTAAAGGTTGAAAACAATCTTGTTATGCTTTTCAAACACTTACATAATCTTGGAACCCATTATTAACCTCAAACCTCCAAGAAACATGCATGCACCAATGATGATTCTCATGAGACATGAAGGGGACTATGTATAAACAACAAGAACTTCCACTTATCACATGACCTTCACAAGATGTTGGCTAGGTAGATTATGTCATAATTAGTCTCTCCACCAAATTTTTTGATTAGATCATGCATATTTTGGCCTGTAGGCCTATTTTGCCAAAATCTAGTGACATGTTGCTTGCTTGGTCAAGTTTCAAAAATGAGATTCCTTCCCTTTTACCTTGGTTTGAGATAGAACAAGGTGAATGTGCTTTGATAATGTCATGAACCTCCTTGAAATGATTTCACCCTTCATTGGTTTGCCTTTACCCTGATGTAACCCTTCAATATGTCTTCCTATCTTCCTTAACTTCTCTTGCTTGTCAACTTTCTCAGTCTTGGCTTATGGAATTGTTCTAATTTTCCATTAGGCTCTTAAAGGATATTACCCATACATCCACATCATACCATTCATATTCAATGTACTCTTTTAAGCTATCTCACACTAGCTTCCAATAGGCTTCAATGACCAAATCTCTTAATGCTTGAACTAGGTCTCCTGCAGGCATTCTTCATCTGAGATAAAATTTATTAGGCTTCTCATGCTTACTTTATGCCAATTCACACTTTCCCAAAATATCAAACACCAAATTCACTTCTGAACCTCACCATTCAATATAACAAGTAGTAGCCTTTGTACATTATCCTTAAACCACAACCACTCCATGTCAATTTGGTTCTTGATTGTTTTTCAACAGAATTCAAACACGGTCTATTTTTGTGTCACCTTGAACACTATTTCCTATAACAAATATTTATCAATCATGCATTACAAATATATAAATTATCCTTCTTAGTTTTGGTCTTGCCAAAGATCTCATTCAATGCTATGTTTTGCCTTCAAGATTCCATCTCCAATCCTATCCTTCTCTACGTTCTTAGGATTAATAACCTCCTTCACTATATATCTATTCTTTGTATCTTAGAAGCAATTCTTGATATCATTTATCTCTCTCATGGCACTTACATTCATTTCCAAAATCACACCATTCATTCCATTCCCAAACTTCCTCTCTTGCTTTCACTAGCTTCTTGTTAGGCTATTCTCTTAGGTCTCAAATACCAAATCTTGGTCTAAGTCTCAATGGCTCAATATTTTGTCTTGGTTGGTCTTAGTTGACCCTATCATATTTTATCTTAACCTCTTCCAACTGCTCAAACATACTTCAACCTTCAATTCCATATATAAGGATCGTAAGGACAATTCTAGGCTTTTAGCCTTTTTTTGTGCATTTCCTCTTTGTTTGGTCAAACTAAGAACTATTTTCAAGATGTAATCACATTTATAGCCACCCTCTATCTACTTCTAAGTGTGTGTCAAGTTTCATGCCTTCACTAGATCCACACATCCCTTCACTAGACAATATATGAATGAAAACAAGGGTTTTAATGCACCTATAAGATTTAAATAGTTTGAGAATAATTACAAACCATTATAAGGTTTTAAAGGCTCTTATATTGATCTATCAACCTTTCCCCATGCTCATATTCTACTAGATCAATGACCAACCACGTGGTCTCAAATGAAACTCTCCATTACCCATAGGCATGCAATTTAGCCTAATTAGGACTAGAGGGCCTAATAGGCTCCTTGATTGATTAGTATCCTCTTGAAGGATTTTTAATCCTTAGAACACTTTGACAAGCTTCAAACAAATGTTTCAAAGGTATTGAAACCCAATTCCAATGGCTCTAGCTTCTAGTCATGTGTATATGGTTCACTTGGACTATTAGGCCTATTAGACCTTTTTGGCTTCTTAATGGCCTCTAACTAGCAAACTGGTGTTGCTAAAAAACCTGAAGGGGTGGATAATATTTAGGACTAGATTCTTGGCCTCTCATCTAGCCTGGTTAACAAACCCACCACCCATTTCATGCTCAAGAATGCCCTACCCAATACAAGAAAGATGTTGATTTTTAGCCTAACTTCAGGCATGCATAAAAACAAAATTGTAAGTCATATGGATAAAATTTTAGATCCTTATTGTGCATGGAAAATCCCTCTAATTGCACCCCAAAACTATTTGGAAGCACCTATAAGAGAAATCCATGGTAGAAGTTGTAGTAAGGGGTCCTAAAATACAACTTTTTGGTAGTGAAGAGACAACTTGTTGACTTCCAACTACCATTTTTACCTCCGAAACATGCAGGTGAAAATTCATCACTTTGAGCACATCTATATAGGAAAATTACACATGATCCAATGACTATGACATCAAATTTCACCTGCAAGTGCATTTTCACTATTGTTCAAGAGCATGGAAACATTGACAATAAATATTGTCAAAGTTGAAGCTATGGTCCGTGAAATTCATTTCTAGTGCTTATTGGTTGAAAACTAGCACTGCCAACATGTTCAAAGGGATAGATAACATCCAAGACTAGGTTATTAGCCTCCCATCTGGCTCAATAGACAAACCCATCACCCATTTAGGGCTAAAAAATGCCCTTCCCAATACAAGAAAGATGTTGATTTTTAGCCTAACTTCAGGCATACATAAAACCAAAATTGTAAGTCATATGGATGAACCATAAGATCCTTCTTATGCATAGTAAAGCCCTATAATTTCACCTCTAATCTAGTTTGAATCACATCTAAGAGCAATCCATGGTTGAAGTTGAAATAACAGGGCCTAAAATGCAACTTTTTGGCAGTGTAGAGACAACTTGTTGACCTCCAACTAGTGTTTTTGCCTCCGTGACCTGCAAGTGCAAATCCGCCAGTCTGAGCACATTTATATATGCAAATCACATGTAATTCAATGATCATGACATCCAATTCCACCTGCAGTACATTTTCAATACTATTCAAAAATGTCAGACCAATGAAAATATGCAAATCAATGAAAAGTGTGTTTATTTTGTGTGTAACAATAGTATGTAATACCATTTGAGGCAATTTTAATGCATTTGGTTTAGCTAGAAGCCATGTAGACCATTCTAAACAAGGATGTTTATGTGTTTGAAAGGCTACAAGGAGAAATAGAGTTATCATGAGCAATTTTTTAGGAGCATGGAAACACCAACTACTTTTAGTAAGCTTCTTTTAGCTTCGAGAATATGAAATTCTTTATTAACGATGCCAACAACATGAAGGTGGAAGCTTATTTGGCACCACTAACCTATAAATTTTTTTTATTAAGTAATTAAAGATAAAATTTATGCATGTACTATCTATAAAATCAAAAACATTTGGTAAAATTGATTACATCTAAATTTTAAAAGTCAACATACCTACACATTTTAATCCAACGAACCACTTGGATCTGCTCTAATCTTGATAGTATCAAGAATAACTTCATCGTCTGACTCATGAACTTTTCATGGATTCCCATTTCTTGGCCTCCCATGATATTTTTGCAATTGAATATTCATTGCAAGAACCAAATTTGAATAGTGCAATATCTTTCTATGAGTTTCAATGTCTTCAAACAACCATACATTTGAAGTTTTTATAGGATATCATCGAAGCCAAGTTCTAGTGAATACCACATACCCAGTGGGGTAATCAATGTTTTCTCCATCTATGACCGGGGAAGTCAATTTTTATGTTTCATCTACACACCAACATAAGTAGTAATTTGTTCCCTCTTCATTGTCATTATCTGCAATAACTTCAAAAACATGGCCTACTTCACCAAAAACAAATTTTAATGACAATATTGTTGACCATTTTTGGCCCAACAGGCCAAAAATAGGTCACCCCATTTTCATGCTATTTTGAGCCAGTACTTTTTGATTTTTGTATGAGTCTTGTGAAATTTCTACGGACTCTATAGGTTTTCTACAGACTCTGCAGGACCATTTCTACGGACTCTACAGGTAAAAACAAATTTGACACTTAGGCACAAAATGGACCATTTCAAGTGTCCTTGCGGAGGGCAATTCGGGACTTAAGAGCCCTTGCGAAGGGCAAGGAAGATTTCCAAAAGAGGTAGCAGAAGAGAGGCTGAAAAGGTAAGTTCTTTCAGAATTTGTTTAAGGCAGTCGAAAGGCAAACGCATAATTCCTTTAGACTTTTTGTCCGAAGGAATTCTTTTAGACAAAAAGTCTGAAGGCATTCATAAAGGCTGCAAACAAAACCCCCGCAAAGACCAAGGCAAGAAAATAATTTCTTTAGACTTTTTGTTTGAAGGAATTCCTTCAGACAAAAATTCGAAGAAATTCGAGAAGACTGCGCCAAAAAGCCCGGGGAAGAACTCTGAAAAAGTGACAAGGCAATTCTTACAGACTTTTTGTCTATAGGAAAAAAGTCTACCAAAAAAGCCTGTGCAGCAAGAGGTCAAAGCAAGAAATTCAAAGGAAGTCCAAGGGGTGACGGGCCTGAGGACATCAAAGTCAAGCACAGTGAACTAGCCTTTGGAAATTCAAACGCAGTGATGGGCCCGCCAACGTCAATTTTACACTAGGAAAAGCCAGAGTGCGAAACGTGCCAAGTGGCAATCGTGAAAGGCTTTGACATGTTTTCTCTAAAAGAAGCAGAGTGTGCCATGTGTCCCTTGTAAAGCTTGATAGAATTTGACAAGTGTCAACACCGGCAATCTGTCTCTTTTATCCCACGAGAACTATGGTGGGCCCCAGACGAATTGCTAAAGAGAGCGAAAGTTGCCACGTGTCCTCTTCTATAGGACCTTCAAAGGGTGCCTAAAGCTTCTATGAGTCAAGCAAATGTTGCCACATGTCCTGCCCATTTCACAGTGGAACGCGCCACGTGTCACTTATTTGAAAATCGACAGAAAATGGCCAAGGCAAGCAGGTAGAGCCCAAGGAACGTAGTGACCCACCAAAAGATAGCCTTGAGGGCTGAAGGAGCCAGAAGGAGACAAAACCAGGATGAGACAAGGCAAGGAAAAGGCAAGGCAGTCCAAGTGGCGAGTGGAGGTGAGTTAATGCCAGGTGGTCATCAAATGGTGCAAATAGTAAGTGACGCAACTTGTTTTCTCCAGTTTACATTTATAAGCATACAAGCCACGTAAATGCCTTGAAGGAAGCAGTCTATTTGCAAAAGAGAGGCATGGCCCATGCTTTCACATTAATGTTGGGACGCCAAAGTCAAAGTAGTAGCTTGCAAAAAGAGTGCCAAAAGTCTTTTCCAAAAAGTGCCAAGTTCTCTTCTCTCTCTTTCTATATATTGTAAAAATTCTCATTTGAGAAGGATCTATTCTCTTAGCCTGTAAGGCAAAGTTTTGCCCAAAAATCTCTCAGGCTTGTAAGGTAGAACTCTACCAAATTTTACCTTGAATCAGGACTGAGCATTTTTGCCTCCATTTGGACTTGCACTCAAGCATATGTCTATGTTCTTTTGTGTTAAGTCATTGTCTTTCATGCTTTTCATAGATCGATTACAACATGTCTAGTGCATTGTGAAGTTTCTCTTTTACAGGTTTGCCAAAAGTGTCTCTAGCAGGAATATAAGTGCATGTGAATAGGCTGCTAAAGTGTGTCTCAGAACACCTTTGATAGTTCCTTCCTCCCTGTATAACTACGGACACCTGACTCACTGATATAGAAGAGTCTCCCACATCAAATGAAGTGTATGGGAACTTCTTGGTGAAAAGTTTATATTTGGGCTGTGTGGGTCATCTTTTTTGGTGTATCACCTTTTTTTAGTTTAGGTTTAGGTTCTGTTTTAGCATATTTATCCCTTTTCATCCCCCCTTTTTCCATTTTATTTGTTAGCGATAAGAAACCAGGGCCTAAAATATACATTAGAGGGAGCTAGCCCTTATCTAGAGACTCTCCCCTCCAGCTTCACCGGTCCCACAGGTGAGAGGGGAGTTTCCATTTTGACATGTGGAAGGCAGGAGCTAAGCGTCCTGCCCAGGGTGCAATCCACTGCGTCAACAAGTATGAAGATAAATAATGAGAATAAATAGTACATAAAGATTAATCTTCTACCTGGATGCACTAGATCAGATATATGATCAAAGTCATGTGATGATGTCATATATGTAAGTTGCAATGCTGGTGGAACTCGATATGTGTTGATTGGAATTAGAGGTTTGGAACTCCAGTCATTCACCCACTCTTGTGACTCACACTCATTCCAAACAGAGTCTATGCATGTAGAACAAAAGCATGTCAAGTGTCGTGTATGAATAGTCTAAGAATTTGAGCTACAAAATGAGTGGTACTAATTTGAACCTGTTAGATTCATACAATTCTCATAGTTTGCCAAGTATTTTTCCTCCATTAACCAAAAATGTCTACAAATAGTAGAATTTTCTTGAGCATCATGACATATGTTCTCATTACACCATTCAACCACAGTTTTTGCATCAATTAAATTAGCAACATGGTCAAATTTTAACTCCTCACTTGCAATGACTCTTTTTACAAATGCTCTAGCACTGTCATGCTCCCTTTTTCCATGGCCAGCTCAGTGAAACTCCAAATATGTTCTACACTAATGGTAACGTGCATCCTACTCAACCAATAAAACATCTATGCATTCTTTAATTACAAAGTGCATTTGTCTGACTAAATGTAATACTGATTGAAAGTAATGTTCCTTTAAGTCAACTATCCATAGAACTTCTCAAAACAACCTTGCACATACTCTATATAATGTGATCGACCATCACTGATATAAAAATGGTACTCCCTTAATATTTCTCAATCTTCAACTGTATTATCAGGTGCATGCATGAATGTTATATGCACAAATATGGCAAATTATGTTGAGTTGTAATACTACAATTGAACTTCCATTTGTGGTTTGAAAGTGTAATTTCTAGCAAAGTTGACTATTGAAATGATAGAATCAAGCAGAATGTGTCCTTGCTTAGCTTTAAATTTTCATCCAACCATTTATCCCTATGTGTGTGCCTTGCATACTCATAAATAATTTTCTCCATGAATTCGATCATTAATTCTGAAACAGGTATCTCTTTCGTAACAAGCTCACACCTTTTAGATTCTTTGCCATATTCTACTCGATAAGTCACATATTTGTATTTGCTCAAACCAACTAATTCTTGTCCAATTTCACTTGTACACTCCTCATGGATACATTTTTTAAATATTGGAAATCCATCACAAATGTTCTAATTTCCATCTAAATATGCTTTCTTATAAAAAACTATCCATTTGGTCTTTTACAAAAAATATTTTGAATAAATTCCCTGGCTGATTTTGGTGGAACTTCTACACCACATTCCAACAAAATGCTGTTAGTATGCAAAGGAAAATGAATATGGCAAAAAACGTCATAGTGGATTGAGAATTCAACATGTTGCCTACAACAATAAGTGGTGCATGTGTGATTTATTTTTACATAAAAAGGTTTGGTCATCTCAAAAAATATTTGACTAATAAAAATTTGTGGATGTTTTTCCAAAAAATTATAGTACAATTATGTTTGAATCATATCCAAAAATGTTTTGGATGCAGTTCACGATTACGAAAACTAGCTCTTCTTTTCACTACATCTCTTGCATTGGGTAAATTCTTGTATTATCTTTCCAAAATTGTGCAAGCAAGTCTTTCAAAGCATCGACTATAGCCTTGTCATTTCATGGAAGTATACTAGAGAATGCCCAGAGATTTTTCGTATTGGGTTCATTAAGTCTTTCACATCTTGAAATCGCTTTCATTAATGTTTTTCTATTTATATCAAGTGTTCAACTTGTTTTTGAAATCAATCATTTTTTCCCTATTTCAGCACTTATTGCACAAGTTGTCATTATACGCTGGGTAACATTAAAATATGATATGCATCATGTATATTTTCAACAATTTCATCATCTATGTTAGATGTTCTTAGTCCTAATGTGTACATTGTAGGTCTCATCTTAACCAATTTCATCAACAAAATAAGTAATTGACATCTTTAACTATCATAATCCAATCTATGAAATAAACTATCCCAAATTTCTTGAGCCAGTCTTCTTAAATGGTGGTCCGATATTTTGTTATGAATTAGTTTCAAAATATTTTCATCGACTCCAATTAAGTACTTGTCTTTTCTACGCGCAATTCTTGGAGGTGTTGTTAATGGTGGAATCCATTTAGAGGGTGTTTCAAAATCATTATATGTTTTCATGAAAATTTATTCATTATTCATTTATTCATTATATGTTTTCATTAAATTTTGTTCATTGTTAATTTCATCATTATTTGTGTCTATTAAATTTTCTTCATTGTTGGTGGGTAAAGTATCATGCATAGGCTCTTCATCAACAAAATCAAAAACTTTAAACTTTGAATGTGAATTTCCAACATTATCTAATTTATTATTGTCAATTTCATCATAAGTCAATTCATTGTTGTGAATTTCATCATAATTCAATTCATTATTGTCAATTTCATTATTATCAATTACCTCATTATCTAAGGCATTTGGCTCATCAGGGTTAGTGGTTATACCTTGTCTGGATTGAAATGCTTGCTTTCATACACTATTATTTTTCTTTCAACTCTTCTAATTGCTTTGGTGTTTTGTTATTCAACTTCTTCCTCTTCCTTGAAAGTGAATTGGATCCCATTTTGACAAAGATACCCAAAAAATTACTTCAAAATGTGGGGTCCAAAAGAATACTACAAAGTGCACACAGAGAATATGCAGTGTGCAGGGAATGTCTGTGGGGACAACAATCTCAATGTGGGACAAAAATAGATGTTGAAAAGTAAGTTTTTATCTATACTTAAAGGAACACATACACGTTATAGAAATGTGTACACGCTGTTATAATGTGTGCGTGTTCCTTGAAATATAGGCCTATACTATAAAAATAAGAACAAAGGCTCATATTCAATGCATAAAATCCCCTTTAATACTATACTATGATACAATAAAACTCAATAAGACTATAATATTATGCAATAAGACTATTAGATGTTGCAATAAGGCTATCATATGATGCAATAAGGTTCAATATGATGCAACAAGGCTCAATATGATGCAATAAAACTATCATACGATGCAATACGACTATCATATGATGCAATAACATTATCACATAATGCAATAAATTTTCAATATGATGTAATAAGGCTATCATATGATGCATAAATCCCCAATATGATGCATAAATATCCAATACATGATGCAATAAGACTCTTGATAAGACTATGAAGAAATAAGACTATCGTATGATGCAATAGGGCTCAATATGTAAGATAAAATGAACTAATTTTGCCCACAATCCCATCATGGGTCCTTACAAAACTAGGTGAATAATGGGTTCACAAATTAGCACTAATCACATCCATGAATTTGTGATGAAAATAGGGAACTTAGGGGTTGTGTTTGTTATAAAATTATGATTTAGGGTTAGGGGTTTAGTGTAGTGGGTTTGTACATGTGTATATGTCATGAAATTAGGTTTAAGGGAACTGTATATGTTCAAGTGATAAAATTAGGGTTTACGATCAATATGTCATGAAACATGAGCTAATTTAGCCCCTTTAATCACATTGTAGACTCCAATTTAGGTTAAATGGGTCCAAATTGGCCACATTTGCATTCGTATTTCCATTACTGATTAAATTAGGGTCAATTAAGCCATACATGTTGCATAGATTATATAATTGATTGATTTGGTTTAGGAGCTTTATTTTGTCCAAATCACGTCCCTAATTACACCAATTGACTAATTCATTCAATTCATGATATAGAATATACTTAATTTTACCCCAAATCATATGTTAAGCTCTTATAATTACGTCAAGAAGGGGTTCAAATTGGCCTCCCATGCCTCATCGATTGAATGAATCAACTCTTTGGTTTATTATAAATATACATGATGACATTCTAGGGTTAATTTCACTCCAAACCACATCATGTATACAATTTAAAATAAGTTCATACATGGCTTATTTTGACCCTAATTGCCCCTATAATTGAACCTTGTTGTGCCACATGTGTACCTCATACACCTGAAAGTGTTAAAGCTATCAGAGATACATCAAGTCTTGGAAGTTTCAGAGTTGACAATGCCTTGAGAGGCCAAACCCAATTACATATCACCACATGTAGCTTGTATGTGCTCAAAAGTGTCAACACTATTAGAGGTGTTAGGTCCTAGAAGCGTTTAAGAGCTATGAGAACCCTATGAGGTTCGATCCAATTAGATGTCACCACGTGTATCTTATACACACATATAAGTGTTAGAGATCTAACTGTCAAGTCTAGAAGCATCAAATTTGTTAGAGCCTCAGGACACCTAATCTGATCAAATATTTTCACGTGTAGGTCTAGTACACCTAGAGAAGTATTAGAGTTATTTGATATGTACATACATTATAGATCCTCAAAGCATCATAGATGTTAGCACCCCAATAATCTTGATTCAATCAAAGATGGCCATGTGTACTTTTGTACACCAAGTGGCTGATTCGAATAGATAAGACTGACAGGTTGGGCCTGGCCCCACTGTGTCAAGTCATCAAAAGTACTCAATGATCACATCATCAATAAGAAAAACATGGAAAAATATGAATACATCTCAGATGCCATGAGGGCCAAATCTAGGCATGTACACATTGTGCACTCTCTACGTTTATTAACTAACATGAGTAGAACTCATGATCTTTGATACCTAGATAGGTCCCATCACCTCCAACCAATACAACTAAGGCCTATTCAAAAATATCGTACATACATATTGTTGACCATTTTGGCCTTGCAGGGCAAAATCGATCTCCTTCTTCCCCTGTTGTTCTGAGTTAGCTTAATTTCTGGTTTACACAAGTCTTTCAGCAAGAGGATGAACCAGTTCAACAACATGAACTTTCAAACTTGAACTTTTAACCATTGTTGGTTCAATCGCTTGGTTCAATAGCTTGGTTCAATCTGTTTGGTTCAATCAGTTGGTTCAATCGCTTGGTTCAATCAGTTTGGTTTAATTAGTTGGTTTAATCAGTTAGTTCAATCACTTGGTTCAATAGCTTGGTTCAATATCTTGGTTCAATATCTTAGTTCAATCAATTGGTTCAATCACTTGGTTCAATCGCTTGGTTTAATAGCTTGGTTCAATCAGTTGGTTCAATCGCTTGGTTCAATAGCTTGGTTCAATTAGTTGGTTCAATCAGTTTGGTTCAGTCAGTTGGTTCAATCGCTTGGTTCAAAGGGGGTCTTGCAAACCCTGAAGGACAAGTGCCCTTGCGAAGGGCAGTCAGGTACAAATTAGACTTTTCAAGTAGGTTACGGAGGGCAGTTCCAGACCTAAAAGTACCCTTGCAGAGGAATCAAAGACAAGGCAAAAGAGCAGAGTTTTCCTTCGGAAAGGGGACAAGGCAAAGATAGAAGAAAAGGCTAAGGCTAAATTTATTTAAACAAATGTCCCAAGTAATTCCTTCGAACATTTTGTTCGAAGAAATCCTTCGGAAGAAAATCCCGCGACAATAAAAGACAAGGCAAAACTTTTTTGATGCATCACCCTCTTAGTTTAGGTTTTGTTTCAGTATCCTTCTCTCTTTTTAACCCCCCATTATATATATATATATATATATATATATATATATATATATATATATTAGCAAATGTACTAGAATAAATCAGAGATGCATCAAAGGGAGCTAGCCCTTATCTAGAGATTCTCCTCTTAGTTTTGCCCGACCCACAGGCAAGAGAGGAGTCTCCATTATGTCGCATGGAAGATAGAGGCTCAGCTTTCTTTTAGGGGTGCAATCCATAGCGTCTATAGTTTTTGGCATGCCTGGTGGGACTTACTAGTTTTTATCCAAAGAGTTAAAGAATTTTTGGTGTGTTCTTCAACAAATCAGCGTTTGGAGGCTTTTCATCAACATTAATGATGACTCCGAGTTGAATCAAGCTGGTTAAGCAGTCTCAGTGCCATCAAGAAATCACATTTTTGGTATGTATAATTCCATTGCTCAGAACCATGGGTCTTGTATTCCTTCATATAATTTTGATCAAGCTCAGGTTGTTCATGGAATCATCTCAAGCAACAAGAATGCATACGGTTATGATTTTTGCCCTTTGCAGGCTGGTGAAACATTTCAAGCTTTGCCTCTTCCTCCTCAATTTGAAAAAGTCCTTGGCCAGCCTGGCTATGATACTTACCAGCCTTGTGTTGATCCTTATCGCGTCCAATATGACCAGTCTCAACCCTGTCACGAGCTATATCAGTCTTATGCCCAGTCTTCTCAATGTGTTACTTCTCCTACTCAACCTAATCATTTTGCCAATCAACCCACTTCCACCTTCAAACAAGCACTGCTGGAATATGAAAAGTATGTAGTGGAGCTTGACACTAGAAGGGGATGCAACCAAGAAATTCCTGATCATTCCATTCATCAAGTGAGAAATGCATTAGATCTAGTTAAGAGTGAATGGACTCTTATTGAAAGAGCCAATTGGCAAAGGCTTACAAGCGAGATGCTGGATGTGAGTGATTTGATTGCATCTTTGGTTGAGAAGCTAAGTATTCATGAGAGGTGGCCTTACCAAGTCTATTAACCTGCATATCCGCTACTCTAAGTTTCATATCAGACATACGCAACCCCTGCTCATAAGCCAAGTCAACCATGTCAAAGTCCTTTCCCTAATCATGTTGAGGAGAGTTCTGAAATAGTAAATCTTGTGTTTAAAGCCAACCTTGATAATCAGATCGAATTGGCAAATCTTGAAATGTAGCAGTCTATGTTGGTAGCAAGGGAAGTGGAATCCAAACCCTCACCACCCTCTCACATTGCAGCCCCATCCCTTGAAAAGGAGATTTGCAGTCCTAATATCATGAGCTAGAGTAATGCCGTTGAGTCATGGAACAACAAGGAGGAGAAAGACATTATCCGAGAGTGTGAGGTACAAAATGAGGCTAGTCCTTTTCAAGTCCCTCCCACCCTTCCTCAAGAATCTTCTTGTACTCCATGGCAACCTTCATGCACTCCCCTTTTCCATGATGATTCCTATGAGCTCCAAGAAAGATTCTTTCGAGATAATCTAGCTAAGCAAATTGAAGAATTAGAGGCTAAGGTGAGATTGCTTAGTGAAAGAAAGACGGAAGTTTTAGACCTTGTGGAGGAGCCTATGCCAAAAGACACCCCTTCTACCAATCCTCGAGCTAATTTCAATATTGATAAAATGTTGGTCAAGTGGAGGGATGAAAATCAAGTGATTTTGGCCCAAAGTCTGCCCCTACTTTCTCATAGGTTTTCAAAAGGATCCCTTGCTTTTCATTCCCAACCTGATTTTGACAATCCTTGTGTTCCAAATCCTTGCCTGGTAAATGAAGAATGTTTCTCTTGTGTTGAGGAATCCATCTTGAAGGAAGCAAGTGAAGAGGAGCATGCTCAATTTATGACTGATCAGAGATACTTCATGAGTGCAGATGAGGAAGAGATGATTTTTGACTCTTCTCTCACTTTGCAAGATGTCATGGAGGAGCGTGAATAGATTCTTGATCATGTTTTGAATGATTTGTTTGAAGTCATTGGGGCAGGTTACACTCTTCTTCAAGGAGACTATGAGCTGGCTAAGGGTGGAGAATGCAACATTGGGACTCAAATACGTATGTAAAGGGGCTACAAGCTTTACGATTTATCTTTTCAAGAGGTTAGTGAATCTAAAGATGATATTTTTGAAGTCATGAAGGAGGATGACCATGCCATGAAACCCGAGTTGGAGGAAGACCAGGAGGATGTCTTTGAACAACTAGAGACTCTGGTCTTTGAGTAGGAAAAGGAGAGGCCTGTCTATCTTGAGGAAAGCTTTGAAGAAGAGAGCCTTGAACAAGAAGGTGATGTTCTGTGGGATGAGTAATCAATATGTGATCTCATTTCAGACATCATAATAGTCACCCTTCTTCAGGAAAGCCATGATCGAGCAGAAGATGAGTTTGACAGCATCTTCAATAAGGCAGAAGAAGACAAGCCAATCCATGGTGCATATCAAAGGGCTTATGGTGATGAGCCAACAGTCATTGATTTCTTGATGAAACACACCAGCATGAAGAACCAGTAGGAGGCAAGCTTCCAAGAACAAGATGAATACATATATGTTGGAAACATGTTTGCCCCTGATTCACTCAGATACGAGCCAATCAAGGTGGCAGGGAAGAAGAGCAAGTCATCAAATCTCCATTCCATTCAGTCACTTGTCTGGCACCATAAGTTTTCTTACCATGAAGGAGACTTAAGAAGTTTTACCTTTGATCCAGGAGGGATGCAAATGTACCTGGTTAGCTGTACATAGTAGTTAGCTCTCAATTTTCTTTCCCTATTTTCCCTAAGTGTTGCTTGCACAGGTAGTGTTTTTTAGCCTTTGTTGTGTGTGTTTTCCTTTGTGTTTGGGGTAAAAACTTTATGATTGATTCTTGGATATCACAAGGCTATTGTTGACTCTTTCAAAGCTGCATCTCGACTCCGTGTCTAATGGACTTTGAGGCTACTAGTTTCTAAGCATAGTAGGATGCTTCCCTTGGGAATCGCCATTTTGTTGACCATTTTAGCCCTGTAGGGAAAAATTAGTCTCCTTCTTCCCCTGTTGTTCTGAGCCAATTTAATTTTTGGTTTGCACAAGTCTTTTAGCAAGAGGATGAACCAGTTCAACAACATGAAATTTGAACCATTGTTGGTTCAATAGCTTGGTTCAATTAGTTTGGTTCAATCAGTTGGTTTAATCTGTTGGTTCAATCACCTGGTTCAATTAGTGTTATCCTACCCCTGAGTGTTATTTTATGCATATGTATATAGTATATAGCTCCTCATATTTATAGGGAACCTAGCCTTGATGAGAGGAGAAATTTGTTCCCTTTTGATGTGGTAAACCTGGACATTTGGCCGACCAATCTCCTTATGCTGTGGTTGAAATCATCTATTTTGATTATCAGTTAGCTGGTGACAAAATATTCACCTAATAGTTTTTGGCGACTCCGTTGGGGAACGACGTGAAGTAGGAAAGAACACTGCCAGCTTCACGCCAACAATTTTTGGTGACTCCACTGGGGAAGAAGGAGCAGTTTCAGTTCTTTTCCATATCCATTTTCTCCAATAGGGACACAATAATTTTGTGCAATTTGAAGCCTCAAGCTTCAGATTAAAGCATCACCTGTGTCTTATCTATTATAATTATAGCCTTATCTATTTCCATTATATACTATGAGTTGCAAAACTTGAGACGCTGGAGATCGAGCGTTTCATTTCAAAAGTCAATTCTCTGCTAGCTCCATGCCAATAGTTTTTGGCAACTCCGCTGGGGAAGAGCACGTAGTTTGAAGCTTCAAGCTTCAAGCTGAAATATGGCCCGTTATTTTCCATTTTTATTCCTTAATTTGGCAACTCCATGCTATACTAGAAGCCAAAGAGCCCAATGTGTTGTTGACCTTGTTTTTGAGTTGGTGCAGCAGGGTAATTTCAATTTGTTTCCTCCACAACTTCAAGTTTAACAAACTAGGAGTCTTCCTCCTACCAATACCAGGTCACCAATACAAGGCAGAGCTTCTTTTTCTATTGTTAGTAGAGCTTTGCTTATACATACTCCACCTAGATTTGTTATCCTCCCTTTCCATAATCAAATCATGGCAGTTCAAGGCCCCTAGGGTAACTCTTTTCGTCCACCCAATCTTACTCCACCTCTACATGAGCTACCACACAGTTTAAAGAAGAATTTCCCCAAATTCTTTGGTGATGGGAGAGTTCATCCTTATAAACATATTGTGGCCTTCAACATAGCCTATGGTGTGATAGGCATGGATTATGAGGACGTAACAGTCAGGTTGTTTGTGGAAACATTGCAAGGTGTTGCTGTAGACTGGTTCTACCATCTACAGGGTCGATCAGTGACTGATTGGGACACTCTCAAAGCCAAATTTGAAGCAAGGTTAAAGCCTACAAAAAGATGCGCATGCCTTGCTGGCTCAGCTCACACAAATGAAGAAAGAGCCTCGTGAACCTATGAGGGACTTCAGAGCCAAGTTCGACAAGCTGAGAAACAAGATTCCTACAATTACTCAGCCAACACCTGAGAACCTTAAATGTTTTCTCATCAACTCACAACTACATGAAGTGAGTTTTCTGTTGAGATGTGCTGGCCACATAGACCTTGCTGTTGCTCATGATTTGGCCACTGAGGTGGAAGATGACCTTATCTTGGCGGGAATGATAAGGAGAGATCCAAACAGAGGTAAATCTTCTTCATCCTCTTAATATCTATCTACAGGCACCACTGATCAAATGGTGCAAAAGCTAGCAAATGAACTGCTAGCCTTGAAAAGACAAATGGCCCAAGGTATGTCTGCTCCTCCTTATCAAGATATACCAATGAGAACATTTCCCAACCAGTCATATTAAGGCAATGCTGCTAGAAGTCAAGGGCAACCAAATCATCTGCCTTCCCCATAGGGGAAACTTGCCAGTGAAGGAGCACCAGCCAACTCAGTAGTTGGATATCTAGAAACAAAACATGATTTCTCTTTCCAACCTAAGTTTGATCAAGAAAATGATGATGATCTCTTTGTAGCAGACCAAGAAGAATCAACTGGCGACTCCAACATTGGTTTCCTAAATTACCAGGATGAACCTAGAAGTAAAGGTGAAGCATTTGATGGATCATACACTGTATTCACCCAGTCCCAAAATTAGTCAACCCATCAAGCCGATAAAGAAAAATTAGAGGAGCAAGTTCAGTGTGCAATTTTAATTGCCAAATGAGGAACTTCTCTGCCTTTCCAGCCAAAGGACCCAGCGAGTAATGAAAAAGTTAGTACCCCAAATGTTCTTGCACCTTCTACTTTAAATTCGCAAATCATTACCCCCCTCCTAAAAACCAAAAGGATGAACTACCTTCCCCTGTTCCTAACTCATTTCAGACATTTGACATAGTCGACCATGTCAAAAAAACCAAAATTCAAATGTCTGAATTTGAATTCCTACAAGCCAACCCTGAGCAGTTGGACAGGTTGGTTGAGTGTGTGAAGAATAAAGTCATCCCTATAGGACAAGATGTTAAGAAGGTAACTCATGATCTCTCAATGAACATGTCCATCCCAAACAATCTTGTCATTACTCCTCCTATTGCCCCTGAAAAAATAGAGCCTTTCTATGTTTCCTTATTGATAAACGGTCGTAAGCTGAGCAACTGCATCATTGATTCCAGAGCTTCAGACAACATCATGCGTGCCAAAGTGGTAGAATCTCTTGGTCTCACACTAACCAAGACATTTGGGAGATGCTTCTCCATGGAAAACAAATAAATGCCACTACTGGGACAAATCAAGGATGCCCAATTTGCATTTATGGCATTTTCAAAGAAGAGAATCAAGATGACAGTCTTGGTGGCCGACGTCCCAGCCTTATATGACACCCTTCTTGGGCAAAATTTATGCAAGGACGTTGGTGGCAAATTAAGTATGGACCTATTTGAGGCAAAGATCCTAGTCAAAGGTGTTATGCAGAGATTACTTTCTGAGAAAGAAGCAAAATTTGTTATCACTCAGACATCAATGCTTGAAGCTCAAATTTTGTTTGAGTCTTCAGGTAGGGGTAATTACTTTTTGTCTATTGAAGATGTTCCTATTATAGCAGACGATAGTCCTGCGGGTGGTGATCCAAGAATTGATTCAAATAAGACATCAAAAGAATTGGTAGGGCGCAATACAGATGAAAAAAGATCTTTCCTTTTTAGTGAAAAAAATCTGATAGAAGATCAGTTTTTTATGATGTTTGGATCCTGGAATTCGATGGCAACAATTATCCTATCAATGCTAGAACTGAAACTGTGTTAATATCTCTTCAAGGAGATATTTTTCCTTCTTCATATAAGTTGCAGTTCAGCAACACCAACAACACTGCCAAGTATGAATCACTGCTGCTTGGATTGAAGGCTGCTCAAGACAGAGGCATCAAGCTCCTTCATGCCAAAAGAGATGTTGAACTGATGGTTTGTTAAGTGTTTGATGCTAATAATCAAATCATGTGCTTCACTAGACCAGAAGAGCCACAAGCTATAGTAGTGGACCATACTACTATGTGTCAAAGTTAGGAAAAGGAACTCTTTGCCAAGAGATCAAGGATTTATGGTTTTCAGATTGGAGACCATGTCTTGCCATGGGGCAAGAAGAGAGAACCAAAAGGAGTGCACAAAAAATGTGATTCCTGGTGGAGAGTTCCATTCGCCCATCACCGATTCTGGGGATAAAATAGTTTCTTATTAGTTTATCAAGATGGAATGCCATTTTCATTGTCTCACAGTGGGCGGCATCTGAAGCATTTCAATCCTTGAAGTATCAGATAAGATCAGCTTGTACATATGTATAATTTTTTTTGGTATAGTCTTTAGCTTGTTTTGTGTTGTTCATTTTCATTTGTCTTTTGTGCCTTTTTTTTGGGTAGCATGACTCCGTAGCCCAATGGCATACTTGAAGGCACTGGAGATTTTGGTTTCTACTCCCCTCAGCTGTTCCAAAATTTCAATTGAAGGAAGTTCCCCAACTGGAGTTAGTTGTTGTTCCCAAATTTTGTCACTCATTTTTGAGACAACATATGAACTATTTTGGTCTTGCAGGCCAAAATTCTCTCTTCCCTTCTCAAAAATTATTTTGAGCATTCAATTTTTTTTTATTTTTCAAGCTTTTTTAGTTAAGGGACTAGCATGTTCAATGACTTCAACATGCGAGCTCTCTCAAAGGAACAAGTTCTCAACACTTAGAAAATTTTAAAACAGGTTCAACGCCGAGCTTCAAACAAATGAATGAACCATTGAACCTTGAACCAAAATGGTTCAACGGGTTCAACGGGTTTAAAGGTTCACTAACATCGGCAAGCTTAAAGAGTTAAACGCTTCAGCAAGTTCAACCGCTTCAAAAGACTTAGTGAAAAGAAGGAAGATTGGATCATTGAACCGTTGAACCTTGAACCAAAAAAGGTTCAAAGGTTCAACGCGGTTCGTTCAAAGTGGTTGGTTTAAGCGGTCAATTGAATGAGCGAAACACGAGATTGAACCATTGAACCGTTGGTTGGTTCAAACAGAAGGTTCAAAGGAGTCCCCCAAAGCCCAAAGGCCAAGTGCCCTTGCGGAGGGCAGTGAACCAAAGTGGATAAAAAGATATCATTCGAAAAGATTTTTTGTAGTGAAATGTTACAAGGCAAATCCTTTGGACAAAATGTCTGAAGGAATTGAAGATCGCCCAAAGGACCCTGAAGGGCAGGTACCCTTGTGGGGGGCTCTTAGCGACCAAGAAATGGACGTTTCTCAAGGCCCGAAGGGATACCTTCCCTTTGAGAGGTTCCAAAGATATAAAGTCGAAGAAATGATCAAAGGCCTGTAGGATGGTTTCTACGGATTCTGCAGACCCATTTCTATAGGCTTGATTCTACAGACTCTACATGCCTGTTTCTACAGACTCTGCAAACATGTTTCTATGGACTCCACAGGTTGGATTCTACAGACTCTTTCAAAGCTTGAGAGACTTAGAGAAAACTACAGACTTTGCAGGCTAGTTTCTACGGACTCTGCAAGCTAGTTTCTATGAACTCTGCAAGCTTGTTTCTATGGACTCTGCAGGCCTATTTCTACGAACTCGAAAGACTTAGAGAAAACAAAAGCTTCTAAGAAAGAGGATGAACTATTAAACTTTGAACCGAAATGGTTCAACGGGTTCAATAGGTTCAAAAAAAGCTCCGAGCAAAGGAAAGCGAATGAACAAAGGAGCTGCGAAGGCCACCCAAACTGTTGAAATAGTGAACCAATGACATCTTCGCAGACGTCAAATTCAGGGTAATGAAATAGCCATTGATTTTTAAATGTGGCACAAAACCTAAAAACAAACTCAGTGACTAGCTGAAGAAGGAGCCGAAAAGGCCATTATAAAAGGGAAAAGATAGCCTGAGAGCTCAAATTGCAATAGGAAAGAGGGAAAGACAATAAATATTTGCGTAGGAGTTATTTTTAGTAGCTGGAACAGTCCACCAAGTAGATATTTGAGCTTGCAAACATTAAAGATGCGGCCTATTTTTTTCCCTTGGAATAAAAGCGAGGGGACAGCCATGTACATATTTGGTGAAAGACCAGATAACTCATGCTGAGGAGAAGACATTTGAGATGAATCGACATGCCATAGTTAAGGCAAATGCCCTTTTCTAGCATGGCCCTCTTTGATATAACTAAAAATGCATTCAAGGCATTGAATGCAGAATGGGCCATTCCATGAAACAAAGTGCCAAGCCTTTCTTGACTGCTATATATTGTAATATCCTATTTGATGCAAGAGAGATCTCTCTGATATAGAAGTGAAACTCTGCCCAAATTGAAAGGCATTTACTGAGACTTTGAGCAGAGTTTGTTAATCATATTTCTTTGTTTGAATGAGAAAGCAGGTTACTTTCAAACTTTGTGTTGTAATAGTTTATGTCATTTAGGAGATTGTTTTTATGTCTATTTTTTTGAATGTGTTCTTGTCCATTTTAACGAAATAAGCAGAACTAGTTGAAGTAATCAGGAAGGTATCCTGAATCCAATTATGGGAAGCCTTTGTACTGCCACAATGGCCTTTAGTGTGTTTGTCTATTTCTTTCTGTGTAAAGGGCCTTGGGATGACTTTGTGCCCTCATTGTCCTTTGTATTTCACTCTTTGGCAGTTGAGAGGGAGGCTTTGTGCTACACCTCATTTTTTTGGTTATTATGCCCCTGTTCTAGTTACTTTTACTACCCAGGAAGGAATCTGGCTATTGATTGAGTATTACTTCTAAAAAAGAGAAGTACCTCCAGTAATCACCCAAGATTTCTCCTTTGTCTTTGAACATCATCTATGAAAAAAGAGATATGGATGGTGTTATCCTACCCCTAAGTGTTATTTTCTGCATATATATATAGTATATAGCTCCTCATATTTATAGAGAACCTCCCCTTGATGAGAGGAGAGATTTGTCCCCTTTTGATGTGGTAAACCTGCACATTTGGCCGACCAATCTCCTTATACTATGGTTGAAATCACCTATTTTGCTCATCAATTAGCTGGTGACAAAATATTCACCCAACAAATCGCTTGGTTCAATCGCTTAGTTCAAAGGGGGTCTTGCAAAGATCAAAGGACAAGTGCCCTTACGGAGGGCAGGCAAGCACAAACTGGACTTTTCAAGCAGGTTGCAGAGGGTAGTTCCAGACCCAAAAGTACCCTTGCGGAGGAATCAAAGACAAGGCAAAAGGGCAGAGTTTTCCTTCAAAAAAGGGACAAGGCAAAGATACAAGAAAAGGCTAAGGCTGAATTTCTTCGGACAAATGTCCAAGGAATTCCTTCAGACATTTTTTCTGAAGAAATCCTTCGAAAGAAAATCTCGCGGCAATAAAAGACAAGGCAAAACCTTCAGACAAAAGTTTGAATAAATTTGCCTGACAGAAAGTCGAAGATAGAAGGGCCGAAGGAAAGAAAGCTGAAAAAATTGCCAAAGAGGATGACGTCCCCGAAGACGTCAAATTTAGGCCAGTGAAATAACCGTTGGTCTTTAAATGAAAGGCGCGAACCCGAAGGAATTTAAAGGCTTAAAGCCAAAAGGAAGAGACTGTTGAGAAGGGATCCCAAAGAGCCAAAGAATTAGCAGAAGATAGCCCTCAAAGGATGAAGGAGCCAAAAAAGACAAAGCTAGGAAGAGACAAAAGAGCCAAGTGCAGAAACGAACAAAAAAGTCTAAGTGGCAAAGGAAGGTGTTGACTCAAGGAGTTAATCTAGCGGTTGACATAGTATCTGCCAAGTGGTCATCAAGGGGTGCAAACAGTGAATGACGTGACCCATTTTTTTTACTTTGCATTGATGAGCAGACAAACTGCGTGAATGCCTTGAAGGAGCGGTCTTGTTTGCAGATAGACGATGCGGCCTATGTTTTCACACATGACATTTGATGTATTTAAAGCACCTAAAGTCAAAATTAGAGCTAACACAACATTCTTTTTCAGTGGCTTCCTCTTCCCAATGCTCCCAACACACGTAGGCCACTTGTCAAAGGGCGCCAAAGTCTTTTCCAAAAGGGGCACTTTTGTTTTCTTCTTCTCTCTATATATTGTAACTTCTCATTTGAGAAATGATCTCTCAACTTGTAAGGTGGAGCTCTACCAAAATTTATCTTGAATCAAAAAGAAGCATTTTTGCCTCCATTTGAGCTTTACACTTTTGCATATGTCTATGGCTTTGTCTTGTGTTAAGTCATTTTACTTCATGCTTTCAGAGAATGATTCCAGCATGTCTAGTGTATTGTGAGTTCTTCTTTTGCAGGTTAGCCAGAAGTGTCCACAACAGAGTATATGTGTATGTGAATAGGTTGCCATAGTGTGTCTTAGAACATCTCTGATAGTTCTTCCTCCATGTATCTCCAGAGGACCCCTAGCTCACTGATGCAGGAGAATTTCTCATATCAAATGAAGTGTATATCAACTTGTTCTTGGTGGAAAGTGTATGTTCAAGCTAAGTAGATCAAACTTTTTTGGTGCATCACCCTGTTAGTTTAGGTTATGTTTCAGTATCCTTCTCTCTTTTCAACCCTCCCATTATATATATATATATATATATATATTAGCAAATGTACTAGAATAAATCAGAGATGAATCAAAGGGAGCTAGCCCTTATCTAGAGATTCTCATCTCAGTTTTGCCTGACCCACAGGTAAGAGAGGAGTCTCCATTGTGTCGCATGGAAGACAGAGGCTCAGCCTTCTGTCAGGGGTGCAATCCATAGCGTCAACACATATAGTACAAAAATGTTTTAAGATTGACATCGATCCCATCAACTCATGTCTAGTAAATAATTCACATGATGCAAGCCTTCGATAGGCTAGGCATGGCCCCACTGTGTCAAGTCATCAAAAGTACTCTATGATCCCATCAACAATAAGAAACACTTGGAAAAATATGAACACATCTCAGATGCCATGAGGGCCAAATCTAGGCATGTGCATGCTGCACTCTCTACATTTATTAGCTCACATGAGTGGAACTCATGATCTTTGATACCTAGACATGTCCCATCAGCTCCAACCAATCCAACTAAGGCCCATTCAAAAATTTATCATACATACATATAAGCCAAAAATGTTTAAACATTGACATCCATCCCATCAATTCATGGACCTAGTAGATAATTCACATGATGCAAGCCTCTAACTTGCCATTACTGTACAAAAATTGTCATGTAGAGCCCTTTAAGATCCCATACAAATTGAATGAGAACTGAACATTATCAATTTTCTATGTATGTATTCAAATTATATAGATCCCTTTGCCTTGAATTAATTATAGATCCCAAAGTACATTCATATTTAGTCCTACACACAAGAGAGAACACAATTCAACAATGGACTCCTCAACCTCGAATCCCAAGTTGGAGCAAGAATTTTGAGATACTACTTTCTTTCAATCCACATCATAAGGTTTAAGCTAATTACAATGAAATATGAACAAGACAATTGAAGATATGTACAAATATATACTCTTGAAACCTTCAATGAGGGGGCGCACACTGGTATTTAATTCTGATCAACCATCTATATGAGGTGAGTAACATCATCCACACGAACAATTGTTGGGTCCCTCTGCTCAACATCATCTTTGAGGGGAAGTAGGTCTCAAATTTAGGTGACATTGTCACCTTTAATGTATCTTGAATAAGCTCAATAAAGTTTGATCTAGGGTAACTTATACATATGTCATACTTGGTCAATGCCAGGTCTATGCCACCCTATATTTCTAAAGCATAGCCATCCCTTAATGGTTTCGAACAAGGTCCCTATTGCATTTAGATATTTTCTAAGCTATACATTCATCACTATAGGCACAACATCTTAAAACCACATCATCACTAATGGATACATGTGACCATTTCAAGTTTATTGAGCTCAAATCGACATCTTATACAAAAAAAAAGGTGTACCCAACTTGACCAAGATATCAAAATATTTAATAAAAACACATACCTTGTACCCATCATCTTACTTTCCTATCTTACTATCCCAATTACCTAATAAGGTATAAAACTTTATAGTATTTATTTACACCAAGTGTTTTTTAGCTTGTTTTTGAGCTTGCAATTGTTGCATCCATGGTGTGGCTAGGACTAGTCCCATGTCAAAGATGCACTCTTAAGATGAGGTGGGAATGGATGGAATGGTTGTCCCATGTGTGATGGAGGGGTAGATGAAGGAGGTGCACATAATGGAGGATTAACCATATTTTCACAAGAGATCTTAATTTTAGGCAAAATTTGAGCAATGTATTTGAATACATTAGGGGAATCTTAAATAATTGTAACAATAGAAGACTCTTATTAGACTTTCAATTAGGACCTCAACATGCGCCTATTGATTTAGATGCACTGAGTGACCTTGGAGGAAACTTAAGGGACTTGCTTCATCACATTTTAGGAATGTTTTTGTGACAATCCAGGGCATGATTCATAGGTATTAGGCTCCATTAGATAACATTCTTGAAATAGATATCCAAGAGATGCACTGTTACACCAGGGGCTCAATTCTGATTTCTACTTACACAAGATTATCTATACTACATAGTCCAATTTAACGGGTTTGCCACTTAAACTAATTAGTTCAAAATTTATAAATAATGGGGTATGGTCAAGGATATCAAAGAAACAACAAAAGGGTAAGATAGGATTTTAGGCAAGTAGGATAATATCAATAAGAAACACAAAATTTAAGGGCAAGTAGGATTTTAGGCAAGTAAGGTAGTAAGGTATATCCTTGCCCTACTAATAGAAACATGAAATTTGTTTTTTTGGTGTTATTTCAAAACAATGTGTACATGTTATATTATGTATTATATAACACATACACATTATTTGAATTTGAATTCAAAACCAAGCCTTTAGGCTCGGAAATGGCTTAGATTTCTGAGCCAAGGCTTGTGACTGTGTATGTACAATCGAAACTGAGAGTTTTGACAAAAACCAACAAATGTCAACTTCAATCGCCAAATACGCTATGCATTTCAACATCAAAATTCAAAAAATTATTACCATCACGACGAGCACGCTGTCCTCTTTCCAAATATATGATTTTTATAATTTTTAGGCTATCTTAAATGTTCAAACTATATTTATTTCTAACTACACTTTTTTTAGGCCACTACATGCCACACATATACATGCCTATTCATGTTTACGTAATTTATTTTTCGTTAATCCAAATGCAAAACAAATTATATGGTAACAAACTAGGCCTAATTATACACAGTTAAAAAAATCAATTTTTGGTTTTTTTTAGGTAGTTCGGGGGGGCCACACGGTCGACTATCCATTTTTTTGTTAGTTTTCAGGATCTACTTAATTGCAAAATTAATAAAAAAAAATTCATTGAAAAAAAAGAAAAAAATTTAACACACTAAAAGATATTATCTAAAAATTCACCAAAGGGTTTCAAACAATATGTAATGATGCTAAAAAAATGGTGGGCTGCACGACCATCTATCTACCATGTTTTTTTGAAAAAAAAGGAGGTCCTCTTCAAATTTTAGACGTTTGACCTATTTGTACTTAACCATTTTTCAAAAAAAATAGTTTTTTGGAAACTAGACTCGAAATGCTACAATTCATGTTTTTATACCATCTTCAAATTTTGAGTGTATCCATTTCAAATGTGTGCACTTACTCATAGCTCAAAATTGATCTTCCAAATCACAAAAATTCAAGACTTCCATGCCAACACAAGCATAAACACTCCTAAACCCTACAACAAAACCAATACATACAACTAAGAAAAATTGTCTTGTTAGATGTGGAGTCACCTCTAGAGTCTAAAGAATGGGAAGATACAAAAGAAGCAATAAAAGAAGAAATGATGAAGAATAAGACATCAATGAGAACCCAGTGCCATAAATTTTAGTGCATGCATAGGCTGATGTCACTACTTCTCAAACAATGGAGGTCAAGGGGTAATTTTAAAAACATCCCCTCACCATCCCCATTAATTATAATACACCTTACTTCATCAACCCTCGGTTAGCCAAACAAGCTGATTGTTATGTGTATCCATGATCAAGTTTTGAAGTCATTATAGTAAATGGTGGAACCTTACCCTATAAAGGTAAATCCTGCAATGTTAAAATCTCAGTGAGAGACTATAATTTGAAATCAAACATGCTTGTTCTGCTGGGAGCACGATGGCTACGGACACTTGAACTTATACTATGGGACTTTTTGAACTATGGATGCAATTCAAATGTAAAGGCAAACAACACACTTTAAAATGACTTGCTCTAGGATCAACACGCACCATTAGCTCTCATTAGATGGAAAAGAAGTTGAAAAAATGATCTTATGTGATTGTCACCCAACTTTGCGCCATCCAAATCAATGAATCCTCTAATTCAAACTAGTTGTTGGACATATATGAGATGTTGACCATGTATACCACCATCTTTGAAGAGTCTAAAGGGTAAGGCCCTTCAAAAATTCATTATGTTCAAGGCAGTGTACCTTAAAAAAATCATCCTTATCGACACCCATTTTTATAGAAGATTGAAATAAAAAAATGGTGCATGAATTTTTGAAGGCAAGTTTCATTAGACTAAGCATTAGTCCTTACTCTTCCCCAATATTATAGGTAAGGAAAAATAGATGGGTCGTGGACACTCGATATTGACTTTTGAGCACTAAATAAACTCACCATCAAGGACAAATTTCACATCTGGCTGATTGATGAGCTCTTAGATGAATTGCATGGAGCCCACTTCTTCTTGAAGACCGACTTGAGGTCCAAATAGCATCAGATTTACATAGAAGAAGAAGATATTCATAAGACAACCTTCTGAACCCACATTGGTCATTATGAATTTATAGTCATGCCATTCAACCTCACCAATGCTCCATCAATTTTCCATGGTTTAATGAACAAAATATTTCAGCTATTTTGCATAAAGTTCATCCTAGTCTTCTTTGATGACATCCTTGTTTATAGCCGAACATGGGAGGAGCATGTGATGCACCTAGAACAAACCTTTAAAATCCTTTTTGAAAACTAGTTATGTGCCAAATGGTCAAAGTGCTCTTTTGGCAAAAAATAAATCGAGTATTTAGAGCACATCCTATTTAAGGAAGGCATAAAAATGGATAAAAAAAATTAAGGTTATAAAAAATTGGCCTAAACCCAAAATGCTCAAGAACCTTCTTGATTTTTTTGGCCATATCATTGAGAGTTCATTATGGCCTATAGGAAAATTGTAGGTCCACTAGCAAACATGTTGAAAAAGGATGCCTTTCATTGGTCACAAGTGGTAGAAATGACCTTTAAACTTCTCAAGCAAGTCGTGTTTATTACGCCATTTCTTGTTATTCTTGACTTCTCCAAACCATTTTCCATTGAAAGCATATGCCCAAACATAGCTCAACATAAATATAAGCCTATGTTTATGTTTATCCATATGACAGTTGATAAAAAACATATTATAATGAATTTACATCCCTGAAAGTGATATGGGAAGGTTTGGGAAGCCAATAGGACAAAGTTATCATAACCTTCACTGACATGCACATCTCATTTTCCTATCAACATAAATTAGATTGTTACACATTTTTGTCTTCCACTAGAAACATTCCAAGATGGACATATATTAAGGAAGGCTTAGGGTTGTTAGGTGGTGGAAATGTCAGTTACCAACACATGACATTACTCATAGGTCTAGATGATTGCATAATTATTCACATCTTGATGTACACACAATCCTCCCCATGCATACCCAAATTTATAATCATGAAGATTAAAAGGAACTTATACAACTTAAACTTCAACACGCACTCAAACTACATGTCATGCCAACTTTCAAGGTTTGGTTTCTAGCAATGAATGATAGTATGGCTCTTACAATTTCATAAATCAAACCAGTAGTAAGTCTATACATTCCAACAAAAATGGATATCCAATTTTATACACGACCTACCAAATTTATTAACAAAATATAGCTTACATAACTTACAAGGTGGTTTCATATTTAAGTATACAAAAAATGTTGTACTAAACATAAAGATATCTTACATAACTAACAATTTGGTTTCCAATTTAGCATACATAGACAATTAAAAAGGATATCCAACATAGTTCACACAACCAATTGCAACTATACTCCAGAAATTTTTTGTGCATCTCATAGAATAAAAGTATATTTTCCTATTAATGAAGAACATAGCCAAAGACAAGCAATAAACAAGTATTTCTTCTTGCAATATGGTAGACTATTGGTGGTGATGTTCAAGGTTTAGCCTACCCCTTTTTCTTTGACTATTCTTAAGATTTTAAACACATGAGAACATATATATATATATATATATATATATATATATATATATATATATATATATATATATATATTTTTTTTCTAAAGCTCAACCTCATAACCAAGGACTTGTCTCAAAACAAGTTTTTCACAACCCCAAAACATAACTTTACTCATTCTAATCTTGCATCAATATTTCAACATAATCCTTCATTCAAAATACATATAATAACCATCTACATTATCAATCCATATGCCCTATTTATCAATCCATATGCCCTACTTAGGATTTATATATATAAAACCAAAATACTCATTACCATACTACATGAGGAATAAAGTGCATCTATTTCACAACCCCAAAACATAACTTTACTCATTCTAATCTTGCATCAATATTTCAACATAATCCTTCATTTAAAATGCATATAATAATCATCTACATTATCAATCCATATGCCATATTTATCAATCCATATGCCCTATTTAGGATTTATATATATAAAACCAAAATACTCATTACCATACTACATAAGGAATAAAGTGCATCTATTTCACACACATAAGGGTGTGGGGTTAACAAGTGTGAAAACATGCCTATAATATTTAGAAGAAAATGATTGAAGTGATTCCAACCAACACAAAAACCTTAAAAGGATAAAACCAAAAAACCTTAGCACAAAGTTATCTACATATCCACAATGCAATACTTTTTCCAAATCTCCCGACGAAATCTTGTGCCCTAGCTTAGGAGTGTGTTCATATAGTTTTTCCATGTTGACAATAATTTAGTGGCAAGAATAATAACAGATTAAAAGCTAAAAAAAACCAAATTACGAAAATAGAAAACACGAACAACAAGAGATAAAACCCAATAAATCCATAGAAGATAAATATTAGTCAAACAATGGCTTGCTTTACCTTCTTCTTACACTTGCCTATAAAGTCTTTTTGTCTTCCCTTTTGAGTGTTCTCTCATGACTCTATGGCTTATTTTTGACACCACCACATTTATTTTCTTAATTAATGCCAAATTATACTAAATTTCACTTCCCTATACCCATGCTCACACACCCCGTCCCCCGCCCCCCCCAGTAAAATAGAAGTTTCGCCCCATGAAACTTAGATAAAATACTAACATTCACCGAGACTTTTGAGTGTTCTTCTCTCATGACTCTATGGCTTATTTTTGACACCACTACATTTATTTTCTTAATTAATGCCAAATTATACTAAATTTCACTTCCCTATACCCATGCTCACACACCCGTTCTCCCCCCCCGCCCCCCAATAAAATAGAAGTTTCGCCCCACAAAACTTAGATAAAATACTAACGTTCACCGAAACTAAAATAAATATCTAGTCTCGAGACACTTAAATAAAAATCTCTATAAATTAGATTTTTACAGTTTTATTCAATTACAATGCATTTGAGATAAACTACCAAACTAATCCTAATCTCCTCGGTCTCTCTAGTGAGACTCCATGCTTTGCTACAATGAATATCTAACTAGTCTCGACCACAATTGCCTAATTTCTTCAACCTCTCAGGTCAGGGCACCTTCACCGCTATTTTAATGCCTCATCTTTGGTTTGAGTCCCGCCGTGCAACTGAACCACCGGATTTGGCAATGCTAGTCAGCTGTCTTCCCTTCGGATTTCCTCCCTCAAAACTCCTCTCTCCAAAATTCTTGTCTTCGCAATTATAATTCTTGAAAGTAGCATTTGTTCTTGATAACGTCTTCTGGCCATGCGCAGAGGGGAATCGCTCACAGCCCGCTGGCCTAATTATCACCTGTCCCGCAGCTGAGGGAGCCAATCCATGTGACTCTACAAAATTAAAGACCAACACGTCTGAACTTGACGGACTCCACATGTTACTTGGTATTTATGATCTTTAAATTATCTCCAGGGACCCGACCGCGGCACCTCCGACCTCCAAGCCTGCGTAAGACCATCCACTCGCAAACTTAGGGTCGAGTGGCCTTGGGAACCGCCAGACCTAGCGTTCAAATCGTCCAGAGCGTGAGAAGATGTTCAGCTCCTCCTTGTTGACTCGCAACTCACACCTCTGTGTATGCAGTCTAGAAACTCCTCCAAATTCCCACACTTCTCATAATGCCTTCCACATCAGAGTGGCAGCTAAAAGATCTGGTCCAGCTGCAATTATCCTGCAAAAAGTTAGAAATTTTGCGAGCCTTGCCCCTATGCACAATCTAGTATTTTGAACCACCCATGACAGAAATGGAACTGTGTAACAATACAATTAGAGTACAATTTTTTGGGATTGAAGAGAGTATTTATATTAATATAAATAAATATAAAGTACAATTAAAACTCGAAACTCAGTAATGGTAGTGAATAGTGAGTTGTCCGCCGACGGTGACTAAGCTTTCAACTGTATGGGCTCCAACTTTGCCTTTACTATAGAATGTTAGAACTGGCCACCAAATTCTACATGCAACTCATTTTCCAACACAGGGGATTCAGGGGGCTCCCAAGAGCAGTTAATGGGGTCTGTGGTTAAGGTATTTTACCAGGGAAGGTTAAGCACTCCTTGGAACCAAACTCTCTAGTTAACAAACGGACCTAATGATCCAAGCACTCATGGTCAGAGTATAAAGGAAACAGGGGACCCTTTCTCATTATTACACCCTCATGATAACGCTATCAAAACGGAGGGAAATTAATATTTCTGAACACAAAGCAATACAAGGGGATAATAAGACGCAGACAAATCCGTAAACAGTGGCAAAAACATAGTAAAAAACTTATTAAGATATTACCCAAGATAGATGGAAACACTGCGAACACTGTGATCAAAATGAATCACTCGGAAGGAGAACCTACAGGGCTAAGTGAAGACAGTAGGAAAGATATTGAGAATCATCTGTGCCACAAAGAACTGGAAGCAAACCGAGGTAAAATAGAAACTGTTCTAATAAGCAAATACAGAAGGGAAGATGGATCACAAGACAATGCATGTCCGTACAACCCTACGACTACACCGCTGATGTGGTCATCAGAACTGTAAGTTAAAGAGCTTATGAATTTCAAACAATGCCTGGAGAAGATAGAAGAGAAATGGCAACATGAAAGCACTAAAATTAAAGAAATTTTGGAAATCAGCTCGAACCTTGAAAGAGAAAACAAGTTGCTCAAAGAGCAAGTTTTAACTCTGCAAAGCAACATGATAAGGAGTCAGCAGGAGCTGGTCTATCTAAAATTGGAGTTAGAGAAAACAAAATCAACAAAAAATATATCAGAAACAGTGATAAAAAGTGACATTTCACAGCTAGAAAAGATCCAAACAGCTCTGGCAAGCATGGAACTAAGGGAAAATAAGATAAGAGATCAATTAGAAGAAGCAAAATCCTGGGCTCAGGTTGATAGATAACCAATTCATGAGCAAAAAAAAAAATCGAGAAACAAATCAAGAGACACATAAAAGAAGAAAAAGACAAACAGGACAAGGAGGTTAATATTATCATCAAAGGTTTGAGGGATTTTGGCGAGAAAGAAAGAACTAACATCTTAGCAAGAGACTTTCTAAAAGAAGAATTGAAATGGATGGGTGTTATCAAGCAGTCAAACAGGATTGGAAAGAAAATAGAAGAAAGAAGGAATATGCACGTAAGAGTTATCTTGAGAAACATAGAGGATAAGAGCACAATCCTAAAGAATAGGAGGCTACTCAGAGGCACTCACATTTTCCTTGATGAGGACTTAACATTCACACAACAAGAAGAACGAAGAAAGGAGTAGGAAAAAGTGAAAAAAGCAAGAAAGGATGGAAAATGGGCATGGCTGAAAAATGAAAAAGCTCAAATCAACGAGCGTTCTTTCCATAAAAAATAGAAATTCGGAGCCCCACGAGAATCTCTGCATATGATAAGTTGGAATTGCAGAGGATACCCTTGGAGAAGAGGACCAGGGTTGGGGCCCATAGAAGAAGGGAAAGACATTATTATTTTAATCGAAACAGATGAGCATGATGGATGCAAAGTCCCAGACTTTGTAGGGTACAAGAAAATCTCAGTATGGAACGAAGGGACGGAGACAGGAAAGGGTCATGGGGGGTCACCGTGCTAATAAAAGAAGTGTGCGCTGAAACAGTGAAAATAGAGAAAGAGGATCCCAATAAAAAATACATTTGGCTGAAAATAACAGACAATAAGGACATAATCAGGTTGGCTGCTTGTTACTTTGCCCCGAAAGGGTCAACGTTCTACAAAAAGAGAAACTTGGACAGGGAAGACCCATATGCAGCGTTAAAGAAAGATATCTTTGTTTTTAGCACATCAGGGGAAATTGTTTTAATAGGAGACTTCAATGCTAGAACTACCAACAATCAATCTCTTCAAATGCAAGAAGATAGAGAGGATATCAATCCCTTATGGCTAAAAGAGGGTGGGGACCAACTTTGGAAAAGAATGTCACAAGATGGAAAAGGCAGTGTGACACACTTCGGTGCCGAACTTTTGGGACTTTGTAGTTTGTATGACATGGTTATATGTAACGGTACAAGAGCTTGGCCAAGATCTGGGGGTATTACATGCAAAACCTACAATGGTCAAAGTGTGGTTGATTATGTCATCTGCTCTAAAAATTTGACTACTAGGTTGCTAGAGTTTGTTATAGGGGAATGCCCTATGGAGATGAAATCTGACCATATGCCCCTCTTGGTTAAGTTTGGCTTTCTCACAAACAAGCAAAGTGAAAGGAAAGCTCAAGACAAGGTTAGGACAGTTAATTCGCATGGTAAAATCATTTTGAATTAAAAAACCAGGAACTCTTTACTGCTGCCCTTGGGCAGCACATTGAGATGACAATAAACAATGTTGGGCTTAAGGAAAACAATATCACGGGGAAACACATTGACAACAGTTTGTTGGTCCCTTTGATCCACAAGGCTCTAAATGTTTGCAAAAAATCCAAGCCTTGGAAAGGAGTCTCTAACACGTTCTCGGCTAACCCCTGGTATGATGAAGAGTGCAAAGCAGCAAAAAGATCATACAAAGAGAGTGAGCCAAACAAAGAAAACAAGAAAAAATATGTGAAAATTTTAAAAGCCAAGAAAGAAAATTTTGTTATACTAAGAAGGAAGGAGCTAATAGAGTTAGGTAAGCACAATCCCAAAGGTTTTTGGAGGGAGCTACAAAAGGAGAAGAAACATATAGAAAATAATATCACAGAATCTCAATGGTTAGAGTATGCAAAGCTGCTTTATGAGCGTGAACATGAGGAACTCTCCCTCGCAGTGTTAACACGTCAATTGAGCTCTTCTCGGATGAGGAGATCAAACAGGGTATAAAGAAATTAGCAAATGGTAAAGCACGAGACATTGACGGGCTGCAAGCTGAATTCTTAAAGTGGGGTGTTAAACACCTTGCTCTGCACATCAAAAGAATTTTTAATGAAGTCACGCAATGGGAATTTCCAGTGGAGTGGACGACTAGTGTCGTTATCCCTCTCTTCTGACAGGACCGAAGTTCCCCAAAGCTCTGACACAACTTGTCAGATTTAAGAGCACATATGATTACCTTTGTATAAGCAATTAAACATGCGAAATTACACAGAAGTACAAGTAACTATCAATGAGAAAACACACATAATGTGAGAGGCAATACACAATTGTATTCAACTCAGTTAGAAGGAAATTACAACAAAGAGATCACACTCTTTCTTCCACTTCGTGGGTTTACAGTAATCTTCCCTCAAGAGTAATCTTCTCTCAATAGGTCACAACACACAACTAACACAAGCTGTTGTTCACCTCATTGTACGCCTATACAATCAAGTATGAACCGGTACTCCAAGTAGATCTCACCATGATCCTACTCCTTGATGTATTGCTGTCACTTTGGATCTTGCTCCCCCGCTGATCTCCATTCTGACCCTCGCATACACACATCCCTACAGACCAACCTGATCTTACTTACCACATGTAGATCTCCACCATGATTTTGCAACACCCTGCAGATCAAACCTGATCTTACATACATGAAGAATCCTACTTGATTCTATCATGGGAAGAACTCTCCAAGTTCTACACTTGAGTTCTACTACTTAAGTTCTTCACTTAACAATACAACCCATGAGTCTATTATATAGATCTCATGCATACAATGATTAGACTTGCGGCTCAAGACTCAAACTAGTCTTCATCATGCAAACAACCCGTTCACTTAACTGACTGTTCGTCAACAGCAGTTCTGGAACCACCACAGGTGACCGACGTTGGTCCCTGTCTGCCTGGAGGTGACCGATGCCGGCCGATCCCTGTCGATGTCAATTTTTTTGCACTGATCCCCTGACCGATGTCAATTGTGGCCTGCCGACGCCAGCGACTGTCATGCTCAAAAACCTCCATGTTTGCAGTAAGGTGAAGCTTTTAGCTCCACACCCTAACAATCTCTCACTTGGAGATAAACAGCTGCACCTGTACCTATACCAGTACTTTGTCTAATATGCATCCTGGCTTGTATTCCTCTTCAAGCTCAATCTTGAAGACTACCCACCACACTCCTTGTGGTGTTAATCATGTGCCTGAATTTCTTCATTCTCAGCTTACCTTCTTCTGCCATTGCTATACTCCCACTCAAACAGAAACCCCTGTGAGTAACCTGTAATAAAAAAACACTAACCAGATCTGGGCCATCTGTTAGTCAAACTCGCTCTGAGAACGTCCAACCTCGCTTTGATACCAATTGACAGGACCGAAGTTCCCCAAAGCTCTGACACAACTTGTCAGATTTAAGAGCACATATGATTACCTTTGTATAAGCAATTAAACATGCGGAATTACACAGAAGTACAAGTAACTATCAATGAGAAAACACACAGAATGTGAGAGGCAATACACAATTGTATTCAACTCAGTTAGAAGGAAATTACAACAAAGAGATCACACTCTTTCTTCCACTTCGTGGGTTTACAGTAATCTTCCCTCAAGAGTAATCTTCTCTCAATAGGTCACAACACACAGCTAACACAAGCTGTTGTTCACCTCATTGTACGCCTGTATAATCAAGTACGAACCGGTACTCCAAGTAGATCTCACCATGATCCTGCTCCTTGATGTATTGCTGTCACTTTAGATCTTGCTCCCCCGCTGATCTCCATTCTGACCCTCACATACACACATCCCTGCAGACCAACCTGATCTTACTTACCACATGTAGATCTCCACCATGATCTTGCAACACCTTGCAGATCAAACCTGATCTTACATACATGAAGAATCCTACTTGATTCTATCATGGGAAGAACTCTCCAAGTTTTACACTTGAGTTCTACTACTTAAGTTCTTCACTTAACAATACAACCCATGAGTCTATTATATAGATCTCATGCATACAATGATTAGACTTGCGGCTCAAGACTCGAACTAGTCTTCATCATGCAAACAACTCGTTCACTTAACTGATTGTTCGTCAACAACAGTTCTAGAACTGCCACAGGCAACCGACGTCGGTCCCTGTCTGCCTGGAGGTGACCGATGCCGGCCGATCCCTGTCGATGTCAATTTTTTTGCACTGATCCCCTGACCGACGTCGATTGTGGCCTACCGATGCCGGTGACTGTCATGCTCAAAAACCTCCATGTTTGCAGTAAGGTGAAGCTTTTAGCTCCACACCCTAACATCTTCAAGAGTGGGGATATCAATAATCCCTCTAACTATCATACTATCATGGTCAACCCTCTTCTTGGAAATTTATTTGGGAGTTTGATCGAACGTAGAATCAACAATTGGGCAGAAAAAGAAGGGAAAAGAGCAAAGGGACAGGCTGGTTTTAGACCAAAGCACTCTACCATTGATCACTGTATTACTCTTAGGCATTTGATTGAAAAATCTTGGAACACCCAAGGTGGGGAAGCTTACTATTGTTTTGTGGATTTTAAAAAAGATTTTGACACAGTTCCCAGAGACAAACTCTGGAAAAGGATGGAAGAACTAGGGGTTCCCAATGAGTTTAGAGCAGCTGTCCACAAACTCTATGAGCGTGTTAGAGCAAAAATTAAAACTAGAGAAGGCATCTCTGAATGCTTCGGCAGCAACATCGGGGTCAAGCAAGGGTGCCCACTCTCCCCCACTTTGTTTGGTCTTTACATTGACAAACTTGAGGAATGGATAAATAAAACCGAAGGAGGTGGCATTCAGTTGGCCAGTCTTGTAGTAAAGCTACTTTTACATGCAGATGATCTTATTCTTATAACAAAAATTGCAAATGGTTTGAGGGATCATTTGAAGGCTTTAGAGCTATTTTGCCAAGATGTTGGGGTGCAAGTGAACATTAGCAAGACTAAAGTCATGATCTTCTCTCTAAAAAGGAAACAACAACAAACTAATTTTATGTTCGAAGGTAGCCCGTTGGAAATCGTCGAAGAATACAAGTATATTGGCATTGTTTTTCATAACAAGCTCAGTTGGAAAACTTGCAGGGTGAAAAAGATTCAAGGAGGTTGGAGAGCTTCTTACCTTCTCTAGAACAGATGCAGGAAAGCGGAACTTTGGGACTGGAAAACCAAGAAAACCCTTTTTGGTTTGCTGGTCACACCGGTTGTCCTCTACGGTTGTGAGGTTTGGGGAAGCAGCGTGTCAAATCATAGATGGAGACAGTTGGAAAGAATTCAAATACATCTTATCACCAGTAGTCTTAAAGTTAAAGCAGCTGTTCCATATGAGATCCTCTTGGCGGAAGCCAATACTTTCCCAATGGAAGCTGTGGCGATTTCACGGGTATTAAGCTACCTAAAAAAGTTTGAAAACATGGGGAATCACTAGTGGCCCAAAGTGGTGGTGAACGAGGTGCTAGATCAGAGGAAGAAGACGTGGATGAAGCAAAACATCAAGTGGCTGGGAAAATGGGACATTAAGTTACATGAGTGCCCTAACTCCAAAGAGGAAATAAAAAAGTTTGTGTTAGAAAAATTCAGGTCTGCCATGTGGACAAATCAAATTAGACGTAAAAAAATGCATTATATCAAAGAGTTCAATCCCACTTGGGAGCACGGGGATAAAGCATACCTAAGTGCCAAACTTAAAGGTAATGCTAGGATCCTAATGGCATAATTGAGGACCGGTTCACACCATCTTAGGTGTGAAACTGGAAGATGGATGGTTCCCAAGGAAAGATGGGAAGATAGGACTTGCATTTTCTGCAGTGATAGAGTGGTTGAAACTGAACGACACTTCATTAGGGAGTGCGATGCGTACAAGGATATTTGTATGCAGCAGGATAACAGCATGAATGTGGGCAGTTTTAGTGAATTATGTGAGGAGAGGCTACACAACACAGCCTGGCTATTGGTAAAGATTCATAGGAGGCGAGATGACTTCGAAAGGAATATGAAGAATCTCTAATGGTCTTGACACTTGGTCCCATAGACTGTTTGGTCTCGTGGACGTTATTAAAACTCATTCAATTCAATTCAACTGCCCAAAATATTTAACTATCCTTTTTATATGCTTTACTTTGAGGTGTGTGTTCACGCCACCTACTTTTCAGCTAAGCACACATTTCAAAATAGGGGAAATTTAAACATGTATAAATGGTTCTGTATAATTTATTTAGTGTTATTTTGTATATGCATAGATGATTTGTCCAAATTTGGCATTATTCAAATGTTATAGTGACTCGTGAAGCTTGAAACCTTTTATTGTGCATCTTTGCCCTAACCTCCATAACCATCTTGAGTTTTATGAGTCTCATATTGGGAACCTCTGATTCATATGGAGGCATCGTTGCTTATGCCTCCTTTTTAATTGGATGGCCCTATCCACTGATTTCTACTTTCACATTTCTAATTATTTGAAGTTAGTCATGCAAACAACTCTCATAAACTTTGAATTCAAATCATCTATATATAGACTGTAAGTGATTAGGTTAATTTGATCATCAATTATTATCATGTACAATCTAATCTTTAGCAAGCATTATTGTTGGAGCTCTTTTACAACATTTTATTAGAACTATTTCTATTATTCAATTTTTATTTATCGATGTCTTTATAATCTTTGAAGGCTTTGACAAATTATAAGGGATAACTAACACATGTTAGAAGCTAACCTCAACATGTAGAGAGAGCCCTAAACCAAACCTTTGTCCATTTGAAATTTGTATATTTTCTGAGGGAAAGAATTGAAGTGCGTAAAATTAGAGCAAGAAGCAAAAGAGTAAACGTATGAGAATAATGTTACTAATTTGTTTTATAGGTGACCGTGCCTAACTAAGACCATCTGTATGGCCTTGATAGTCGACCAAACCATATGTATAATCTTAACAATTGGTCGGAACCATGTACGGTCCTAACAACTTCCTTTGTTCATATCCATATTTGGTTCCAACAAGATAAGTAGTCTTAGATAAATGAAAATAGATTCAAATTGTGGTAACAAATTATACAACATCTAAACAAGCTATAATCCCTTTATCTTCCTCTATATTTAATTGTATACTCAATTAAACATTGTTTAAAATATATAATATATATTTGTAATACTTAATTAAAAGTAGATGTATTTATATACAAATAATTATAAACAATCACATAATTTTTTAAATAAAAAAATAAATAAAAATTTAAATAGAAAATAACCAATCAATATTATAGATTATTTTGGATCAATCAAATGCATGCACCTCATATAAAGACTACCACATATATTAGACTAGCGCTACATTCTTAAGTATCTCTTAAAGTTTAATTAATTGTGGACCGGAAATATGAATTTCAATACAAGTATCCAAGACTTAAATATAAATTTCAATATAATCACCTTCACTTTAGAAAAATGATTATATGATCCCAAATGATATCACACAAAACGATATCACCCAAAACTTTTATTATCATTATATATGTCTCATTGCTTTCTTAATTCTAATAATTAAATGTTTTTACACTATGAATTAAATAGAGGCTAATTTTTGATTGGTGCTAATGAATCAAGGGATATAAAGAGGGTTCATATCCTCCTAACAAGTTATATATAAACATCACCAACATCAATAACATCATCAACAGTCACACTCGATCTAACATACATCATCAATGATCACAATGAACCTAACATATCTAGTGAAATTTAAACATGGATGGAATTGGACACAACCGAGCCTCTTAATCAATACACCCACATTTCATCGGCCCAACAATATATATAATTTATTTTAACTTAATTTGGATTATATATCACATATATGTGTATTGAAGTTAGTGATTATACATGTCAACCTACCCATTCGTAAAATGTTTATAGATATGTAAATATAGGACAAGTTTCCTACTTGTTCATTCACCCATATCATTTACATTCCAACTCTATTTTATATTGTTTGATTCTCTTTTGTTCGACACCTCCATGCATTTGTGTTTGTTTCGATCTTTGAAGAGGTTATTATTTACTTGATTATGGACATGTGCACTAATATTAGATATAATCAAAGTTCAGGGTTCAAAACTGTTTAGTTTCTCATCCTCTATTGTTGTGAGGGTGTGTGGAGGAGTGGTGATATTTTACAAGGTTTTGGGTTGCAATTTATCCTCTGTTAAGGTTATTTTTTTTAGGAAGAGAAGTGATTTGGTAAGTTTTTGGGAAAATGATAATTCCTACTTTTAAATATGAATTTATTAAATATTTTGAAAATGGTATAAACTTGTTTAAAGTGAATTGAGTTTGAGGACCTCTTCTAATATAAGATTTTATTTGTATAGGAGAAGTAAGGTTTCTACTTTCTAAATGAACCCTTCTTTAGGTATAATATTTTCCAAATATGATTGCTTTGTTAGAATCCTTGTGGAAAGTCACAAGTGATTATTTTTTGTGTGTCAGAAAATTACTCGATTTTTTCCTCCAAATTTTTCTTAGAAGGTCACATAGGTTCTATGACATGGTGTTAGTGGGTGGTCACATGAAAAACCTAGGGATATTATGTAGGGTAATGGAGTAGAAAACAAAGTAATTAGTTACAAGATTTGGTTGGCATAGGACAACAAGATTAGAGGTGCGTATGGTGGGGGTGATTTAGAGTCAGGGTTCTTCAAAACCTCGACACAACTATTTAGGGGTGTGCACATGCCCTTTTCATGCTCAACTAGCACGTAACATGTAAAAGGTGTCAACTTGGTAGGTTTGGGGTTTGATCCCCCATTGAACCCCTTTGTGTGGATTTTGTTGTGCTATTTATTGTGACAATAGCTTGACACTTGGTAGTTATGTAGGTAGTTAGTGGACCACTAAAAGTTTACATTGGGAGTATTGTGACACTTGGCATTGTTTTAAGGTGTTTCATGTGGTAAAGGTGCCACATGGCAGCATCTGATTGATTTATACAATTGACTTGGACATTGATAATGTTTAAAAAATCTCAAATTTTGGGTAGAGTTAGCCAACACATGTCTAAATCTCAATGAACTAAATTTGTGCATATTTATGCAATTTGTCAAGTCAGCAATGACATTAAATCCGTGAAGTCCAAGAGGCGATGCTACATAAATTTAGTAATACATTCAATGCACAATCAATAAAGAGGATTTTGCATTGTTGGTGAATCAAGGTGTGAAAAGTGACATGATCATAGGATTTCTTGTCAACTTAAAATTTTATAATTTCATTTTTTGTGTAAATGGGGGACATTTGTGTTTTAGTACATGATTTTAAAATAATCATAAATTTGTCACACACACTCCTTTTGAGCTCACTTTTGGATTGTTGGAATGATTTTTTAGATCTCTTCATAGTGGTCATAATTTTATCAGCATTTGTGTGCTTCTTATGTGGTCTTATCTTACTAAAAAATGGAGAGCATATCAAGCATCCTTGTGTTGAGTAGACATTATTTTTTAGCTTGGGAGTCATCCATGGGGATTGCATTGAATACCAAGGGTTTGAGGCATATGTATAAGGGGGTTGTAAAATTTTCTTTTGTTGAGGATAAAATTGATACTTATTATAATTGGGAAGATTACATGGCAAGGACTTTGTTGACCCATATTACACATGAGCTTAATTTTCATCTCAAGAATTTAAAGACCTCGAAAGTGATGTTGGATGACTTGAAGAAGTTTTTTAGTAGAAAAGATGAGTAAAGTGTTTATTGGTTGAATCATGAGTTATGTGCAATTAATCCATTGATATTTGATAGGATTGAGGATAATCTTGCTCATGTGAAAGATCTTAATTTTATTTGGAGGAGTGTGGTAAGGAGATAAAAAAAAATGATGAGATCATTATGATCATCCTTAAGAGTTTAAAGCCTCCATATGACATACATATTTCTCTTTGAATTTTTCTCTACTAAAGTGTAATGTCCCCATTTTTTTTTATTGAGACCCTTAGCTCATTCTTGTTCTTGATGGCTAAGGGTAGAAGAAGGTTTTGGGACATGGTGGACTGCTTGTGAAGAATTACTAATGAAAAAAGGTACTTTATATTTCTAATTTTGAGTTATGTTTTGAGAAAAAAGTAATTTATGTATATTTCACTTAAGTGGGAGAGTTTTGGGTCTTGGCGTATAAGACTTAAGTTGATTTTTAAGTTAACCCTCTCTTTCTATTTTGGAGCACTACACTTGGAGGAGACTATTTAAAGAGAAGGAGGATTCATTTGAAGATTATATGAATTTAGATATTTGGATTTGATAATCAAGTATGTCAAGCTTGGTTTTTGAAGGTAGATACTTGAAGAATGTTACCCTTCAAGTTCTACTAGTTGCTCTATAATAGTGTTTTGCAACACCACCTTTTGGAAATTGTGTGAACACCTTGGAAAGCTTCTTTATGCATATTTACAGGTCTAGAAGGTGGACAAACCACTTGGAGAGATTGGTGACTTGTCTTGTGGATTGGCAAAGTGATTTAAATGCTTGACGATTCATTTGTAGGGTGATAGCTACTAGTTTCTCCCTTAGACGACTTGCTTGGGGGCTTTGGGAACCTTCTTCGGAGGGTCTATGGTGGATAAAACCCTCTCCTAGGGTTTGGTAATTTTTTGAATAATTTTTCTTGGTAGAGCAAATTATTTTGAAGTATGTGGGCATGTTATTTGGGCTAATTTATGCTTAGAAAACATTAAGAAATTGTTTGCATAATTTTGAGGGAAAAACTAGGGTTTTAAGAGCTTTGGGATATCATTTGGGGAACCTCCCATGGATGGAAAATTTTGAAACTATTTTTGTTTAATAGTTGTTATTTTTGTGACCATTTTGCGTCCTCATTCATATTAAAATTTCAAGTATTTCAGAAACTATAAATTTTCTAAGTTTCAGTTGTTTGAGGTAAAATAATAAATTATTAAGGGCAAAATTGAAAAGAGTAAACGTTGGTAATCAATTGTTCATAATTGCATAATTTTTGAAGGGTTTAAAAGGTTGTAGTTTTCAATATTTATTTCAGATTTGTTTAAGTTTGTGGAAAAACCTCCATTCTGGTATTTGGTCCCAATTTGGAGACATTACAGTGATATCAAAGCCAATTTCTTGGCCATTTGTGGGATGGAATGGATATTTAGGAACATGGACAATGCTAGGTTTGAGAGTTTTGCTGAAACCCAAGAGCAGTTGACAGAAACTTTAGACACACTCCTTCAAACAATGAAGGGCATGAAAGGGGACCAACACCTTAATAGGGAGGAAGAACCCTTTATCAATTGGGAATTTATGGAGGATTATGATGAATATTTGACACTTGCACCACATTACAAGAAGAAAAGAAGTTTTGAGTATTGGCTAGGTTTGAGGTATGGCAAAGGACACCATGGGCACATAGTTATGCATGATGACTTAGGGAGGATTGTTCTCCCAACCTTTGATGGAGATCTAGGTACTTTAGTTAGAGCATGGGTAAACAAGGTTAATGAATACCTTGAATTGAGGCTCAGAGGTGAGAAGCAATCTCTAAAATTCGTCACACAACACTTGGTAGGGGCTGCCCTTGATTGGTAGTGACTTGAGTTGAGGACACAAAGAAATTACTTCATCAAGACTCATGAGGAATTAGGTGAGAAGCTCATCAAATGGTTTGATGAGAAGGAGGAATCTCTAAAATTTGAGGTAGTGGAGCATGTAGAAGAACAAAAATTATTATTTTTGGAGCAGCCAAAAACTAATTTTTAGTTATACAAGGGGCAACCATCATGTGAGTATGTTGGACCTCCAAAATTTGAGTTTTTTGGGCAGCAAAGAAGGCTGCAAATTGATGATGCAAAAGAGGAAGAAGTCAATGAGCATGAACTAAAGGAAGTACAAGGTAAATATTTTTGATCAATAGAGGATATCTATTTATCTTATAATGATTGTATGCATGTCAACAAAATCACAAAAGGTGAAAACAAGGAGCTTGAGCCAAAGAAGGATGAAATTGAAGTAAAAGGGGCACTACTTGTTGTTTACAAAGGCTTCAAGTTTAAAGATCTTGCACCAACCCTCGAATATATAGTGATTGATTTTCAGAATAACCATACAAAAAGTCATGTGATTGAAGGAGATATCAAAAATTTAGAAGATATAAGGGTTGGAGATGTCTTCACTAATTCTATTTCATCAATGGAAAACAAGTTTTCTATCACTCAAAGGAAGCATGCAAGAAAAGGTGATAAAATGAAGGACGTGGTTTGCAAAATAAGGCATGAGGATTCCTTGATTCAAGATCACAATTATTGGCACCAAGAGGTATGAGATCTTGGTAATTTTATAAGTTTTACAAAGGTTTTCAATTTTAATTTTAAATTCTTTATGACTGATTCCATGGGAATAAAGAAAGAATCAAAATCATTTGAGGCATGGAGGAATATAGGCATTCACAAGTTAACATTGGAACTAGAGTTTAAGGTGGGAGGTAATGAAGTTATTCTACATGGTCCGAGTGACATGGAGAATCCTTCATCTTCATAAAATCACATGATGGGAGGATGTTTTACGAGCATGGAAAAGAAGGAAGAAAGGAAAAATGATAGAGTTGTTTTAAAACATCATGGACAACCACTTGCTTGCAAAGGAGGACATGTGACAACACACTTGGTGAGTTTTCTTCATTCTAATTTTTATCATTCTCATGTTGGAGGGGTGAGTGAGATTTCTTATTTGCAAAAGTAGCCCCAAGGTTTCCATGGGAAGCACCCTATTCCTCGATGCAAGGGGAAAAAGGAGGTTGTTATGGAGGGCATGAGGCCCCTAGTAAGATTACAAAAGATCCAATTTGGGAAAAATAGTTCACATAATATGAATTTCAACAAAGGTGGGTCCTTTTCCTCACTAAGGACTTCTGAAATTAACTTATCACAATCACAAAAAAATTTGGGCATGAGGGACTACTCATTCTGCTTGTTGCAACTAAGTAAAAGAGTTGGAGAAATCAGTTCGAAGTCTGAATTTTATTATTCAAAATTTTTTGAGTCAACAAGGCAATTTTGATCATCAAATATAGTTATGATTTTGCATCTTCAGTGCATATTTCAGTTCACATTGGGAAGAATTTATGCTTGGGCAAATTCTGAAATTGTTAGCATCAAAGGTTCTGAACTAACATGGCAAGTACAACAGAGTATCAAGAATGATAAATCTAATTTTTTTGAGAATATACAACCACTAATGAGTTCTGGAAATATTAATAAATTAAGGTATCACTTGCACAACCATGGATGGAAAGGCCCACAAAAAACACTACATTCTTTCATGGGTAAGGTGAAGTATTTGTTGCGTTTGTTTGGTGATGTGTGCATATGTGAAGAAGTTGACAACATGCAGCCAATGGAAAGATACACCTTTCACATGAGGGGATCCCTATAAATTGGTTCACATAATTATGACACACACTTGCAAGGTATGTTCTCCAATTTAGATAAGCTTGTTCTCTCTCAATAAATGAAAGGATTACAATTTCAAGTTGAAGAAGAATTGGCATGTATAAAGAAGGTCTTATCACCCTTTGGAATGCTCACTATGGGAGCACACCTTCTTTAATGATTGTCCATGAGAGGGAATTAATTATGGGCAACTTTGTTATGCATGTTATATTGGTTCAGTTTTGCAACCCTGATCTTTTTGATACAATGCATAAGTCTCCAATGGTTTGTTGGGGAAGCATGGAGTTGGAGAGCCATTTAAGGATCAACTTGGTAATGAGTAAGTTGAAATTTGTGAGTAAAGGCATAACTGTGTTTTTCTATTTCAGTAAACATTATTGCATATTCAATCTTTTTGATAAGATTTCAACTAGTAAAGAGGGCATATGGATGAGTTTGAAGCATGATAATTATTATTTTGAGTTGCATGACCTCATGAGTTCTTTAAAGTAGCCTCCAAAGTACTGGTATGGCAAGGTAAGCAGTTCTAATTTTTATGGCATCCCACAGATCATGGGAAGAAAAGAGAATGAAAGTATTAATTCTAAATTTTGTCATCATGAAAAATCAAAATTAGGCATGTACCTACAGTAGTATCATAAAGGAGGAAAGACTAATTTTTGGGGTACATTTTAGCTTTTGCAAGGTTTTGGAAACATGCATGTTTGGATACCATTCATAAGAAATAGAAGTAGTGCATGCACAAATAAGGTACAACTTGTTGGGTGAATATTTTGTCGACCAGCTAATTGGTGAGCAAAATAGCTCTCTTCAACCACAGCACAGGGAGATTGGTCATCCAAAGTTGCAGGTTTAGCACATCCAAAGGGGATAAATCTCTCCTCTCATCAAGGGGAGGTTCCGTATAGGTATAAAGGTGCTATATATACTATATATATATGCAGAAAATAACACTTGGGGGTAGGATACACCATTCATCTCTCTTCTTTCAGAGATAATGTTCCCAAATAAAAGAGAAAATCCTGGTGAAAACACTGAAGGCACTTCTCTTTTCTCTGCCTCACAATGGGCAGCATCTGAAGCATTTCAACTCTTGAAGTATCAAATGAGTTCACCTGTACATATGTATATTTGTATAGTCTCTTATTTCTATTTTGTGCTTTTCATTTTTCATTTTTTGGAGCCTTTCTTTCTGGGTAGCATGACTCCATAGCCCAATGGCATACTTCAAGGCACTGAAGATTCTAGTTTCTACTCCCCTCAGCTGTGTTTCAAAGTTTCCAACTGAAGGAAGTTCCCCAACTAGAGCCAGCTGTTATCCCCAAAAAATGTCACTCATTTTTGAGACAACCTATAGACTATTTTGACCCTACATAGACCCAAAATTGTCTCTTCCCTTTTCAAAATTTGTCCTGAACATTTAAATTCCTCGTTTTTCAAACTTCTCAGTTTCTACGGACTCTGTGGGCTTAAAACTATGGACTCTACAGGAAAGAAGCGCCAAGCAACTAGTGACATCCTCGCAGACTTCAAATTCGAGTTTCTCCTAAGTTTCTCTCATGATCCAAAAGACGCTGCCAAGTGTCATCCGTCGAGCCCCTTTATACCTTGTTTCTAAAAATAATGGAAGTCAGCACGTGCCCTTGATGAAGCTCGACAGAGGCTGCCAAGTGTCAATAGTTGATGCATCTTCCTTTGGTTTCATTATCAAGTAAAGACTGTGGCGGGCCTCGAGCAAGTTGCTAAAAGAATAAGCAGAGCGCTCCAAGTGTCATCCTCCATGTGATTGCTAAAACTGAGCAGAAGTTGCCACACGTCCCTGGTAAGAATCAACAGAGGCTGCCAAGTGTCGACATCCACAGTTATTGAGTAAGGACTGTGTTAAGCCCCGAGTAAGTCACAAGAATAAGTGGAATATGCCACATGTCATCATCTGTGGGACTCTTAAAGGTATCAAAATCTTCTATGAGTTAAGCAGAACATGCCACGTGTCCCATACTAATTCGGCGGAGGCCGCCAGGTGTCAGCATCCCCGTTCCCCTTTTGAAGCTACTCAGGCAAAGAATATTATGGATCCCAGTCTCAAATAAGTCTCAAAGCAATGAAACGTGCCACATGTCAAAGACATAGAGCCAAGGAGAGATTTTCTTCAGACAAATTGTCCAAGGGAATTCCTTCGGACTTTTTGTCCGAAGGAAATAAAGGATCAAGCCTAATCGAAGAAATTAAAGCTCGAAGGCCACCTGGGAGATCTCAAAGGGTAGGTACCCTCGTGGAGGATAGTCGGCACTCATAAAATGGACCTTCTTTCAAGACCCCGAAGGGCAAGTTCCCTTTAGGAGAGATCAATCCTCAAAGTGTAGCAGAAGCTGCCAAGTGTTGTATGTCGAGACACAGTCTCAAACGAGTTTCAAAGCAGCGAAACGTGCCATGTGTCCTTTGTAAAAAAGTGAAGTGTGACAAGTGTCTGCATTCGTGCTTTAGGTTTTTAGCAAGTTTCAAAGCTTTTGTCGATAAGCTTATTTCAAAGCTGTGGATGCTGCCACGTGTCCTCGCCTGCATCATAGCAGAAAGTGGCCATAGCAAGCGAGAAAGACCTAAAAAAATTGTTAAGGAGACTGACAAGCCCACAAACATTAAAATTGAGATGATTGACTAGCCATTAACCTCTAAAAAATGAAAGACCCACAGACGCCAAATTTGTGGCAATAAAGTGTCTATTGATCTTCGCAGGCTTAGAACGTGGACCCAAATGCATTCAAAGACCCTAAGGCTAGGGCCAAAGGAAGAAGAGACAAAGAGGGAAATCTCAACATGAGTTATTCCCAGTAGGTGGAGTAGTTCATCAGGTAGGTATTTGGGCTTGCTAATATTGAAAGTGCAGCCTGTTTGTCCCCTTTGGTGTAAAAGCAACATGGACAACTGCGTGGATAGTAGGTGATAGAATGAGTGACTCAGGCTCAGGAGAGGACATTGGAGATGAATCAACATGCCATAGTTAAGGTAGCTGCCCTACTCCAGCATGGCCCTCCTTGACAGAACCAAAAATGCATCAAAGGCATTAATGCACATCATGGGTCGCTCAATGGGACAAAGTGCCAAGCCTCTCTTGGCCTCTATATAACATAATCTCTTGTATCATTTCAAGGGGACCTCTTTATTATTAAAAACAAAACTCTGCCCAAATTGAAAGGCATTACTGAGACTTTGAGCTCAGATTGTTGTTCATATTTATTTAATTGAATAAGAAAGTAAGTTACTTACCGACTTTGTGCTGTTATAGCTTGTGCTACTTTAAGAAATTGTTCTTATGTCTGTTTCCTAGAAGCATTCTTATTTATTTGATCTCACAAGCAGAACTAGTGGAAGTTATAAGGAAGGTGTTCTGAAGCCAGCTGCTTGCAGACTTTTTGTTGTCATAGTTGTCTTCAATGTGTATTTATTTCAGTTTCAGTGCAAAGGACCTTGGGACGATTTTGTGCCTCCATTGTTCTTCATATTTCACTCTTGGGCAGTCAAGGTGGAGACTTTGAGCTACATCTTAGATTGCTGGTTACTCTATTTTCTTTTACCAATTACTTACCCTATCTGAAAGAACTCCTGCTATCCCCTGTAAGAACACTTATGAAAAAAGAGAAGTGCCTTCAGTATTTTCACCAAGATTTTCTCCTTTGTTTGTGAACATTATCTCTTAAAGAAGAGAGATGGATGGTGTATCCTACCCTTGAGTGTTATTTTTTTCATATATATATAGTATATATAGCACCTTTATACCTATAGGGAACCTCCCCTTGATGAGAGGAGAGATTTGTCCCTTTTGGATGTGGTAAACCTGCAACTTTGGACAACCAATCTCCCTATGATGTGGTTGAAGAGACCTATTTTGCTCTCCAATAAGCTGGTCGACAAAATATTTGCCCAATAGTTTTTGGTGACTCCGCTGGGGAAGGACAAGCAGTTTGAAGCCTCAAGCTTCAAGTTGAAGTGAGACTAGTCTTTTTCCATTTTTGTTTCACAATCTGGCAACTTCACGCTATACCAGAAGCCAGAGAGTTCAAGGTGTTGTTGACCTTGTGTTTGAGTTGGTGCATCAAGGAAATTTTGACTTACTTTCTCCCTAACTTCGAGTTCAATGATCTAGGAGTGTCCCTCCTACCCGTACCAGGACACCAACACAAGGCAGAGCTGGTTTTTTTGCTGTTAACAGAGCTTTGCCTATCCAAATTCCACCTAGATTTGTTATCCCTGCTTTCAATAATGTAATCATGGCAGTTCGAGGCCCCTGGGGTAACTCATTTGGCCCACTAAATCTTACTCCACCCATGCATGAACTTCTATGTAGCTCAAAAAAGAATTTCCCCAAATTTTTTGGGGATGGGAAAGTTCACCCTGATGAACACATTGCAGCCTTCAGCATAGCTTGTGGCATGATAGGCATGGAATTTGAGGACGTGGCAGTTAGGCTTTTCATAGAAACGCTACAAAGTGTTGCTAAAAATTGGTTCTACCATCTACAATCTAGATCAATAACTGATTGGTACACACTCAAAGCCAAATTTGAATCCAGGTTCAAGTCTACGGAAGATGTGCATGCCTTGTTGGCCCAACTCACACAAATGAAGAAGGAACCTCATGAGCCTATGAGAGATTTCATAGCAAAGTTTGATAAGCTGAGGAATTAGATTCCTGCTATTGCTCAACCAACCTCTGAAAACCTCAAATGCTTCTTCATCAACTCACAACTGCCTGAAGTGAGTTTTCTGCTAAGACGTGCTGGCCACATAGACCTCGAGGCTGCTCAAGATTTGGCTACCGAAGTTGAAGATGACCTTATCTTGGTAGGAAAGATAAGGAGAGATCCACATAGAGATAAGCCTTCTTCTTCCTCTGAATACTCCCCTTCAACCACCACTGATCCAATGGTGCAGAAGCTAGCAAATGAATTGTTGGCCCTCAGAAAACAAATGGCACAAAGGATGTTATCTACTCCTTACAGAGATGTACCAAGGAGGACATTCCCTAATCAGTCCTACCAAGGCCATGTTGCTAGGAACCAAGGGAAAACCAATCATTTTCCTCCCCCTCAGAGGAATAACCTTGCCATTGAAGCACCTCCAACTAACTCAACGGTCGGATATCTCGAAGTTGAATTGGATTTCTCATTCCAGCCTGAGTTGAGTCTTGAGGATGACACTAATCTCTTCACTGAGGAAGAAGAAGAATTAGCTGGCGACTCCAATATTTGTTTCTTGAATTATCAGGACAAACCCAAAAGTGAAGATAATGCAGCTGAGGGATCATATGTTGTGTTCACCCGGTCCAAGAATCAATCAGCTCAACAAACTGATAAAGAGAAGACAAAGGGGCAACCTCAACCAACAGTTTCAATTGCTAAACGTGGGACCACTCTGCCCTTCCAATCGAAGGACCTAATGACTGCTAGAAAGGTAAGTACTCCTAACATTTTTGCACCTTCAACTTCAAATTTGTAGTCTAGTCCTCCCCCTTCCAAAACTCAAAAGGATGAACTCCCATCCTCCGCTCCCAGTTCATTCTAGGCATTTGACATAATTGACCATATAAAAAAAACCAAAATTCAAATGTCTAAATTTGAATTTCTACAGTCCCATCCTGAGCAATTAGATAAACTGGTTCAATGTGTTAAAAACTAGACTATCCCTATAAGACAAGCAATTCCCAAAGTGACACATGATACCCCCAAGAATGCACCCACCAGGAACAATCTTTTCATTACCCCTCCTGCTACTCCTAGTAAGACTGAACCTTTTTATGTCTCATTGCTAATAAATGGACATCATCTAAACAATTGCATCATTGATTCTGGAGCTTCAGACAATGTCATGCCTGCCAAAGTGGTTGAATCCCTTGGCCTCACATTAACCAAGACGTTTGGTAGATGCTTCTCCATGGAGAGCAAGCAAGTACCTCTGCTGAGACAAATTAAGGATGCCTAATTTGCGTTTACAACATTTCCAAAACAAAAGAATCAAGATGACTGTCTTGGTAGCTGACATACCAGCATCATATGGCATCCTTCTTAGGCAAAATTTTTACAGGGATATTGGTGGTGAATTGAGCATGGACTTATCAGAGGCGAGGATTCTAGTCAAAGGTGTTATGAAGAGGCTACTGTGGTTACTCAAACCTCAGCACCTGAAGCTCAAATTTTGTTTGAGTTTTCAGGCATGGGAAACTACTTTCTATCCACGAATAAAGTTCATGAGGCATTTGATGAAGCTCTTGCAAGGGACAACTTAGAAATGCATCCAACTGAAACAACAGAAGAATTGACAGAGTGCAATGCATGTATGAGAGAATATCCCCCTCTGAATGGAGAAGAATCTAAGAAAAAAATAGTGTCTAATGAGGTATGGATTCTGAAGTTTGATGGTAGCTACTCCTCTACCCATTCAGGAGCTGGGGTTGTGATGATATCTCTTCAAGGAGATATTTTTCTTTCATCCTACAAGTTGCAATTCAGCAACACTAATAACACAGTTGAATATGAATCTCTGTTGCTTGGATTGAAAGCTACTAGGGACAAAGACATCAAACTCCTTCATGCTAAAGGAGATGCTGAATTGGTGGTTTGTCAGGTGAAGAACCTGTATCAAACCAAGAATGAGAGATTGCGCCACTACCATAATCTAGTCTAGGACCAAATTGAAAACTTTGATGCTTTCAACATCTTTGCAGTTCCTATAGAATTCAATGATTAGACTGATGCACTAGCTATTTCAACTACTCTCTTGGTCCCCCACCAAGACTTCAAAAGAGACAGGTACACCATTGAGCTAGTCTTTTAGTCAAGTGCACCTGATACATTGGCAGGTGTTTAACCATGACAGTCAAATCATTGCCTTCTTGGAGTAAAGGGATAGCTTTGAACGGCTACGTTTTGAAGGCAGTGAACCTCAAAACCCTGAACCAGCTCCTAAGTCAAATCTAGACGTAGGTGAAGAGTTCCTACAACTCAAAGGGAATAAAATTCCCAAAGGCCTGGTTTCTCTTGAGACGTTGTTTGATAAGCATGACAGATTCATCAAATACCAACAAACGGATTCAAGCTCTTCTCAAGAGTTTGATCAAGTAAATTTGGGAACCAAAGAAGATCCCAAGATGGTGAACATTGGGAAATGCTGCACTCCTGAGGAGAGGTTCAAGTTCACCAATTTTCTCAATCAATACATGGACGTCTTGGCTTACTCATATGATGACATAAAATCACTCAAGCTTGATGAAATTCGACATGACATTTCTCTCAAGGTTGATTCGACACCTTACAGGCAAAAGTCCAGGTAGTATAATCCAAAAATATCAGGTACTATTCTATTTGAGATACAAAAAATGCTAAATGCTAGGATCATTTTTTCAATCCATCATTCCACATGGATTACAAACATAATGCCTGTAAGGAAGAAGAATGGCAAAATTTGCCTCTGTGTGGATTTTAAGAATTTGAGTTAGTCGTCCTTGAAGGATAACTATCCTTTGCCAATCATGGATCAAGTGCTTCAAATAGTGACTAGTTCAGAGATGTTATCAATGCTAGACAGCTTGTTAAGATATAATCAAGTCAAAGTTGGTGAGGCAGACCATCATAAGACTGATTTCACTACACCTTGGGGCACGTTTGCATATAGAAGAATGCCTTTTGGCTTGATAAATGCTGGCACCACTTTTCAAAGAGCAATGGACCTTGCCTTCAAGGATGAGATGGGTAAGTTCATCATAGTTTATCTTGATGACTTGACTGTCTTTTTTAAGCATCGCCCATATCATGTGCACCATTTGTAATGAGTGCTGGAACACTTATGCCAAAATGGCATTTTCTTAAATCCTAAGAAGTCAGTCTTTGGAGTAACAGAGAGGAAACTTCTCGAACACATTGTGTCCAAAGGAGGCATAAATATTGACCCAGACAGAGTCAAGTCTATTTAAGAGCTTACTTTGCCCGCAAATAAGACTGTTGTTCACTATTTTTTTGAAAATGTGAATTTATTACAGAGGTTCATCCCCGAGTTTACTGAGAAGACTAGACATATTGTAACCATGATGAAGGGAAAGGCCACCTTCAGTTGGACTGAAAAAGGCAAGTCGGCATTTGAGGATGTCAAGACTGCCATTGCCCATGCTCCAATTTTGATTTGTCGAGACTATAACAAAGAGTTCACCATATACAGTTATGCTTTAGAACACACGCTTTCAGCCATTTTGGTTCAACAAAATAAAGAAGGTATGGAATCTCTCATTTCTTTCATGAGCTGTCCTCTCAAAGCTCATGAGCTGAAGTAATCAAACATGGAAAAGCATGTTTATGTAGTGGTGAATGCAGTGAAGTATTTCCTCTTCTACATCTTGAATTCACACACTACTGCCTTGGTTCTTAACATGACGGTCAAATCCATACTAACTCAGCAGGAGTTCGAGACAAAAAGAGGCGATTGGGTTGCAAAGATCCAGGAGTTTGATCTGGTCATCAAGCCCACAAAGCTGGTGCATGAAAAGGGGCTATGCCAACTAATTGTTGATAACAAGCAAAGAGGAATAGAGCATGAAGAACCAGAGGTCGATGACACACCAACTGTCCTCTTTGTATCCACCATAAATGAATGGTATTTAGGTATTGCTCATTTCTTTACTTATGGTGAGTGTCTTGCTCACCTATCTTATAAAGAAAGGAGAACCATCAAGCTGAAAGCTAAAAATTTTGTCTTTTGGGACAACGGCCTATACAAGAGGAGCCTTGATGGAGTGTTCCTTCGCTACGTAGACAAGGAACAACAAAGCCAATTTCTGAAGTCCTTTCATAATTTACACTGTGGAGGACATTTTTTTGTGCCTGTGACTACCCATAAGATCCTACGAGCTAGGTACTATTGGCCAACTCTCTTTCAAGATGCATACAAGTGGGTTAGGGAATGTGAGCTATGCCAGCAGTTTGTCGAAAGACCCAAGTTAGCTGCCCTGCCTCTCAAGCCAGTGGTCATAGAGGAGCCATTCCAGCAATGAGAAATTGACTTTATTGGTGTTGTAAACCCATCTTCAAGTGTGGGACATGATTATGTCCTCACAACAATAGATTACTTCACCAAGTGGGTGGAAGTTGTTCCAACCAAACATGCTACTTCAGAAGTAGTATGCAATTTTCTCAAAGAGAACACCATTTCTAGGTTTGGGGTCCCAACCAAGATTGTCACTGACAATGTAGCTTGTTTCACTTCTCAGGAGATTACTCAATTCTGTTTCTACTATGAGATTATACTCTCCCACTCTTCTGATTACTTTTCACAAGGGAATGGACAGGCTGAATCAAGCAATAAGAACCTGGTGACTATCATCAAAAAGCTGGTGGATGACAACCAAAGGACATGGCACAAAGCATTGGTTGATGCTCTATGGGCAGACATAATTACACCAAAAAGAGCAATTGGTATGTCTCCTTTCCAAATTATTTATGGTATCAATGATGAGATACCAATCACCTTGGAATTACCAGCATTGAAATTGGCTAAGGCAATTGAAGATCAAACATATGAAAGCTCCCCTGATAAGAGGATCATGTGCCTGACTGAGCTGGACGAGTAGAGAACTACAGTGGTGGATCGAATTGCTGCCCATCAAGGTCTGGTGAAAAAGCTCTTCGACTAGAAAGCAAAGAACTGTGATTTCTAGATTGGAGATCAAGTCCTCCTGTGGGACAAGAGAAGAGAACCAAAGGGGATGCATGGAAAATTTGATTCTCTTTAGAGATGCCCGTTTATTATCCACCAGCTCAATGGTGAAAATAGTTTCCTATTGAGGTATCAAGATGGCACTCTTTTTTCTCTGCCTCATAATAAGCAGCATCTGAAGCATTTCAACTCTTGAAATATCAGATGAGTTCACCTGTACATATGTATATTTGTAGTCTTTTATTTCTATTTTGTGCTTTTTATTTTTCATTTTTTGGAGCCTTTCTTTTTGGGTAGCATGACTCCATAGCCCAATGGCATACTTCAAGGCACTGGAGATTCTGGTTTCTACTCCCCTCAACTGTGTTTCAAAGTTTCCAACTAAAAGAAGTTCCCCAACTGGAGCTAGCTGTTGTCCTTGAAAAATGTCACTCATTTTTGGGACAACTTATGGACTATTTTGACCCTGCACAGACCCAAAATTGTCTCTTCCCTTTTCAAAATTTGTCTTGAACATTCAAATTCCTCATTTTTCAAGCTTCTCAGTTTCTACAGACTTCACGGGAGCAAATCTACGGACTCTGCGGGCTTAAAACTATGGACTCTGCAGGAAAGAAGTGCCAAGCAACTAGTGACATCCCTACGGACTTCAAATTCAAGTTTCTCATAACTTTCTCTCAGGATCCAATGGATGCTACCAAGTGTTGTCCGTCGAGCCCCTTTATACCTTGTTTCTAAAAATAGTGAAAGTCGGCACGTGCCCTTGATGAAGCTCGATGGAGGCTGCCAAGTGTCAATAGTCACTGCATCTTCCTTTAGTTTCATTATCAAGTAAAGACTGTGGTGGGCCCCAAGCAAGTTGCTAAAAGAATAAGCGGAGCATTCCAAGTGTCATCCTCTGTGTGATTGCTAAAACTGAGCGAAAGTTGCCATGCGTCCCTGGTAAGAATCGACGGAGGCCGCCAAGTGTCGACATCTGTAGTTATTGAGTAAGGACTATGTTAGGCCCCAGGTAAGTTGTAAGAACAAGCGAACACTGCCACGTGTCATCATCCATGGGACCCTCAAAGGTATTAAAAGTTTTTATGAGTTAAGCAGAACACACCACGTGTCCCATACTAACTCGGCAGAGGCTGCCAGGTGTCGGCATCCACGTTCCCCTTTTGAAGCTACTCGGGCAAAGAATATTATGGGCCCTAGTCTCAAATAAGTCTCAGAGCAATGGAACGTGCCACGTGTCAAAGACGCAGAGCCAAGGAGAGATTTCCTTTAGACAAATTATCTGAGGGAATTCCTTCAGACTTTTTGTTCGAAGGAAATAAAGGATCAAGCCTAATCGAAGAAATTAAAGCCCAAAGGCCACCCAAGAGATCCCGAAGGGTAGGTACCCTCGTAGAGGATAGTCGAAACTCATGATATGGACCTTCTTTCAAGACCTCGAAGGGCAAGTTTCTTTCAGGAGAGATCAAGCCTCAAAGTGCAGCGAAAGCTGCCAAGTGTCGTATGCTGAGACACAGTCTCAAATGAGTTTCAAAGTAGCGAAACGTGCCATGTGTCCTTTGTAAACAAGCAGAGTGTGACAAGTGTCTGCTTCCACGCTTTAGGTTTCTAGCAAGTTTCAAAGCTTTTTTCGATAAGCTTATTTCAAAGCTGTAGACACTGCCATGTGTCCTCGCCTGCATCACAGTGGAAAACAGCCATAACAAGCAAGAAAGAACTGAAGAAATTGTTAAGGAGAATGACAGGCCCACAAATGTCAAAATTGAGACGACCGACTAGCCGTTAACCTCCAAAAAATGAAATACCTGTGGATGCCAAATTTGCAGCAATAAAGTGTTTGTTGATCTTCACAAGCTTAGAATGCAGACCTAAATGCATTCAAAGACCCTACGACTAGGGCCAAAGGAAGAAGAGACAAAGAGGGAAATCTCAGCAGGAGTTATTCCTAGTAGGTGGAGCAGTTCACCAAGTAGGTATTTGGGCTTGCAAACATTGAAAGCGCAACCTGTTTGTCCCCTTTGGCGTAAAAACCAACATGGATGGCTGCATGGATAGTAGGTGATAGAATGAGTGACTCAGGCTCAGGAGAGGACATTGGAGATGAATCAACACGCCACAGTTAAGGCAACTACCCTGCTCCAGCATGGCCCTACCTGACAGAAGTAAAAATACATCCAAGGCATTAATGCACAGCATGGGTCGCTCCATGGGACAAAGTGCCAAGCCTCTCTTGGCCTCTATATAATGTAATCTCTTGTATCATTTCAAGGGGACCTTTTTATTATTAGAAATGAAACTCTGCCCAAATTGAAAGGCATTACTGAGACTTTGAGCTCAAATTGTTGTTCATATTTCTTTAATTGAATAAAAAAGTAAGTTACTTGCAAACTTTGTGCTGTTATAGCTTATGCTACTTTAAGAAATTGTTCTTATGTCTGTTTCCTAGAAGCATTCTTGTTTATTTGATCTAACAAGCAGAACTAGTGGGAGTTATAAAGAATGTGTCCTGAAGATAGCTACTTTCAGACTTTGTGCTGTCATAGTTGTCTTCAGTGTGTGTTTATTTTCTGTTTCAGTGTAAAGGACCTTGAGATGACTTTGTGCCTCCATTGTTCTTCATATTTCACTCTTGGGCAGTCAAGGTGGAGACTTTGAGCTACATATTAGATTGTTGGTTACTCTATTTTATGTTACCAGTTGCTTATCCTACTTGAAAGAACTCCTGTTGTCCCCTGCAAGAACACTTCTGAAAAAAGAGAAGTGCCTTCAGTGTTTTCACCAAGATTTTTTTCTTTGTTTGTGAACATTATCTCTGAAAAAAGAGAGATGGATGGTGTATCCTACCCCTGAGTGTTATTTTTTACATATATATATATATATATATATATATATATATATATATATATAGTATATATTAGACCATTATACCTATAGGGAACCTCCCCTTGATGAGAGGAGAGATTTGTCCCCTTTGGATGTGGTAAACCTGCAACTTTGGACGACCAATCTCCCTATGTTGTGGTTGAAGAGACCTATTTTGCTCACTAGTTAGCTAGTCGACAAAATATTCACCCAACACAACTCTCTTTGATAAATATTTGAGAACTATTGATGAGCTTATGGAGTGTTACATGCATACATGAGAATGTTTATAAGGGGCAACCTTTGGAAGGCTATGATGACACTTCTAGCACTTGGGGGCAACCTCCAAGGTATAATTAAAGTAGTATGAAGAGACCAATTGAGGGTTATTTTCCTTGGGATGAAATCACAAATGGACATTGCATCATAAGGTATGTTGGGACACCTCTTTGAATATTGCAATTGCTTGAGGACAAGCAATTTTGGGTAGGAAGGATTGTAATGTCCCCAATTTTTTTGATTGAGACCCTTATGGGACCCTTAGCCCATTCTTGTTTTCAATGGCTAAGGGTAGAAGAAGGTTTTGGGACATGGTGGAACTTGTGAAGAATTACTAATCAAAAAGGTGCTTTATATTTCTAATTTTGAGTTATGTTTTGAGAAAAAAGTACTTTATGTATATTTTTCTTAAGTGGGAGAGTTTTGGGTCTTGGCTTATACGACTTAAGTTGATTTTTAAGTTAACCCTCTCTTTCTATTTTGAAGCGCTACACTTAGACGAGAGTATTTAAGGAGAAGGAAGATTCATTTGAAGATTATGTGAATTTGGATTTGATAATCAAGTGTGTCAAGCTTGGTTATTGAAGGTAGATGCGTGAAGAATGTTACCCTTCAAGTTATACTAGTTGCTCTATAACGGTGTTTTGCAACACCACCTTTCAGAAATTGTGTGAACACCTTGGAAAGATTCTTTATGCATATTTATAGGTCTAAAATTTGGATGAACCACTTGGAGAGATTGGCGACTTGTCTTGTGGATTGGCAAAGTGATTTAGATGCTTGCTGCTAGTTTCTCCCTTGGGTGACTTGTGTGGGGGCTTTGGGAACCTTCTTCAAAGGGTCTATGGTGGATAAAACCCTCTCTTAGGGTTTGGTAATTTTCTAAATAATTTTCCTTGGTAGAGTGAATTTTTTTGAGGTATGTTGGCATGTTATTTGGGCTAATTTATGCCTAGAAAACATTTAGAATTTTTTGAGGGAAAAACTAGGGTTTTCAAAACTTTGGGATATCATTTGGGGGACCTCTTGTGGATGGAAAATTTTGAAACTATTTTTGTTTACTAACTGCTATTTTTGTGATTGTTTTGAGTCCTCATTCATATTAAAATTCCAAGTATTTCAGAAGTTATGAATTTTCTAAGTTTTAGCTATTTGAGGTAAAATAATAAATTATTAAGGGCAGATTTGAAAAGAGTAAAGGTTAGTAATCGATTGTTTAGAATTGTAGAATTTTTGAAGGGTTTAAAAGGTTGTAATTTTTAGTATTTATTTCGTATTTGTTTAAGTTTGTGTAAAAACCCCTATTTTGGTCTTTGGTCCCAATTTGGGGACATTACATAAATCCATCATGAAGGAGAAAGGAAGGACAATTCCTTTTGTAGGACTATGTTCGTTATTGGTTGTGGAATAAGAGAATCTCACAAATTTTGGCATACTTGGTTTGAGGTAGTAGGCTCTTGTGACAAAGTAAAAGTGAAGAAAATTTTAAAAGCATTCTGAGACAAAAAAATGCATCAAAGGGAAAAACAAAGAGAAAATAATAATGGGAAAAGGAGGAATTATCATTATGATGATCACAAGAGTGGTCACAAAGGCAAGGACAATAATAACAAGTAATGTAACTACTATGGCAAGCCAAGGCATGTAGATAATACTTGTTTGAATGAGATGAAGGATCTACAAAAGGAAGTCAAGGATCTCAAGGAGCGTCAAAGTGTTGACCATTTTGGTCCTGCAGGCCAAAATTAGTCCCCCCTTTTTTTTCTTGTTGTTTTGAGCCAGTACTTTTTTTGATTTTGCACAAGTCTCATTTTTTCAGACTCTGCAGGCATTTCTACAAAATCTACAGGCATTTCTATGGACTCTACAGACTCTGCAGAAAAGAACTACGGACTCTGCAGGCATGTTTTTCACTAGATGAAGAACCAGTTCAAAGACTGCAAGGTTTTACAAAGCTTCTTCGGAATCTTGTCCAAATAAATTCACAAGGAAAGACAGCTAAAATGGTTCAAAGACACTTTTCCTTGAGGTTGGAAAAGTGGTTCAACGTCGGGGTTCGACGACATAATCTTTCCAAGAGTTAGCAACTTTGAACCGTTGAACCATTGAACTGCTTCAATCAACTAGTTCAACGCTTTGGTTCAAAGGTTAAGTTCGTCATTTTGGTTCATCGACAACGTTCAACGGTGAGGTTCAATCAAATGGTTCATCCGCTTGGTTCGATCACTTGGTTCACTCAGTCGGTTCAACGACTTGGTTCAGTCAGCTTGGTTCAAAGAAATGGTTCAAAGTGTTGGTTCAACGTTCGGTTCAACAGGTTGGTTCAAAGGAATGATTCAATCAGAAGGTTGATGAGAGTCTCCTGAAGGATAAGTGCCCTTGTGGGGGGGGACAGTTTCAGACCCAAGTGCCCTTGCGGAGGGTAGGGAACACTTGGAAAAAGGACCAAAAAGGTGAACAAGGCTGAAAAAGTAAGTTTTCTTAAGAGTTTTGTTTAAGGCAAAGGACGAGAATTTCTTCAGAAGAAAATCCCGCTAAAGTAAAAGACTAAGGCACAAGGCATAATATGATTTCTTTCAGACTTTTGTTCGAAGGAATTTGTCTTGGCAACCAAATTTCTTCAGACTTTTGTCAGAAGGAATTCCTTCGAACATAAGCCCGAAAGAAATCATTTCTTGACTTTATCTTTTATTTCCTCTTTTTGTCGGCTTTTCTCCCACGGCCAAAATGTCTGCAAGAATTATCTTGATCACCTTTGGCCTTCAGAATCTTTTCTCAAGTTTTTTCCCGTGGCTCTTTCCGAATTTCTTCAGACAAAAAGTCCAAAGAAATTCGGGAAGAGCCGCGGGAAAAAACCCGAGAAAAGATTTTGAAGGCCAAAGGTGATCAAGATAATTCTTGCAGACATTTTGGCCGCGGGAGAAAAGCCGACAAAAAGAGGAAATAAAAGATAAAGTCAAGAAATGATTTCTTTCGGGCTTTTGTCCGAAGGAATTCCTTCGGACAAAAGTCTGAAGAAATTCGGCCGCCAAGACAATGAAGACCCGACTATGACAAAAGCTCGACCAAAGCAAGAAGTTGAAGGAAAGGAAAAGGCTGAAGAAATCCAAGGGGCGACAGGCCCAAAGACGTCAAAATCAATCACGATGAACTAGCCGTTGGAGTTTCAAATGCCAAGTGATGGGTGCACAGACGTCAAATTTAAGGTGTTGAAATAGCCGTTGATTTTGAAAAAAACTTAAGGATAGGTGCGAGTGAACTCAACGACCTGCCAAAAAGATAGCCCTCGAGGGCTGAAGGAGCCAGAAGAGACAAAGCAAGGAAAAGATAAAAGAGCCAAGTGTAGAAATGGACAAAATAGTCCAAGTGGCAAAGGAAGGCATGGACTCAAGGATTTACTCCTATAGTTGGAACAATGCCTGCCAAGTGGTCATCAAGGGGCGCAAACAGTGAACAATGTGCCCTATTTTCTCCACTTTGAATTTATAAGCAGACAAACCACGTGAATGCCTTCAAGGAGCGGTCTTGTTTGTGGACAACTGGCGTGGCTTATGTTTTTAAATGCCTAAAGTCAAAGCAGGAGCCAACACAACATTATCTATCAAGCGACTTCCTCTTCCCAAGATAGGGAATGCACATGGGCCACTTGTAAAAGGGTGCCAAAAGTATTTTCCAAAAGGAGCACCTTTTGTTCTCTCTTCTCAATATATATTGTAAACTTCTCATTTGAGAAGAGATATCTTAGCCTGTAAGGCAAAGCTCTGCCCAAAAAACCTCTTGGCTTGTAAGACAAAACTCTACTAGATTTTACCTTAAATCGAGACATATCATTTTTACCTTTATTTGAGCTTGCACTTTCGTATGTGTCTATGCCTTTGTTCTGTGTTAAGTCATTTTCATTTTTGCTTTCACAGGATGATTTCAACATGTCTAGTGCATTGTGAGCTTTTCTTTTGCAGGTCTGCCAAAAGTGTCCCTAAAGGAGTATAGGTGCCTGTGAATAGACTGCCATAATGTGTCTGAGAACGCCTCTGGTAGATCTTCCTCCCTGTATATCCATGGACCCCTAGCCCACTGATGCAGAAGAATTTCTCGTGTCAAATGAAGTATATGAGAGCTTGTTCTTGGAAAACGTGTATGTTCAGGCTAAGTGGATCAAGTTTTTTGGTGTATCACCTTTTAGTTTAGGTTTAGGTTTTATTTTCAGCATCCTTCTCCCTTTTCATCTCCCCCCTTTTTTCATTTATTCGTTAGCAGTAGGGAATCCATGACCTAAAAGATACATCGAAGGGAGCTAGCCCTTATCTAGAGACTCTCCCCCTAGTTTTGCCAGGCCCACAGGCAAGAGGGGAGTTTCCATTATTATGTGTGGAAGGCAGGAGCTCAGCCTCCTATCAATGGTGCAATCCACTGCATCAACAATTTTTGGCACACCCAGTGGGACCATGTTCAGACACTCAAAAAAGTTCCAGGATTGGTGCTGGTCTTGTTACAACAGAACGAACCACTAATACAACATCTGACCTTTAATCAGGGGATTGTGGGACAAGTTTTGTCCAAAAAGTTAAAGAATTTTGGTGTGTTCTTCAACCAACCAGCCTTTGGAGGCTTTTTCATCAACACCAATGGCGACTCTGAGTTGAGTTAGATGGTTAAGCAATCCAGGTGCCATCAAGAAATCACATTTTTCTATGTATAATTCCATTTCTAAGAATCATGGGCCTTGTGTTCCTTCATATTACCATGATCAAGCTCAAAATGTTCATGCAATCCCCTCAAGCAACTCTCCTAGTTGCCTTACAACCATAAAGGAAGTAGCACTGGAGTTTGAGAAGTAGGTATTGGAGATTGACAGACTGGATGAGTAGTATAGATATCAGCAAGAGCTAATGTATAAAGAGGAATGTTTGTTCAGGAAAGCTCAGGCCTTGCAATCCATGGAGGAGGAGGTAGCAAAATAGAAGAATCCATTCATACAAAGTAGTCAGCCTTACGCACCCCCTCCTAGTCTAAAGAAAGCCCCCTCTTGTGCACCGAATCCTTTCTATCAGATGGCACTTGCTCATTTTAGCTCATCGGATGCATCAATCGATCCTACTCTTAATCCCATGCACCTAGCTTTCCAACACGCCTCTCTTCAGGCAGCTCTTCTTGTACATGGGTAGACCCTCCCAAATCTTCCCCAACCTCCTCAAGTCTTTCAACATGATCTCCAAATTCCAAGTTAGAAGAAGGAAAATCATGAACCAGCTCGGGACCTTGAAGAAGACAAAGTTGTTGCTTCTTCCCAAGGGAAAAGTTCCAATCCCAAGGTCATGAGCTGGAAGCAAACAATGGAATCACGGGGTAGGAAGGAGGAGGAGAAAGGTTTTGCTCAAAACCTTGAAGAATTCAAAGCTGCTCCTACTCATCATGATGATGATTGTGACCTCCAAGAAAGGTTTTTTCAAGAAAATCTAGCCAGGTGAATTGCAACTTTAGAGTCCAGAGCGAGATTCCTCAGCCAACGTGTGATGGATGCAGCAGTTTCCATGTCTGAATACACCCCATCTACACACCTCCAAGAAAGCTATCAAGCCACATCTGATATAGATAAAGTGCTGGCCAAATGGAAAGAGGAGAATCATTCTATTCTAGCTCAAGGACTGCCTCCTCTTCCACATGGTTTTAATCATCAGCCTTCCACTTCATCCCTTCTCAAGGAGGAACCTATTTTGCAGGGGGTGAGTGAGGAAGAGAAGATCCAATCTGAAGCTTCCCAAGAGGTTATCATGAGTGACAATGAAGAGGAAATCATCATGGATGCTCCCTCTGAAGACATCATCAGCAATGGAGAAGACGCGGGTCATGCATACATGTAGATGTTCCAGTAATACGAAGAGGAACGTAAGCATGGTGAGCTCTCTCCTCCCTTGTTTGATGAACTTCCTTGTTGCTTCAATGAGGAGGATGACCATGCCATGGAGCCTGAGTTGGAGGAGGATTAAATGAATATCTTCGAACAACTAGAGACTCTGATCTTTGAGCAGGAGAAGGAGAGGCCTGTTCATCTTGAGAATAACTTTGAAGAAGAGAGCCTTGAGCAAGAAGGTGATGTTCTGTGGGATGAGAAATTAGTTTTTGACTCCATTTCAGACATCACAACAGTCACCCTTCTTCAAGAAAGCCATGAGAGAGCAAAAGATGAGTTTGACAGGGTCTTCAATGAAGCAGAAGGGAACGGGTCAAACCATGATGCACTGCAAGGGGACTGTGCATATCAAAGGGCTTATGGTGATGAGCCAATAGCCATCAATTTCTTGATGAAATGCACCAGCATGAAGGACCAACATTAGACAAGCTTCCAAGAACAAGAAGAGTACATATATGTTGGAAGCATGTTTTACTTTGATCCACTTGGATGCAAGCCGATCACAGTGACAGGCAAGAGGAGCAGGTCATCAAGTCTCCATTCCATTGAGCCACTTGTCTGGCACCATAAGTTTCCTTATTGTGAAGGAGACTTAAGAACTTTTCCCTTTGATCCAAGAGGGAGGCAAATATACCTGGTTAGTTGTATATAGTAGTTTTCTTTTAGTTTTTTTTCCTGTTTTCCCTAAGTGCAATTTGCACAAGTAGTGTTTTTAGCCTTGTGTGTTTTTTCCTTTGTGTGTGGGGTAAAAGCTTCATGATTGATTCTTGGATCTATTGGGGTTGTTGCTAACTTTTTCAAGTTGTGTTCTGACTCTGTGCCCAATGGAATTTAAGGCAACTGGCTTCTAAGCATAGCAGGCATGCTTCCCATGGGAGTCGCCAATTTGTTGACCATTTTGGTCCTGCAGGGCAAAATTAGTCCTCCCTTTTTTTCTTCCTGTTGTTCTGAGCTAGTATTTTTTTTAATTTTGCACAAGTCTCATTTTTTTAGACTCTGTAGGCATTTCTATGGACTTTGCAAGCATTTCTACGGACTTTGCAAGTGTTTCTACGGACTCTGCAGAAAAGAACTACGGACTCTGCAGGCAAGTTTTTCAGTAGATGAAGAACCAGTTCAAAGAGTGCAAGGTTTTACAAAGCTTCTTCGGAATCTTGTCCAAATAAATTCACAAGGAAAGAGATATCAAATGGTTCAAAGACACTTTTCCTTGAGGTTGGAAAAGTGGTTCAACGACATAATCTTTCCAAGAGTTAGCAACTTTGAACCGGTTCAATCGATTGGTTCAACGCTTTGGTTCAAAGGTTAAGTTTGTCATTTTGGTTCATTGGCAATGTTCATCGGTAAATTTCAATGGCAAGGTTCAATCAAATGGTTCATCGGCTTGGTTCGATCACTTGGTTCACTGTCAGTTCAACGACTTGGTTCAGTTGGCTTGGTTCAAAGAAATGGTTCAAAGTGTTGGTTCAACGGGTTGGTTCAAAGGAACGGTTCAATCAGAAGGTTCAAGAGAGTCTCTCGAAGGACAAGTGCCCTTGTGGGGGGCAGTTATGGACCCAAGTGCCCTTGCGGAGGGTAGGGAACACTTGGAAAAAGGACCAAAAAGGTGAACAAGGCCGAAAAAGTAAGTTTTCTTCGAAGTTTTGTTTAAGGCAAAGGATGAGAATTTCTTCAGACAAATTGTTTGAAGAAATTCTTTGGAAGAAAATCCTGCCAAAGTAAAAGACTAAGGCAAAAGGCATAAGATGATTTCTTTCGGACTTTTGTTTGAAGGAATTCCTTCGGATAAAAAGTTCGAAGAAATTTGAGAAGAGCCGTGGGAAACAACCTGAGAAAAGATTCTGAAGGCCAAAGGTGATCAAGATAATTCTTGCGGACATTTTGGCCGCGAGAGAAAAGCTGACAAAAAGAGGAAATAAAAGATAAAGTCTCCACTTTGCATTTATGAGCAGACAAACCATGTGAATATCTGAAAGGAAGCAGTGTGTTTGCAGAAAAGAGGTGCAACCCATGCTTTCACATTAATGTTTGAATGCCAAAGTCAAAGCAAGAGCCGACACAACATTATCTATCAAGTGGCTTCCTCTTCCCGATGTTCTCAATGCACATGGGCCAGCTTGTTAAAGGGTGCCAAAGTCTTTTCCAAAGGGGCGCCTTTACTTCTCTCTCTATATATTTTAAACTTCGCATTTTGAGAAGGGGGATCCTCTTAGCCCGTAAGGCAAAGCTCTGCCCAAAAACCTCTGGGCTTGTAAGGCATAATTCTGCCGGATTTTACCTTGAATCGAGACATAGCAGTTTTTACCTCCATTTTGATCTTGCACTTTCGTATGTGTCTATGCTTTTGTTCTGTGTTAAGTCATTTTCCTTTATGCTTTCATAGGATGATTTCAGCATGTCTAGTGCATTGTGAGCTTTTCTTTTGCAGGTTTGCCAGAAGTGTCCCTAGAGGAGTATAGATGCCTATGAATAGACTGCCATAGTGTGTCTAAGAACACCTCTGGTAGTTCTTCCTCCCTGTATATCCACGGACCCCTAGCCCACTGATGCAAAAGAATTTCTCATGTCAAATGAAGTGTATGGGAGCTTGTTCTTGGTAAAAGTGTATGTTCGGGCTGAGTGGATCATGTTTTTTGGCGTATCACCTTTTAGTTTAGGTTTAGGTTCTATTTTCAGCATCCTTCTCCCTTTTCATCCCCCCCCCCCCTTTTTTCATTTCTTTGTTAGTAGTAGGGAATCCAGGACCTAAAAGATACCTCGAAGGGAGCTAGCCCTTATCTAGAGACTCCCCCCCCAGTTTTTCCAGGCCCACAGGCAAGAGGGGAGTTTCCATTATTGCGTGTGGAAGGCAGGAGCTCAGCCTCCTGTCCAGGGTGCAATCCACTGCGTCAACAGTAAGGCAAATAGTAATGATACGAATAATGTTCTTGTTGCACATACTTCTCAAACTTTTCATGCCTCTACTTCTAAGTGTGAATTCATTATGCACTGTGGATATAATCGTATATCTAATAATGGTAGTTTGTTTAAATTTTTTGGTAAAGATGATGATGAGAGGGTTTATATATTGGATGATTCAACTCTTACTATTAATCCTAGTGGTGATGTCATGCAAGAATATGACATGATAATAGATGTTTATCATGTAAATGATTTGAGTGTGAATCTTATATTTATTTTTTAAATAACTTGGGAAGGAAATAAAGTTGAGTTTTGAATTAACAAATTTGTTGTGAAAGATATTAAAAATAAATTTTAGGTGATTGTTGGTGGTATGCTTTAAAAGCAATGGCTAGAAATTTATTAGCTTTTGTCATGAAGAAATCGTTTAGAGAGATGCCATTGATTCTATTTCCACTATCCAGATTCGTGATGAGGATGAGATGCTTAGTTCTAGTTTGGAGTCTCTTTCCATTATGACTTTTGAAGAGACTTTAGAAATTGGTGAGGACATTTCATGTGATTATACATCAATTGAGGATTCAATTGAGAGAGGTTTAGAGGTTGACCCAATTTTGAAAGATGATGATGCACAAGAGGTAAATACAACACAAAATATTCTACTTTGTAAGGGAGATGTGATTTTTCACAAGTGGGTTGCTACTACCCTTGAAGAATACACAAATACCTTCCATTGTGGCTATGACAAAAGGACCAATCTATGTAAGAATACACAAATACCTTCCATTCTATATCAATGAAACTCGACCTTGAGGATTTTGAAAGGCATAGATTACTAAAATACAAAAGTGGTTTGCATTGATATATCCAAACCTAGATAAGATTCCTAACTATTGAAACAATGGGAGCATCCCATCAGTATGAAGCAAAGATCGAGGAAATTTTCAAATAAAAAGGGAAATATCTTGAAAGAAAGAAAACACAATCAAATGATAGATGAAACTTCAATTTTGGAAGAGGGAAACATACCAAAAAAGTGTCGTGGCAGAGGCAAAACTCAAGGTTCTCAGTCTCAAAGTTTGCTACAATAATTCCTACAAATAAACCCCCACAAGAGACTGGAAAATGGTGTGAGAACCATAAGAGCACGACTCACAACATAAACACATGTCATTCTAAGAGGAAATTTTTATAGTGGCACATGTTTATTTGGTCTGATACAAGCATACAATGAAGACAAACACTTCTTTAATCCTATTGACACAAGCAAAATATGGATTCTGATCGTATTCCATTATTGGTATAATGCAGGTTGCAACATCATCTTCTGATGAAAAAGAATACATTTTTCATTCATAAATGTGGGTGAAAGGGAAAGTTATACACTTCATCGTGGTCATTGGGAGTGAGAATTTTTTTATCTCTATATAAATTGTACAAAAGATGAGTTTAAAAACATCACCTCACCCATAATTGTACTCCATCAGATTGTTGAACCAAGGTAGATATATTCATGTTAGTCAATGATGTCTTCTTCCATATGAAATCAAACCATTCAAAGATGAGGTATTGTGTCAGGTGGCATCCCTAGAGGTTTGAGACATTTTGATTGGCCATTCACACATGTGTAAACGATATGAAAACTATTAGCTCAAGACCCACATTGTCATTATCACATTGGAAAATCAACCTAACAAGATCCTCAAGATTCCCCCTAAGAAGATGATGGGATTGATTAGTGAAAATTAGTGTAGGCATGTGATTGGCCACACTGGAAAATTTGTGCTAATGTTTATTAGGCCAAATAGCATTTGGTAGGTCATTGCAACCACACAAGCTGCCATATAAGATTAAACTATACAACAACGATGGGTGGGGTGGGTCTTAACAAATTACAAATATGACTTCACTAGATGTACTGATGTGCCCCTAAATTTCTAGGTGACACATCCCATCAACTTGATTCCCAAGATGCCCTTACCAAATGGACTAGTATACAGGTACTTGGTGCTAGAAAATCAACATATGAAATGATATAATTAGGAGCTAATCTAGAAAGGCCATAGTTGGCTAAGTGTGTCACCTTATGAAATCCAAATTGTGTTAGCTCAAAATAAGGAAGGGACTAGGTGAATCTATATTGATTATAGGGCCCTTAACAAGATCATTGTCAAGAACATGCATCCACTTCCATGCATTGATGACCCTTTAAACCTGCATGGGAGAAAAGTTCTTCACAAAGATTGATTTGAAGTTAGGGTATGATCAAGCACCCATCGAGCCATCTAACATTTCGAAGACAACGTTTAAGTCTAAAGAAGGTTTATTTAAATGGTTAGTCATAACTTGTAACTTGACAAATGCACTTGAAAAGTTTATGCGGATGCTAAACAATGTCTTATGACCATTCATTGATTCCTTTGTGGTTGTTTCCTTGGATGACATCTTTAAATTTAGTAAAACATGGGAGGAGCACCTCTAATAGGTTCGACAAGTTCTTCACACTAGGGGTAATATTAGTGGCTATTTATAGCCATTTGGCTATAAGTAAATTTTGATTGTCTTGAAAATGGCTAATTGTGTGAAATATACATTAGTCGATTAGCCTAAATTTTATGCATTTTCCTATATTTGTGCTTATAATCACCCTATATAATATATTATAACCTATTTTGGGACATAGTTTCACCACAATTACTATGCATGTGTGGGTCTAATTTTCCCTAAAATCATAGGAGATGTGTATTAGTTATTTTGAATCACCAATAATAGTCCACTGTGTGTGTGTGAACTTTTCAATTGTTTTTCCTTGACATGTTTCATGTTGAACATTTTGGGTTGTAGATCTGAATTTCTTGTGAATTATGTTATGGTTTGATAGGGTTGGACATCAAGGTGGTTATTAGAATTGGGGAGGTTATAATTAACCTCAAGGTGACATGTTTAACCAAAACTGAGGTGGGGTTTTACCAAATTTAAGATGGAGGGAATGCCTAAAATTAGGAGTAAAGTTATAATTAAAGAAGTGGATTCAATCAAGCTATAGGGTCTAATCAACGTGGAGAGGCATAGAGGAAGAGGTGGTATAGGCAAAAGATGTGGTCCCGTGACTTGATTCAAGTGTGGCAAAGGGCAATATCAAAAGGATTTTACCAACTATCCTAGTTTTAAATTTTATTCACAAACCATGTATGACTTAAAATCTCCAACATGGTAGTTATCACCTCCAAAAAGAAGTCTATAACAACCATGGTAGTGCCTAATTTGAGATACGTTAGACCACCATAACGTTTGGAGAGAGTATGCAACCATTGGTGGGGATTCGAGCACAGGTCCAACAAGTTACCCCAATTTTGGCAACACTTGTGGTCTTGTCAATAGTTTTACCTTTCCTCTATTCACCGAATAAAGAGAATTGAGTGCTACTATTATGAATACAATTATTTTTATTAGTGTTACTGAGAATGAGAATGGAAAAAGCTTGAAAATATTTGTATCCATATCTATTTGCATATGGCCTCCTGCATCGATCGATTAGATTATATTAGAGGCATCGTTCATTCAAGAATCCTTTTCCATTTTTCTTCTAATTGGTTTTAGAGTCGTATAATTAAATTTTCAATAGTCAAAGTAGTAATTTTTTTTATCTAATTAGTTTTAAACTCATATAAATTGACATGTGGTGCATTCTCTACATTTTTAGAGGAGTTGTTAGGTATTTGACACTTATTTTCATTGGTATGACACATGTTTCAATCATGTATTGGGTAATTATAATAGTTTGGCAGAAGCTATAGATTGCATTGATAAATGTGACATGTCATTGAACTTTGCATGCGTATTTTCCCATGCTTCTTCGAGTCCATCACCACAAATACCCTATCATTTCCCCGCATCATCATAACCCAACTCACCTTGAAATATTCCACCAATTTCATGCTTTGTATAGCCTTGTTCTTCCCCATCACTTCACCATTGCTCAAGCTTGTTGTGAAACGAAACGTCTCCTACCCACACAACTCATTATTGTATGAAATAATGCACAACCTCATTTTCCATCATTACCTTCATAAAAAAAATCAAATTATTGTTGCTAAATGCTTCATGCACAAAAGGTAATACGAGATTAGTGGCCATAGGTTTCAAGTGAAGTACGACTATTGATCTACACTCTTTCACTTTATAAAACCCCACTTTACCAAAACATAAAATTACATCCCATTTTTGGGGTAGCTTGTACCTTAGGGAAAATGCTAGTTTAATTTATGTGGCAAGAAGCAAACAAATAATCTATTATCTAGTTTCAACCTCAATTAATTCCAAACAAAGCCTAAAATTGAAGGTCGCATGGTTGTATTTAATTTTTTTAGCCATAAAATATAATCATTTTTTTTAAGAGACCGTATTAGATGCAAGGCAAAATTTTAAGCAGAATGTCAAACATATAAAGGATTATAATAAATATATACATTGTTTCTAAGGTTTCTTCCTCCTATAATGAATTATATTAAAATTCAAAGGGCAATGTTAAATAGATAACCGTCATCAAGACAATTCATAACAGGGAGTGTCGACCGTCAAATTTAGGCCTTGGTGGAATTAGGGCCTAAATTTGATGGTCGACCATGCTTGCCATGAATTTTTTTTATGACGGTTATATATTCAACATTGCCGTTTAAATGTTAATCTAATTCATAGTAGGAGGAGGAAACCTTAGAAAAAATGTATATATTTATTATAATCCTTTATAGTTTTGGATGGTATGTATAAAAATTTACCTTTCATCTATTACGGTCTCCTAAACAAATTGATTGTATTTTTGAGCTACCAGGGCCTAAATTTGACGGTTGAGCCTCCTGTCATGAATTTATTTTCTGATGGTTATATATTCAATATAATGTGGGTGTATTACTTCTGATGGCAATTTCTGAAAACTTCACCAAATGAATATATTTTTTCTTTCAAATTAAAGATATTTTAATGTAATGAGATCTTTATAGCCTTTGGATGTGAGATTATGAATATTATTTATTTTATTTGAATTAATATATCTATTTTTTTTTGCATTTGGGGATGGATGAACTCCCTTGGTCTCTGTGCCACTTTTTAGGTTGGGGCTCTATGTTTTTTGGTTGTGTTTGTGTGCTTTTTGCTTCATTGTTGAGATGGATCTTGAATTATTGTTCTCTCTCATAACTTATTGAGAAGTCCTTTGAGGGATATGGCGTGAAAATGCAAATGAGTGTGATGTCAAAGGAGGAAAAGGTATTTATGCAACAAAGGATTTAGAAAGATGTCATCCAAATGCTTCCTAGGAAAACAAAGTCGTGTGGCTTGAAAAGGGCGCTGAATTAGGGACGATGTGCATATGTTTTGAATAATCATTTTTGATGTTGGTTTTGGTCAATCATACCAATAATTATTCTAAATTGACACGTGGTGCATTGTATATGTTTTAAGAGACTTTGTTGGATATCTAACATGTATTTTCATTGGTTTAACACATTTTTCATTCATGAAATTGAAACAATTTGGTGGAAGCTACATAATTCATTGACAAATGTGACATGTCACTAAAATTTCCCTGTATATCTACCTAGGCTTCTTCGAGTCCATCATCTAAAATAACTTGTCATTGCCCATCACCATCATTGCCTAGTTCATCTTAAAATCCTTCATCACTTTCATGTTTTGTATGGCCTTGCCCTTCCCCACCACTTTATCACTACTCAATCTAATTGTGGAACATAACATCTCCTTCCCAAAAAGCTCATTTCCATGTCTTATGAAAGGACACACCACCTTATTTTCAATCGTTACCTCCACAAAAACATCATATTATTTTTGTTTAATGTTTTGTGCAAAAAAATTTAAATGGGGTAAATAGTCATGGGTTTTGAGTGAGATTTACTTTTTCGATTTACAATCTTTCACTTTATAGAACCTCGCTTTACTAGAATATAAAATCACATATCTTTCGATGTAACTTGCACCTTTGGGAAAAATGCTTTTCATATTGTTGGAAAGCTTATGCATATGCCACATTTTTCTTGAATGCTAATTTAGTAGCTCCATTCAGTCTTGGAGATGAGGGTGGTTCCTTAGGTTAGTGAAGTATATCATTAATGCAATAAATTATAATGCTCTCTTATTCTCGATTGTGTTTCAATGAAAATTTTAATTTGACCATATCTTTGATTGGGGGGAAATGAGACATGTTCAAATCACTTGTTGATTATAAATCTTCTCTGAGTTTAACCACCACTACCAACTGCCACACTCCAATGGTACATTCAAATAAATTAAAAATTATGTCATTTAAGATCAAACATCTTAACTTCCACCTTGATATATCATTTTATTATTGCAAGATTTAGTTGGAACACCTCTTATCAACCTTTTATCAACCAAGCATAATGTTTAATGACATTTATTCTTTTTGTTGGCAATGCACGCACAAGTTGTGGTGGTAAAATACAAGCGATGTGGCATGAAAACTTAAATCATTTTTCAAGATCATGTCCAAGTTTAGTGGGTCTATAAAGTGTCTAAGGTGAATCTTTGACAACCCAATTCAATTTTTTGGTCATGTTCAGAAGCTTGGATTTGAATCAAAGACTAAATATCATGCCCAAAGTACTTCAGTTACTTGGGGTTCCTTGTCATAAGAAATGTAGATAACAATAAGGTGACATGTACCGTTCATCACATAGATCATTTTGTATAAGAGCAAGCTTGATTACTGGAAGGGATCCATCTTTAGTTATGGAACAATTGTCTAAATATTCAAGTGAGTTACAATGATGTCCAAACCTACCAAACATGTGTTTAAAAAACAATCCTGGCATACATAATTATTATCACATGTAGTTGGGTTCCTTTAACTAGTTAGCAAATGAGTAAATAATTTACCCACCACTGGTCTTAATGTCAATTTGAAGCTAAAGAAATTAACCATAGTGATCCAAAGATCAATGGTGCATTATTAGAACTCAAATGAACTCACTTTGGAAGTTTGTATTGCAACGATTCTATTTAGTTAGAAATGAACATATAAATTGTACATTGTAGAGAACAAACGCAACTCTATAGATCTTGGTTTGAATGGACTTGATCCTAAAATTATGCGACAATTGAGTAAGAATTATGTTATCAGTTCAAAGGCTCGGAGCCTATTTCTTTTGAGAATTTTACATCTCAGGGAGTGATGGACATTGTTGGATCATGTCTAATAGATAAGTATTCAGAAGGCCTTCTTGAAAATATGAAAGTGCCTAATTTTTTAACTTAGTGATCAACTGACACATTGATCATTTTGATGTTGTCTGAGTTGGTTATTTCTTTCTTCTTATTAAGTTTGATTAGTTTATTTTGTTTCTTCTTATTAAAGTTGATTTAGTTTCCTTTGAGATATTTAGTTTTGGATCAAATATTCCAAGTTCTTGTATTGTTCCTTTTTTTCATTTTATCGTCAGTAACTCTTGTTCTTTTGGAGTTGAAAATATCATTTTTTGGATAATAATATTGATGAACTAGATATGCCAACTCATCTCTAGGTACATTGCTTTGGCATGCCCCTATATTGATGAGCTATTTTGTTGATTTGGAATCTATATTATGCATATACTATGGTGGCATTGGATTTATTGATCAAAGTGAGAGGTTATGCTTGGCAAGTGTCCTGACAGCTTTTCACCTTGATAACAGTAAACGGGTTGTTGATGTTCAACCATTATCTGGCTCCCCAACTAATTTTTTTGTCTACATAACTCTTCTTCAACCACATGATCGAATAATGGTATGGTCGTAACATAAATAATTTGAATTTGGAACTCTTTTGATGAGGTTTTCATTCTCCATGATTTTGGATGTAGAATATGAAAGAATATTCTTTAAACTATCATCTAACATTCAGGGTTTAGACCTACCACATGGAGGGCGTCTGTTTCATGGGCTCATGGCCCCAAAGAGGCGAGTTTTTGATACATCTATTTATTTTGAATCCATGCCATATAGTTTGGATGAATCGACAGGTAAGCTTTATTTTTTTGATATTAGTAAAAAATGCAACAAGGTCCAGAATTTAAGAATATTGATTGTGATTTATCTAATATTCACATTGTTGTACGTTTTATTTTGGGTCATAGGACTTATTGCTTATGAAATGCTTGAGAAGATTTCCACCCCTTTTATGCCAAAGCTCATTATTGTCGATACCAGTGTATAGCCATGAGACATTGACTATCCTTGATTCCAACAGGGATAACAATTATGTATCTTCACAAAATATTTGAGGAATCAAACCATTCCTAACAAATTTTCTTCCCAAATAAATTGCTATAAATTCATGTAGTATGTAGTGTGTACTATTTGGTGGATTGTTATGATGTGTTTAGTCTTTAAACTTAGTGGACATGATTGAGAAGGTTGCAAGCTCAATAAGGGCATTCTTGATGATGGACATGGTAAACATAAGTGGGCTTGTAGTTGCTTCTGTAATGTCCAACCCATTTGATTATTGTGTTGTTGTCACAATGACAACACATAATGTAAGTTGATGTTATTGGTGAGAACAATTATGTATCTCTTGGATTAAAGAAGTAAATGCATTCATCATTGGATTAATAAGTGATTGTAGTCCCAAGGAGTGTTACTTTTCATTACTTGTTTAACTATTGAAACATTTACATATGCCATGTACTTATGGTCTTCTGATTTAAGTTCCAAATCCTTTTTGTGCTCTTTTGATTTAAATTCCAAATGTTTTAAGTGTTTTTCTAATTTAAGTTGCAAATGATTTTTATTTCCTCCCATATGTGGTTGCAAGCCAATTTGAATTTGTTTAATTTCCTAGGAAAATTATTTTTTACCTATAAAAACCTCAAAATATTTATTTTGCATGGGGGAATGTGATGTTTAGACTTTAAGAGGCTCTCATGGAGGCATGATATTCTTCAAGAAGGAGCTAGTATTAGGCATCAAACTTGAGACAACCATAAACAATGTTATTTTTCTAGGGTTACAGATGATGTCTAATTTTCCCCCTCTTTTACATACTCCACCAGATTTTTTTATTTATAGAAGTAATTTAATAATGCTAATTGTAAATTTCATATCTCTATGAATCTAACATATACATGAAATTATGATGGGCACTTAGGGAGGACTACATAATCATACCATAGGAGGATTGGTTGTTTATTTGAAGGAAGTTGTAATTACAGAGTTTAAGGCCTATCAACTATAAGTATAACATGTTCAATTGTTTTATCTTGGATTATATTCTCCAGTGTAAAAGATTTGTATCTTCCCTTGTTATTTAAGTATTTCTGATTATGTAGAATAATTTTGGTAGGTTGTAGCGAATTTTTGAGCACTTGCAAAGAGACTGATGGATTTGGGTTACAAATTGGTATCGGGTGGGAGTGACAATCACTTTGTTCTTGTTGATTTGAGACCCTTGGTAAGATTTTTATCTATGTTTTGAGAAAAAAGCCCTTGTAATGTCCTCAAATGGGATGATTTCATACAAAAGGGGTTTCCCCCTAAACTCCACAATTCTAAAATGCACTCAACAAACCCTAGTTTGCAAAATAAGCTAAAAAATGCTTATCAAGCCCTAGAAACCTTAGATGCCAAAACAATAGGGTTTGTAGATGAAATTCTAGCCAATAACTCATCCCAAAATTAACTGAAAACTTGGAGAAATAATTAGAAATTTAAATGCATGAAACAAGTACTTTTTTTTGCCAAATTTTTGAAGCTAAAATGCCACTTTATGATGGCTGAAAATTTTGATTTAATTCTAAAAATGCCACTATTGTTCTGAATATTTTTCTACTTCAACGCTTGTCAAAAATCACTATATGTGCCCAAAAAATACCATAAAAATACACTGAACATTTTTGGGCATAAAAATGGCTCAAAAGTGCCCTCTAAGCCAATCGCCCAACTCACCGAGTGTAGAAAAATTAGCAGAAAAGTATCTTGCCTTCCACAAGTGAAAAAATCTTCAAAACCTGTCAAAAAAATTAAATAATAATTCTAAAAATTATTATTTAATTTTCTATGGATTTAGGGCTTCAAACCCTTCACGAAACTCCTCCAATACCTCACGCCAACATGCAAAAAATTAGTAAATAAAATCAAAATATTTAATTTGCATAAAATAGACCAAAAGAGGCCTCCAAACCTCAATCCAAGCTTCCAAGGTGGTTCGCTCCACTTGCAAAAATAGGATAAATATTAAGCAAGGTTAACATGCAAGAATTGAACCTCAAAACCTTCACAAAATTTCACAAAAACTCCTCAAAGTAAATCACCCCACTTCTAGGACAAGAACAAGCTCTTCTTAGCAAAAGTGGTCCTAAAAGACATTATTTAATAGATTGATCAACACCAAAACAATGAACTTCTATTGGGCATGCATCCCAATAGTTTCTTCAAGCATGAAGAACAATGATCAAAATTCAACATATCTTCAATTATGATCTTCACCTTGTATGTGTACCTTCCAAAGGGGGGCAAACCACCTTGGGGAAGTAAAATACTTTATAAGCCTCACTTGCCCTTTTTAGAATATCTTTTTGTTTCTTTACTTTAGCTCCCAAGCCGACATTCATTTTAATTTCACTTTAGGCCTTTTTGAATTTATTAAATAACTTGCCTTAATAAATTAGTAATTAAAATTATTTTTTGACAAATTGAATAATTAAGTCCTTAAATAATTAATTTAATTGCTTTAATAATTAAAGTGATTAAAATCATTTTTCAAGCAATTTATTAATTATAAAGCCCCTTAGAATAAGCATTAAAATTACCTTAATTTTTCAAATGGTTAAAACCACTTTTCCAATAATTTGAATAATTATTTGAGATAGTTCTATTTTAATAATTAATTAATTATTTATATTTTCAAATGGTTAAAATCACCATTCGAGAAATTTTATTAATTATTAAAATTATATGAAAATGGGACATCACAGTTCTCCCTTCTCAAATTTGCTTGCCCTCAAGCAAATGCAAGCTCATATGCCCAATTACCACGTCCAAATGGTAAAACATGTCGTAGTGCTCAAAAAGCCTTGCTCTTGTACCTGTTAAGTGGAATAACTTTTGCCAAAAAACATAGTGTGACATACTCCAAATGAATAACGAACGCCATTCCACCTTGCTAACACATCCCACAATGCAAACAATAGAAAAAATATCCATTCCACCTTGCCAACACGTCCCACAATTCAATATTTGATGACAATTGTAAGCAATAGAAAAAATCAGACTTTCCATACCTATGAAAGGGCTGTAGTATGCACTCTTTTTTCTCCTCTCTGTCCTCAATCGATGGTTGGCAATGTTCGCCATACTCTGAAAATTTTAAGGTAATAAATTCAGAGCTTATTCACAACATTTTAGAACTTTTACTTGGTTGTCCCATGCCAAAAAAGTTGCCTTCTATGTAGGATTTGAGTCATGAATGTAGCAAAACATCCTCAAATTTTTTTGACAAGAAGAGAAACCAAAATTTGCTAAACAACATACCTTCAAACCTCTCTTTTCCTTTTATCATGGTCACAGAACCATTATCAAACATAATGTTAGATGAAGATGTAAGACCTTCATCATTTAAGTCATGCCAAATGACTTTCTTGTTTGCCATATTTACAAGGGATCTCCTAAATAAACCTACACATGGAACAAACACATTAGGAAAATCATTGGTGTTTAATAACACTCTTTTGATCTATTTGTTAAATTCTAGGATCCTTTCTTGATGTCTTGATCCTTCCTTCCTGTCCATTTCACACAATGGATTGCCTTTTACATTCCATAATAAGTTGAAATCTTGATCTTCTCCCATGTTCATTTTGATTGTATGTAAGTCCATCACAGTGATCTTTTCCTTCAAGCATTTTCTCATTTCATTGTGCATTGATCTATCAAGAAGCCCCTTTATGCCCTCCAACCTTGTCAAGGCTTGCACCCCCTTCTTATTTGTGATTAGGAATTGTTCCTTCCAAACTCTTTTATCAAATCTAGAGTCATATAACAATTTTGAACAATTATTAGATTTCAAACAAAAATCATCATTCAACTCATACCTTTCTATGAATATCTTAGTTTCCTTAGTTTCTTCAAAATCATCTTTTCGAATACCAAAGTTTGGGATACTTCGCTGCCCCAAAGCACCTAGCATTTTCTCATTTTCATCTATCATTTTCAACCCTCTTTGCTGGTCCAAAAACTCAAATTTTTGGTCCTTACAATCTCTCACTCTAGGTTGCCCCAAAGTGTTATTCTTTTGTAGTTCATCTTAATCCTTTAAATCTTATTTTCTAGTTTTTTTGGCTCCTTTGTAGGAACCCTCATGAAGTGTTTCCCCTTCATTCTTTCATTTCAACTCTTCATGTAGTTCAATCTTCTCTTTCTCTACATGTTCCACTATCAAATAAGGCCTCGACTTTTCCTCACAATCAATTGCAACATTTTCAAACAACTTATGTGCAATTGAATTTTTTTCTTTTTCTAGCCCCAAACCTGTCAACAAGATAAATAATAGTGGTTTGGAAAGATCATCACTCTCATTGAGTGTCAAGGTCAAGATTCTCTGCATAAAAAATACAACATTTTTTATAGGATTTTTACAAACAATTGTAAAGAAATGTTGAAACATCTTAACAATAAGTTCATCACACTTCATATCTAACATCAAAATACATGACCTAGTTGAAGCCATAGTTTCTAGGATGTTGACCCTCTTAGTAAAAGAACTTGTGATGTCACCAAGACCTTCAAAACTTTTCACTATCAATTGAAATATTTCCTTCATGATGTCATCACTATATGGCTGTTTCGAAACTATTATCTTTGTAATTTCACTAATACAAGTGATAACTACAAGTCTCACATTCGAATTTGAATGTTTCAAAAACTGTGGTATACCCAAGTAAACCACCAAAGGATTTATTGCCCAAAACATAGACTTAGAGTCTAATTATCCTATCATGGACAAACAATTTACCGCTTCCTCCAAAATATTGAGCAAAACATTTTAAAAATGATGTGGATGTTCAAGTTTTTTTTTCCAATATGTGAAGCTTTGTTCTTAATTCAGCTTCACTCATTAACTCCATGATTCATAGATTATGTATCCAAATCTGCAAATACAAACCCTTACACGCTGGATAAGATCGGTGCTTTAATACCACTGTAATGTCCCAAAATGGGATGATTTCATACAAAAGAGGTTTTCTCCTAAATTTTACAATTCTGAAAATGCAATCAACAAACCTTAGTTTGCAAAATAAGCTTAAAAACCCTTATCAAGCCCTATAAACCCTAGCTGCCAAAATAGTAGGGTTTGTAGATAAAATTCCAACCAATAACTTATCTCAAAATTAAACAAAAACTTAGAGAAATAATCAGAAATTTAAATGGATGAAACAAGTATCTTTTTTGCCAAATTTTTGAAGCTTAAATGCCACTTTATGATGGTTGAAAATTTTAATTTAATTCTAAAAATACAGTTATTGCTCTGAATATTTTTCTGCTTCAAACCCTTGCCAATAATCGCCACAAGTGCCCAAAAAAATCCATAAAAATACGAACCTTTTTGAGCTAAAAAATGGCCAAAAAGTGCCCTCAAAGCCAATCGTCCAACTCATCAAATGTAAGAAAATTAATAGAAAAATATGAGAGCTAGATCTTGCCTTCTGCAAGTGAAAAAGTCTTCAAAACCTGTCAAAATAAATAGATAATAATTCTAAAAATTATTATTTAATTTTCTATGGATTTAGGGCTTCAAAACCTTCATGAAACTCCTCCAATACTTCACGCCAACATGTAAAAAATTAGTAAATAAAATCAGAATATTTAATTTGCATAAAATAAACTAAAAGAGGCCTCCAAACCCTCAATCCAAACTTTCAAAGTGGTTCACTCCACTTGCAAAAATACGATAAATATTAAGCAAGGTTAACATGCAAGAATTGAACCTCAAAACGCTCATGAAATTTCACAAAAACTCCTCAAATTAAAGCCCCCCACTTCTAGGGCAAGAACAAGATCTTCTTAGCAAAAGTGGTCTTAAAAGACACTTTTTTTAGATTGATCAACACCAAAATAACGAACTTCTATTGGGTATGCATCCCAATAGTTTTTTCAAAATTCAGCGTATTTTCAATTGTGATCTTCACCTTGTATTTATACTTTTCAAAGAGGGGTAAACCACCTTGGGGAGGTACAATATCTCATAAGCCTCACTTACCCTTTTTAGAATATCTTTTTCTTTCTTTACTTTAGCTCCCAAACCGACATTCCTTTTAATTTCACTTTAGGCTTTTTTGAATTAATTAAATAACTTTCCTTAATAAATTAGTAATTAAAATTATTTTTTGATAAATTAAATAATTAAGTCTTTACGTAAATAATTAATTAAATTTTTCTAATAATTAAAGTGATAAAAATTACTTTTCAAGCAATTTATTAATTATAAAGCCCCTTAAAATAATCATTAAAATTACCTTAATTTTCCAAATGGTTAAAACCATTTTTCTAGTAATTCAAATAATTATCCAAGATAGTTCTATTTTAATAATTAATTAATTCCTTATATTTTCGAATGATTAAAATCATTTTCAAGTAATTTTATTAATTATTAAAATTATATGAAAAAGAGACATCACAACCCTGCATGGTTCAGATGAATATAATTGATTTTATGACGATATATGATTGGTTCAATGTGTTTGGACGAAAAACCTGCTTGGGCTTATCCTTCTATTAAATTCCTCTGATTGAATGATATCTTTCATTTTAATGGCTTAGGCAATGATTAAGCAGGGCATTGATGGTACAAGAGCAAAAAAGGTATTCGACGCTTCTTTAATTACATGAACAAGAATTATGTACTAGGTCTCAAGATTTTTCCTACTATGTTTTTAATAGAAGGCTAGATATTAGGATTTAGCCCTCCCTAATTCAAGATGACAATGGTTTTTTTTTATTGATTATATTTTTAGGTGATAAAAGTGCTATGGTTCTAGGCAATATTCACAGGGACACCTACCTTGACTACTCGTGGACTTCTTGAGGATGACTTTATTAAAGTCGTAGATTTAATATATGAGGGATTGTAGATAAAAATTGAAGTGAAGGGTTTAGTTTAAGGCTCAAAACTGAAAGACTTCACATAATATGTTGAGTTAGACAACTTTAAGACAAATTTAAACAACAAAGTGAAAATTGTGATCTTAAAGGTGAATTGAATTGTTTGTTGGCAAATTTCCATTACCTGTGTCTTCACTAGGGATCATTACATATTTACAACCTAATAGATGCCCTTTATTTAAAAAGATAGGTTGTGTTTTGGGCAATAATTTTGAGGTTGCATGATAAGGGTTGGGACCTTATGTATACAAATAGAAGATGGTGGGACCTATAGCTTTCCTCATTTTGGCTTTAAGACTTTTGATTAATATGTCATGCATGCCATATTTTGTCTTCCATCTTGGCAAATGATTTCTATTTTGTAGCATGCTCTGCTTATGTTATCAGATCTTTTCTTTGTTTCACGATTAATCCATGGATGTTTAATCACCAGTATGATAGTTGTCTTTAAGAGAAGCTTTGTTAGTTTCTATGTTCATCACTAGAATAAGTGAACTTAAGACGCATTGGTAATTACAAATTTTGCTTCCAAGCATTTTTCAATTTTATGCGATTAAACCATGGATCTTTCATTACTGGAATAATGGTTTGTCTTTCAGAGTAGTTGAGTTAGTTTACATGTTCATTATTATAATAAGTGCACCTAAGGGGCATTGCTAATTACAAATTTTGCTTCTAGGGCTTTAAATTTTTTTATAGTAGTAATAACAAGTGGTTGAAAGCTTGACACTTGTGGTGTATGTTGTCATGATGTTTGCTTAAAGGTTGTGCAATACTTAGGTTACCCAAAGTGTATATATTATTTACGAGATTTGGGGATTTGCAAATAGTTCAAAGTCATTATGCTTCACTATTTGTTATGGATAAGTGAAAAAAATATGGATGTGAAGATGAAGATACACACATGTGCACATGCACACACACGGGCCCACACACGCACACACACGTGTCCATTGTCTTTATAAATATTACAATTAAAAAATACTTCATAATAATAGTTAATCACCATACTCCAAAACCTAAACTAACAATAAGAAGAATTGTAACTTTGAGATCCAAACTAGTAAGTGCTATAAAGATTTCAAATACATAGCTATGATTCTACAAATGATTCCTAAAAATTTGACTCATCAAACATTTGAGTGTCTTTAAAACAAAATATAACATAGAGAAATACCCAATTCTATTGTAAAACAAATATGAGGTAGTTTTTTTATTTACAGCGCGTGCTCATTCATCTAGCAAGGGAAATATTTCCATATATGATAATTTGGTAGATGGCAGTAAATTTTGGTTCAATTTATTCCATTTGTTTTTCCATGTTGACATTATTAGTTCAAAACTCTTGAATTAGTGAATCAAGGAATTTCTTTGGGATTGTGACAACATAGGGATTGCCTACACTGATTACTAGAGGCCTATGGTGATTTGCATCACATCCATTTGTTGTTTCCATATTTTGGAGTATAGCATCAACTCCGCGTACTCCATTTAGGACTCGGTCCATGAGTGTTTTCAATCTTTGGTGGAAGGTTATGGGAAATACCCGAAATATGTTGTAATTTGTTGTAAGTGTTACTCCACATTCCAGTTGCTTAATTTTATACTTGAGTTGTCTTACAACTCCATGGAGCTGAGAATCAAAGTATTTCTCAATATAACTATCAGTGCAGTACTAGCAAACATGCCTCTACGACAATGTATACATTAAATCTAGATCGATGTTTATTGGGGTTCAAAACTTCAAATGGCATGGGTGTTGATCCGTGATTCTGTAATGAAGACAGGGACTATCATCACTAGTAGCAAAGGTTTTGGGTTTGTATCTATTAGAGACAACACCATAAAGCCTTTGGTTAACATGCTCACTTGTTGGAACTGCAATTAATCTCTGGTGGTGGTGGTTCTCCTTATTGTGTTCTTGTGAATACTTAGTGAATAGGTTGAGACTGAGCGATGAAAACCTATAAAGACATGAATTGGTGTGTTGGCATTAACATGACACATAACATTTCTTATGATGTGACAATCATCATCTTGTGAATTGTGGGTTCTCTTGGTTCTTTGAGGCATTCCCTACCTTCGTAATTTTTGTTGGTTCTTTGGCCTTGAGCCTTGAAACACACATATGTGGCTTCCTCTCATGATTTCTTGCTTCAAGTTTCATCAATTCCATGCTTCCTTGAGAGGGCATATCCTCACAAGTCACAAGACTATTTATACTTGCCTCTCATGATCATGGGTTCATGTGTACATATTTAAAACTTAGATATTTTTTCTTAATATAGGGTCCCTTTACCCAAGTACTTTTCTAATAAAATTGAATGTACTCTTTGAGTTCCATTGACCTACTAATGGTCATTTGTGGACATTAATATTTCTATCTTACTTTCTTGTGATTACAAACTTCAATGTTCTCCTAAGTTTTATTGTTGTGGTTCATAATGAATCTCCAAATCTTTATTTGGGAGATTACAAGCACGTGGATTCACGAGTGTCAATGTTCTTCCTATGTGACTACATCCCTTAGTATTTATTCAGTTATATTTGTTGAGTTCTATAAGGGTTCTGAAAGTGGCAACAATCACCATCTAATTCCACCTTTCTCTAAATTGACAACAATATTGGTGGTGCATTGGCTATTGTATTTACTGTTCTTGAAACTTGGCCTAATTAAATGTGGCTTGTAGAGTATTTTATGGATTAACACTTGTTTGAACTTTAGTATGAATGTGGTATGAATGAGGTTTGTAAGTCTCCATGATAATGTTAATATTTGAATTAATTTTCCAACAAGTGAACTACTAACATGGAATCTCTCTTCAGTATTGCATGTTTACATCATTGATAACTATGGATCTTAGATTCCATATCACTTCCTATAGCTTGGGTACGTTGTTGATATTATTGTCTATAGTAGCAACATATATTGCTTTGATATCAATATTAAGGCAACATAAGACAGGATTATGGTTTACTAATCCATCAAAATTCACCTTGAGAAATTTGCATGAAAGTGGCTGCCATTTTGGCTTGATGACAAATCTTTGAGGTGTCATTTGATGATTGTATGGGATAAATACATTTGATAGATCTTGGATTCATGGGGATCCTACCCTCCTCTTTATCAACCACTGGTTTAGCTATTGGTGTTTTGTGTTTGCCCATATAAGATTTGTGGTGTATTCCAAGGGCTTAGGATTTGCTTGGAATATTCACTAGTTACTCTAGCCATTGTGCTTGGACAATTTAAAAGGAAAGGATATACTAGAGTGAACTCAATACTTTAACATGATATATCTTACTCTTTCAATGTCCAAACATTTCCCCTTTCTAAACACTACGACAAATCCTCATCAAATAATGAAGTAGCATTTTTCCATATTTAAGACATAATAACACTAGAATAAAATATGATCTATGTCTTTTGTGTTTTGCTAAAACACTGTACATTTAGATGGTTTTGCCCAAATTTTCTGCAAGACTTCACTTGTGAGGCCTTTTTAATGTGCTATTAGGCACATGGATACCTTGGTTTTTAGCCATTTTCAAGAGTTAAGATGCATTTCCAAATAGAGTTACTCGTATCTAAAATTGATGATGCCAAATCAAGTCATTAATATATGTAATTGTTGATTATCAAGGGTCATATATCCTTGATTCACAATATATTCACCTTTATACATTTCATTGCCTTGCCATGATTGAGCTCTACTAAGAGGGACTGAGTATATTTTTTATGGATAGGCCCTAATATTTTTGATCGTCCATGTTTGAAGGACGTGGAAGACAACAAAAACAATTTGAGCTTTCAAATTTTTCTAGAGTGATGTAGAAGTGTAATAATGGACAACAACTAAAATGTACAAATAATTTGTAGAATTAAACTATAACCAAATATTTCTTAAGGAAGCACAATTATACCAAATATCAAGAGAAATATAAAATAGTATATATTTTGTTATTATAGACTGTATATTATTAATGTAAAATATGTGCATAAGACATTTGGATGCTAATGATAATGCGACAATGTATAGTGCACAAGGTCAACATTATTATGTGGATGTTGTTTATAATAGTGATGTGCCTCCTCCTCAGAAGAGCGTGGTGGTTGGTGAGGTTTTTGGTGTGGGGCAGTTATTTTCCTAGCCCTCCTTTTGAATGCCCTTGCATGCAAGAAGGGATGTGATGATGACCATGGGGGCCTCGATAAATTTACTAATATGCATTTGTAGTATTTTCAGAATTTTCCATGCCAAATTAAATGCTCATAAACATATACGAAAGATATCTCCCTAATCAAATTGTTTTAAAGGGATTTTACACATGGAATTTATCAGTTTTTAAAGTGAATATGCATTTAAATTTACAAATTTTTGTTTGGGGAATTTGCATTTAATTTTTTTCAGCTTGCGGGAAGTTGTGTGTGAAATTTCTCAAAAGTTTTTAAGTATCTTGCATATGGAATGTGTCATTGTGTAGTCACAGGTTCAATTCTTATATAGTTTCAGGGGGAATGTTTTTGGGGGGTTTTACTTTTACACAGAATACCATTTGGAAGCATTTCACCAAAATTCCAATCATAGTGTTTCACAAAATTTGTCTCAATCATTTTTAGAATTACATTGCCTTATATTTACATTGTTTTACATGTGTTACAAACCCTTATTTTGTGAAAACAATGCTAGTGATGTTTTGATGCGTGTAGTGGCTCATGCTCTATAGGGTTTGGTTATGGTTTTCCTTGTTGGCGTCCTGACAGGGGACATTAGCTCAAAGTTGTGCTTTATGGGGAATGTAGAGTGAAACCCATATTTTTTGGTCCATTGAGTTAGCGTTGATTGTGGTATTCATTTTGGTTGTGTCATATATCTTTAAATGTGTATTTTGTGTTTAGTGTCTTTGTGTGTGAGGCTACACATTTGTAACGTGTTGATAGGTGTATAATAGAAGCTATGCCTCCCACCTATTCATCCACTCGTGTAATTTACATTTCAATTCTATTTTATATTGTCATTATTCTTCATTTGGTGTGTTTCTACACCTTCACATATCCATATTTGTTTCTATGCTTGTGGAGTTTATTATTTTATCGATTGTCGCCCTATGTCATTCTTACAAAAAATGATAGATAAAAAATAATAAACTATTATTTTTTATATCCTTATTTGTGTATTCTTTGCAACTAGTTTGAAAAAAATCCTCGTCAATGTATTCCTTGCAACTAATTTTTTTGTTGACACCACACAATATATTTGTTTAGAAAAAATATAGTACATTCCAATAAAAAATACAGGTTGTATGAAATCACACCTCTAACAAAAATCCCAACAAGAGTAAAATTGGGACCAACCTCAAGATCAAAACAAGAGTAAAATTGGGACCAACGTCAAGATCAATGCACTGATTACATAGTATGAAGGCCCATGCCAAACCAACTAGAAAAAATAATCACATGATAACAAGAATGTGCTAAAAAACCATAAATAACATACCCATAGACCAAAATACGAGGCAATCGATGCTACCAACCCTACCGAGGGAGGAGGAAGCGGTGGGCTATTTGGCTTATCTTCCCAACCATCACAATGGGGGTGCACAATGTTAGGCATGGGATCCCAACCATCATGTTTTGTATTTTTTTCTTCATTTATTCCTCCCCCAAGTGATATTGCTAAAGACAAGTGGGGCATTTATCCCTAACCATCACAACCTGTAAGTCCAAATCTTGTAAGTCCATAACCAACTTGGGGTGAAGGTCACCCGCCATGCCTTGTAGAGGGCAAGAACCTTTGGTGGTGTAAGAGCAACCATGTGACATACATGCCCTTTGCCTCGTTCCCTCCGCCCTCAGTCCCTCTATGGATAATTTTACTTAAAAGAATTAGTAGGCACTTTGATAATAGTACATGGGGCATTCCCCAGTGGCTAATGAGGGCGCATAGGTGTTCCACCTCTAGCACCATCTTCTCCATTTGAACTTGGATCTACAACATGACATTAGATAAAGTAGCAATTTTATTAGCAATAGAATAAATTTTGTGTAAATGCTATTTATTGAATACAATATAGTTTCTATCTTTCCAAAGTTGAAAGAGAATCTCAACCTGAAAAATATACTAGATTTTCTTTAACTTTTCATGGAAAATAGTATAATCACTTAGGACCATATGCCAAGAGAAGGGTTATGGGCTAAAAGGATGAAAAAAAGAGTGGATCCATTTCCAAGCATGTTAAGCCCTCACACAAACCTAGGAAAATGTGTTTGGGAGACATCATTTTTCCATAGGCATAACATTTGGGAGTAGGGATCCCCATATGTAGCAAACTATCTCCAACTAGAAGCCCTTGATAAAGAATACTCTAGGCAATAAGAGCCTTTTTGGGCTCAACCACTACATACCATACAATTTGGAATCTTTTGCTCCAACAAGAAGAGGAGTTATTAAGTTCCACTCTTTGTTTAGCATTTCCCAAGTAACAAAACTGGGATCAAGCAACTAATAACCAACCCAAAGCTTATACTAAAGCATAGTAGTAGAGACTCCAAATCCAATCCTTCCCCCATTTGAGGGCAGATTTGAGGTCAATTTTACGTAAAGCATCATCTGACACAGCCATATGGATTTCAAGAATGAACTCAAAGCCCTATCTTTTGAGATCATACTTGGTTTTGAGAGTAGATCAAGAATATAATGAGATAACTATTTTATAAAAATTATTGACAATAGTGTGGATGCCTTTTCCAAATAACCATAGACCTTTAACCCTATAAGCTTCTACAAAATGATTTTCATTGTCAGTAATGATCGGAGACCGCCACAAAAATGGGATTTAATAGACAACCCATTTTTGAATTGATCCCCTTTCCAAACAAGCTAGGGTTTGATCATTTCCAAAGCTTTCTAAATACGCTTAGCAACAAAATATCATGTTATTTTTATGTTAACAAGAGCAATTAGTAAGGCATGAAGCCCCAAACCTCTCAAGGCCACTCTTCCATAATGACTCCCAAAAGAGATGCAATACCTGAGAAGAATCTCCACGCTTCCTTACCTTCAATGCCTCGAGGAATCCATTTTGCAGTACACAGGGCAATCCCATGTTAGTAAATATCAGTAAGCCCTAAGCCACCGACATCTCTATCCTACAACATATCTCCCATGCCACCCTATGAAATCCTTTTTTGCATTCGAAATTGATCTTGCTATCCACCAATTTTGAAAATATGGGATAACACCCCCAATTATGATTTTGCAGGGAAATGGTGGTCAACACAAATCAAAGCACTCGCAATTTGCAACTCACAAGAAAAAAATACATGTCCTTTTCTTGTTGGCAAATTGCTCTAGACATGCTTATCATTCAATCATTAGTCAAGTCAATAATGCCAAATACAAGATACATTTTTAGGTGCAAACAAGGGGTGTGTGCTGCATAATTTAGAATCAAGTAGGCGCATAGGGGCAACCAGAGGGGGAAACCCATAAGGGCAAACCAGAAGCTCATAAGGTAATAATTGTTGATCATTTAACCCAAATGATAAGGCTTGACATGCTTCCTCAACGTTTTATGGACTGTCTCAAAGACGCCATTTTGTCATGAAATGGTCCACTCTTTAATGCAATTGTGAAAGAGGATTCGATACTTGTAATGTCACAAATAAAACTTATCAAGGTAATATTATTATATGGTACAAATGCATGATATGGGTTAAGTATCAACTACTTCACCAAAGAAAATCAATGATCATGATTCATGTTTACTTGACTCGATCGCCTAACATAAAAGGTGTGGAAGACCGCTTAACATTACCACATATCGTATTGGAGATGCTATGCATCATTGACGAGGTTCATTCTTAAAATGTGTGAAGAAATTTCATTATTTGAAAATGTCGTGTAAAGGACCATGTCACTCTATCAAGTAACACCATTTAAAGATGCATATATATAAGTCTTAATTCTGGAGTTCACATGAATGACTGTTTAAAAGGCATCAGAATTAATTATTTTTAGAATTAATTAATATTACTAAAGTGTAAAAGTAAAAAAAAATTGTAATAATGCCCCAAGTTTGTAAAACACCAAAAGTGGGCAAATTGAAGTTAAGTTAAAAAGGCTATTGTTGTGTGGCCATATTAGCCTTAAGTGATTTTGTAACATGGAACCAAATCAATTCTATTTAGAATTAATTAATGCTGTTCAGGTGCAAATTCATAGGAATTTTTGTGTCATGCCAAATGCTGAATGCTGATAATTTTGTAAAAATGTTCCGAGTGCAAAAAGAAGAAAAGTGGGTAAAGTCTAGTCAAGTCAAAGTGAAGCCTTTGGTCAAGTTAAGTCCAAGTAATTATCCAACTACCTTATGGGTGCAAATAAGTACAAAAAGGATATTTCTCATTGTAACTGAAATCTTCTTTCTCTCAACCTAAGGAGAGGGAGGAGAGGGCTTGTTGCAACTTAATACACAATATATTCTTTTCAAGAAATGGCCAATAGACTGAGTAAATGTGTGTGATAAGCATTTTGATTTATGGGTTTTTGAGATTTTTCATTGTGAAAATGTGTTTTTTTATTCTTCAATAAAGTGATATATTGAATTCTTAACTCTTAGTCTTTACAAATTTTTTGTTGAAAACTTTGAGTATGGATTTTGTGCTAGAGATAGAAATTTGATTTTGAAGAAGATTTTATCCATTTGAATAGTCATTTTCCCTCGTTAAATTTGTTGTCCATATTTTCATTCTCTCACTAGAGGAAAGATTCCAATCCTTTTTGTTCAAATCCAAATTATCTAGATGGTCTTCTATATTTATTCTGTTGTGGGTTTCTCACCCTCGCCTCAATATTCTTCCATTTTCATCCTTCTCTATTTTTCTTTTTTGTTTCCTTTTTGTGCTTCCCTGTCAAAAGAACTCAAAAACCCATATCATACAAGAAAGCTTCCCCACTCAAACATAGAGAAAGATCACCCGGTCCATGGTAATTTCTCCAATGTTATACGTTTGTCGCTACCTATTGGGAAAATCAATGAAATAATTGGAAAAACTGCAATAACATAAAATATTGTTAATAGTTTTCAGCGACTCTACTGGCTATCGAAGTGCTTGGTGCATTTGATTTCTAAAATCCAAAGAAACCTCCCCTAAAATGGAGGTTGGTGACACTATTTAAAAACCCAATATTCCTTGATAAAGGGTTATAATCTATCAGTAGATGTCCTAAACTTGTCTAATGTTGCTCAAGACTTGATTAAGGACTTCAAACAATTGTAGCATGAAAAAGTATAAACTAAAACAAGAATATGACCACCTTGAAAAGAGTTGGTGGCACAAAGAACAAGAGAACATGAAAATGCTCATGAAACATACCAAACCAATGGTTCATAAGATTCTTGGAATTAATGATGATTAGATTAAATTATTGTGGAATCGGTTTGGAAAGAGTATTGCAGTCGCTGAAAAGATGAAGCTAGACCCTCTCCAAAACCATAAGTCTAGGCTAATGTAACGAACCGCTACACCAAAAGCCTAGACTATTAGTGAATCCGCCCACCAGGATCATAACATCCCACCACACTTCCAAAGCCTAGACTCTGGGTTGGCTTTGCGCACGTACACGAGATCCACTACGTGTACGAGCCCCGAACGAACACTGCAATGATGGCATAACCCACCCGCTCTGTGACTCGAACACGGGTGGTTGCTCTGATACCAAATGTAACGAACTGCTACACCAAAAGCCCGGACTGTTAGTGAATCTGCCCACCAAGATCATAACATCCCACCACGCTTCCGAAGCCCAGACTCTGGGCTGGCTTTGCGTACGTACACGAGATCCACTACGTGTACGAGCCCCGGACAAACACTGCAATGCCGGCGTAACCCACCCGCTCTGCGACTCGAACACGGGTGGTTGCTCTGATACCATGTAATGAACCGCTACACCACAAGCCCGCACTGTTAGTGAATCCGCCCACCAGGATCATAATAACCTCTTATGAAATACGTTCAAAGGAGGTGTAATCTCATACAAGCACAAAAGAAACAATTTCAGTTGGGAGACGAATTGGCATGCATGACTAATCATGTTGTTTTCACCTCTTTTGATGTTGAGCTAATGAATGAGACACTTGTTGAAGAAGAGCTTGTAGAAGCTATACACAAGAAATTTTAAGAGCTAGAAGTATTAAAAAGTCAACAGTGAAATACCAATCAGAAAGAGGAAGTTTCTGATAATTTTCAGCATCTTGAAGTTTTGATTCCAATTCAATTCTTGGAAGCCTCTAATGAAGACTTTCTTTGTGAAGAGGCAAATGATTTCCTCTCTATACTTACCTCTAAAGAGGACCCCTTTGTTGTTGAATTCAAGAAAGTGGATGTGCTATGTTTACCATTTCCTTCCCGGTCTTTAAAGGAGTTCTATGGAGGGATTGCAAGCAAGAACAATAAAGTTCCCTACCCTGAAGGTCATGACCCTATGATCATAGAAAACTCTGATCATGAAGTTGATTTGCAAACAAGGTAAAAAGATACTTGCCTACTACAAGACCTACACAAATTTGATTAGATTCAAGAGAAATAAGCTCTCAATGTTGTGCATGATGGCTTGGTCCCTACCACAAGAATAAAACATTCCAGCATTAATTAAATAACCCTTCAACTACTGCTTCAAATAAATTTTTGATAGTTCAGCTCAAGATGAGAAAATCATTGAAGGATTTGCTTCAACCCTGTATTCATTTTTTTTCAAAGAGCATGAATGGAATCATGAACATCCTAGATTACATATTGAATTTGTTGAAGAATCGTGTCTCCTACAAGAACTACACAAAATTGATCAAACAAAAGAGAAAGAGGTTCTTAGTGTTATGCATAAGGATGATGGCTTGATCCAGACATCCAAGTTATAAAAACCTTTACAGTTTGCTTGGATCGGATTTAAAATAAAATAGAATATTTTAATTTCCAATTTCCCTTTTTAAATCCGAAAAATTAATTTATAAAACTTCTGTAATTTAAGAAAAGAAATTGAAAGGATTTCTGATCACAGAGAAGAAATTAAAAACAAAACATAACACATAAGATTTGTTTACAGAGTTCACCAAATGGTTAAATCCCGGGGTCCACCCTATGAGTGTTCCAATCTTATTAAAACTCTTTGAGATTGATTAAAAAAAATCTTTCCGAATAAATAATTATTTCCATACCAGATATCTATGTAAAAAAATAAACCTCTTAGAGGTTTTGCTACCTCTGTATCCATATATTCTCTGCCAAAACCCTGTTACTACTTCTGTAAAATAACCCATAGTTATATATTTCTCAACGCTACTTGGCGTTCGCTGGGCAATAACAAATTTTCTCAGGGACTAACAATTTCTCCGAATTGAGATTTTCCCCGTTTCGACAGCATGGCGTTGGCTCTTTGAGATTTTATGCTATCTGTATTCAATTTTGCTTTGCAACTGATCAAAACCAAAATTCTTCAAAATGGAATTCAACATCGTTAGTGTATCGCTGAACGTAGAAAATGACGTAGAATTAGTGCCAATGCTGATCCACGCTATCATAAATAGCAAATAATTAAACTTTCTCACATAATCTGTTAAATAATCTTTACCAGCGATAAGCTCTTTACCGTTAATGTTTTTATATACAACACCTATCAAAAATCTTCGAAAAAATTTAAAAAATTAAATTACCACATATTTTCCCATGTAATAATCGTAATAATTATTTCCAAAAACAATGCATTGCAATCAATATCCAACACTTTAATAATGACGTGTCTTCTTTCTTTACTGCAATCCACTTATATAGTTGACACCAAAATCAATAATTAAAAAATGCCATACAAATCTTGATTAAATCAAGATTTCAATATCAAGATTAAAACAAGACTTGAATTCATTTTAAACATGTAATTGCCACGCCATAACATGGAAGCTTCATGTATTAAAAAAAGTTTGGCACTATAATATAATTCAACGCCATCCACATGAACTCCATGAAAATATTAACATGCATTTTGGCACTTAACTATAAGTCCATGGCCACATGAAACGCCACATTCCTTTTAACTTTTACTTTATGCCTTTATAAAGACAAGTGTCAACTTAAAATCTTTTTCTTTAAAGATAATCTTTATAACCTTTTTCTTTAAAGATAATTTTTATAAATGGTACGGATTTTTTTTATTTTTTATTTTTTATAAAAACCGAATAAATATTTAATTAAAAAATATATTTATTAATTTTTAATAAACATATTAAAATATATAAATATTTAATTAGATAGTTTAATAAAAATATATTTATTAGTAACTAATAAATATATTAAAATGTATTTTATTGGTAACAATTTTTCAAAATTAATTATAAACATTGCAAGTAGAGGTGTGGCATTATTGACTAGATAATGCCCCATCTATATTCGCAATAATAATTAAATATTACCAATAATTGATCGGAATCTTCAACGAAAAATCCCCTGGATCATTCTTCTTCACTGAGTGCTTTTGGACCTCTAAAAGTTGAATTTAATTATCAATCAGGGAAGAGTATTTTTCCCTCATTTTCTCGATTTCTATCAATTTTGTCTTATTCGGATGCAGCGCTTTCAAACCCACATGAAGATATTCTCTATCACCCCTTCGTATAGTTCTGGTTTTCCTGCCAATCATAACATCTTCCTACAACTCATGAAGAGACTTATGAGCAAAATCATCAACATTAGGACCCTGAATACCCTCATCTTGATCCATGATCATAGGAGGTTCATACAATATCAAGTTTTTCACATTAACCACTGAATAAATTTGTATATAAGAAGGCAAATCCAATCGAAAAATATTTGTACCAATCTTTTCCAAAATCTTGAAAGGACCATACCTGATTGGTTTTAATTTTCTGCCTTCACCAAGAAATCTTTCTTTGTTGATGTGAAGCCAAACTTGATCATCCATTTTGAATTGATGATCAACTTTGTATTTGTCATGCCTAGCTTTAGATTTAGCTTGGCTCTTCTCCAACTGTTCTTGAACAACTTTCTGAAACATTTGAATCCTTTGAATGAACTTTTTAGCCTTCTCGACATCACTATTTCCATTCACTACTGAGTTATATTCTTTTTCAAAAGAGAAGTCCAAAGGAGACATGCAAATAACCAAAACAAGTCTCAAAAGGAGACTTTAAAGTAGAAGAATGCAAAGCACGGTTATAAGAATATTGCACATAATATAAATGTTCATCCCATAATTTAGGATGTTTACCACAATACCCCCTGAGCAAATGTATCACTGTTTGGTTGACCACTTCTGTTTGTCCATCGGTTTGCGAATGAAAAGCCGTACTTTTTTTTAGCTTAGTATCCATCAAATCTCACAAAACTGACCAAAACTCACCAACAAATCGAGCATTACGATCATATATAATAGAAGTGGATAACCCAAAATGGATCCAAACATTTTTGAAGAATAAATGTGCAGTATCCTCGTCTGTAACCTGTTTAATACAAGGAACTAAAATACACATTTTGTTGAATCTATCCACAACCACATACTGATATTCATGTTTTCTTTGTGACATAGGTAAACCTCCTACAAAATCCATATATATACTTTTCCAAGGACGGTTAGGAATAGGAAGAGATGTATACAATCCTAACTTCTGGTTGTTAGGTTTACTTGTGCAACAAAGAATGCAACCTTTAATATATTTAGATACATTTTCTGTCATACGGAGCCAATAACAATATCTTTGTAACTATGCAATTGTTTTACCAATGCCAAAATGACTTGAAACAAGAAAAGTGTGTGCTTGTCTAATCATATGAACTCTTTCATCCCGTGGAATACAAATTTTTCTAAGATGATATAACATTCTATTATGCACATGATAGTCAAATGCTTCTACTGATTTACCATTTATCAAATCTTCATAGACATCCTTAAAATCAACATCTCTAGCATATTGTTCCTTATAACTTTCATTAACAAAATGACTATGCTGCAAAATAGTAGATGCTACAATAGGTCTAAAAAGCATATCTGCAACCTTATTATGTGTTCCCTTTTTGTACCTTATAACAAGATGGAACTACTGCAAAAATTTCATCCATCAGAAGTGTTGTGATTGTTGTAGCTTGGATAGTGATTGAAGGTATTGCAAAGGTTAATGATCAGTATGGATGATTGTTTCTTTGCCCATTAAATAGTGTTTCCACTTTTTCACACTTTGCACCAAAGCAGACAACTCTTTATCATAAGTAGGATAATTTTTAACTGCACTTGTAAAGGTTTCCGAATGAAAACACACCGATTTTTGGTTTTGCATTAACATTGCCCCCATTGCATACCCACTAGCATCAGTTTCTATTTCAAAAGATTGCCATAAATTAGGGAGTGCAAGAATTGGGGTTGTACTTATCTTTTCTTTCAAGGTATTGAAAGTTTTTTCATGCTTTCCTCTCCATTGAAAGCCCTGCTTTACACTTGTTAAAGCATGTAAAGGAGATGCAATGTAAGAGAAGTTAGCAATAAATTTTCTCTAAAATTGAATTGCTTCGAGAAAACTTTTAACTTTTGTTGCATTATTAGGCCTTGGCCAATTTACTATGGCTGAAACTTTTGCAAGGTCTATTTTTTAATGAGTCGTTCCCTACAACATAGCCTAAGTAAACCAAAGATGTTTTTGCAAATTCACATTTTAACATCTTAAGGAAAAGTTTCTCCTTTTGCAAAGTATCTAGGACTTCCCTGATGTGTTTAAAATGATCTTCCCATTTGTTACTAAAAATTAAAATGTCATCCAAGTACACAATTATAAAATCATCAAGAAATGGTCTTAACACATCATTCATAACCTGCATAAATGTAGCAGGGGCATTACAGAGCCCAAAAGACATAACAAGCCACTTAAAAAGACCTTGCTTACTTTTGAAAGCGGTTTTCCAGCTATCACCATCACTTATTCTTATTTGGTGATAACCACTTTTCAAATCTAACTTAGTAAAATACTTTGCATTTTTCAATTGATCTAACAAATCATCAATGCGAGGAAGAGGGTAGCGGCTTTTAACCGTGATTTTATTCAAAGCTCGAAAATCCACGCACATCCACCATGTACCATCTTTCTTTGGTACCAAGACAATAGGCGAACTGCATGGAGAGGTATTTGGCCGAATGACTCATTTCTCAAATAACTCCATCACTTGCTTCTTTATTTTTTCATTCTCTACTACTGACAACCTATACATGCCAATATTAGGGAGAGAGGCATCCTGCTGCAATTGAATCTCATGTTGGATTTTCCTCTTAGGGGGTAAAACCTTGTGGTTCCTAAAAAACACCACTATAGTTAGAAATAATCTTTTCTATTTCAAATTGATGTTTAGGATCACAACCCTCTAAGGCCTTGGATTTTTCATTATCCTTGGCTTTCACAATCATGAGAACAAAACTTTTACTTGAGTTTACAAGTCTTTTCATTTGTCCTGCAGAGATAAGAGTCAAATTGGTTTTGACACGATGCGCTGTTACTATGTATTCAATCCCATCCTTTACCAGCACATATTTGTTCTCTATAAAAGATTATCTTTCTATCATATAAGTAAGGACTTTCCAAAACAATATCATAAATATCCAAAGGAACTACATCTAGCTCTACTTCATCAATGAATTTAGAAGTAATAGCAAACCTCAAGGTGCATGTTTTTGTGACTTGCAATTTTGCATCATCACAACCCTGTCCTAAAGGATACGGTTTTGGATGTAGCTTAGTTTTGAGTCCTAAAACAACCTCTTCATAAATAAGATTAGCTTGTGATCCACTATCAAAAAGAGTATTTATTTTAGTATGCTTAGATATGACTCTTATGTGGAAAAACTCATTTCTTTTTCTTTCAGCATGTTTAGACTTAGTTTTAGAAGATGAAACAATAACATAAAGTTTAGGGTTAGAAGAGGAAGAAGTTGAACCTTGCAGACCCATAGCAGTCACTTTTGTTTCATCACCAGAATTTGATCCTAGGTCCTGTTGGATTATAGCATTAGCCTTCTTTTCCTTTTTATTTGAGAACTTCTTTGGCTTGAGTTTTGGATGGAGTTTCCAACACTTAGCCTCATCATGATTCTTCTTGTTGTGATTATAAAAATATTTTCCTTCTTCTTTCTTAACAGTGTAAGTAAACTTACCCTTACCCTTTTCTTTCCCTTTTTCTCTGTTTTCAATTGGCTTATGAGATTTCTTTCCATGGCCTTCCTTGGTCATCTTACCCCTAGCTTCCATATGGGTAGCCTGCACACACTTCATCAAGGTTAAAAGGATTAAACATGAGAAAAGTATGTCTCAAATAACCATGCAAACCTCCAATATACTTCAGCAATGTTTTTGAACTATACAGAGGAATGCCCAACATTAATGCCTTCTTTTTAAACTCCTGAGTATAATCCTGCACACTCTGACCTTTATTCTGTGTTAAAGTCTGCCAATCCATGATAGCTTGTTGCATATAACCCAAAGGATAAAATTGTTTTCTCAGTTCAAAAATAAAATCATCCCAAGAAGAGATTACTTACCATGTTGATTGAGGTCTCTTTGAATCTTACTCTCCCACCAGATGGGTGTTGTGCCACTCATATGGAGAGTAGCCAACTGAATCTTGGCTTCCTCACTAAGAATATTCTGAATCTTACAATATATCTGAATTTGCTTGACCCAATGATCTAATTTCTCTACACTCAGCTCACCATTAAAAATTGACAAATCAAATTTAACATCTAATTTCAAATGTGGGATAGTTTTACCATCTGTAGAAGAGGAGGCCTTCTTGGAAGGTGAAGATGAAAGAGGAATTTCTTCTCTTTCAGCTTGATCTTCCTTTGCTTCTTTCCCCTTTCTGTGTTTCTCATACATTTTTTCAACCATATTTTTCATGTTGAGAAAAGCACACGGGAATTCTGCATCAAACATGTTTGCTCCCATACTTGACTGCTGGCTTGCACGTCTTACACCAATTTCAGAATCAAACTCTACAAGTTCCCCTTCACCACGTCTTGATCGAGACCTGGTTAACATACAAGACTATTGCAATTGCCAGACAATGTGGTAAATGGCTTTGATCATAGGCTCTGATACCAAACTGATCCGGAAATAAAAGTTATAAAAACATTTATAGTTTGTTTGGATCGGATTTAAAAAAAAACGAAATATTTTAATTTTCAATTTTCTTTTTTAATAAATCCGAAAAATTAATTTATAAAACTTTCGTAATTTAATAAGGAAATTGAAAGGATTTTTTATCACAGAGGGAAAATAAAAAACAAGATATAACACAAAAGATTTGTTTACGGGGTTCACCAAATGGTTGTCCCCGGGTCCACTCTATGAGTATTCTGATCTTATTAAAACTCTTTGAGACTGATTATAAAAAATCTCTCCGAGTAAATAATTATTTGTGTACCAGATATCTATCTATGCAACAAAATAAACCTCCTAGAGGTTCTGCTGCCTTTATATCTAGATATCTCTGTCTGCAATTTCCTTTGTGCAAATCCACTGTTTTTCTGCCAAAATCTTGTTATCGCCTTTGTAAAATAACTCACAGTTATATATTTCTCAATGCTACTTGGCATTGGCTAGGCAATAACAAGTTTTTTCGGGGTACTAACAATTTCCTTGAATTGGGATTTTCCCGTTTCGACAGCATGACGTTGACTCTCTAGGATTCCCTGCTACCTGTATTCGGTTTCGTTGTGCAACCGATCAAAACCAAAATCCCCCAAAATGAAATTCAACATCGTTGGCGTATTGCTGAGCGTGAAAAATGACGTAGAATTAACGCTAACGCTGATCCACACTATCATAAATAGCAAATAATTAAACTTCCCCACATGATCTATTGAATAATTTTTGTCAGCTATAAACCTTTTACCGTCAATGTTTCTACATACAACCCCTGTCAAGAATCTTCGAGAAACTTTAGAGAATTAAATTACCACATATTTTCTCATGTAATAATCGTAATAATTATTCCCAGAAACAATGCGTTGCAATCAATACAACGCTTTAATAATGACATGTCTTCTTTCTTTATTGCATTCCACTTGTATAGTTGACGCCAAAATCAAGAATAAAGAAATGCCATACAAATCTTGATCAAATCAAGATTCCAAGATCAAGATTAAAACAAGACTTGAGTTCACTTTAAGCATGCAATTGCCACGCCATAATATGAAAGCTTCATGTATTAAAAAAAGTTTGGCGCTATAACATAATTCAACGCCATCCACATGAACTCCAAGAAAAGATTACCATGCATTTTGGCGCTTAAATATAAGTCCATGTCCACATGAAACGCCACATTCCTTTTAACTTTTACTTTATGCCTTTATAAAGACAAGTGTCAACTTAAAATCTTTTTCTTTAAAGATAATCTTTATAAATGGTACGGATTTTCTTTATTTTTTTTTTAAGGGAATAAATTTTTAATTAAAAAATATATTAAAATATATTTATTAATTTTTAATAAACATATTAAAATATATATATATATTTAATTAAATATTTTAATAAAAATATATTTATTAGTAAATAATAAATATATTTTATTGATAGCAATTTTTCAAAATTAATTATAAACGTTGCGTGTGGAGGTGTGGCATTAATGTCCAGATAATGTTCCACCTACATTCGCAACAATAATTAAATGTTGCCAATAATTGATCGGAATCTTCAGTGGGAAATCCCCTAGATCAGGATTGGCTTCAGTCTTAAAAAACACTCTAATAGTGAAGACATCTTCTTTCAATCACTACTTCAAAGAAGATCTTGACAACTCAGCTCAAGAAGGAGAAATCATTGAAGAATGTCTAGAAAATTTGCTTCCAGCATCTTTCCAAGAACATGAGCTAAGCCCTGAGCACCCAAAACTGCACACTGACGAAATGGAAATGTGTATTAATGTTAACTACAAGCATGTTGAATTTGTTGAAGAGCTAAGTCTGAATGCAAAAGATGTGAAAGTAGGAGTATATCACTGCAATAGTAATGGAGAACAAGTTTGCAAATATCTCATTATTGCTATATAGTCATATCAAGGCATCAACTGCAGACAAAGCCAATATTTCTTCCCAAGATATGAGCTTGTTTTTCCCTTCCAATCTGAGTATTCCTTAAAAAAAAAAAAAAACTAGAATTTGGGTCTCTTGTTTCCTTTGCAACTCCATTTCCCAGAGCATCTATTATGTTTCCACTCAAGCTAGACCTTGTGTTTCTCATGTTCCTTGATGCTTCGGTTTCTTTCATCTCGCCATTAGCTCCCATGTTGATGGAAAAAAACTCCTATTTTACTGAAACGGTTAATGGTTTTGCATAAACCTTGTCAGGCCCATGTTCTCCCATGTATATATTGTTTTGTTTTGTTCCCATTTCATTTTCTTGTTTCCCGCTTTTGTGTGTGTTGTTACAATAAATGCAACTGCATTGTGAAGTTTCTCCCTTTCCTGTAATAACCTCTTGTGTCTGCAATGTCTTCGGTGTGTTGTGTCCATCCCCTCATCTCTAGCACTGTGCGCTCAAATAACTTTGAGTTTGTGACTTCCAAGTTGTTAATTGTAAGAGCAATCCTATAGAAAAGACCCAACTAGTGGTTGTCTACATACAGTTTTTATGTCAGGGATTGAGCTATGTGAGAGTTGACAGCTTTGAGAATAGTTGTAAAGTTGGTAACATCTTTGGTGAATACAGTGCACCTTCACGACCCACAATCTGCATATACAGTGACCACAATCAGGCAAAGTACATATCTAATTACCCACGAGCTAAGGCAATGGGAATGCAACAAGAAAGTAGACAAGGAGTCTCTGATGGATGTGAAGAATACCCTATATATGTAACATCTCACAAGATTACAGAATCTTTATAGAGAGAGAAGTATAAACATAAACAGATTTCATATTTCCGAGTTAAGGACACGAGGAAAATGGTAAGCAAGCTAACAGAGTGAGAAGCTTAAATTTCTGGATTTACAACAAATTCAACTACTGGAAACAAGAATTGTGCAAAGAGTGTAAAGTCAGTAAAATTAGACAATGTCAATGAGCATAATTACCAAGAAGAGAAGAAACAGAATGAAGATGAAGATGATTTCAGTCATGCTAATTTTTTGCCTGTTTCTAATAGTGGTGCCCTAAATCCATATCAAATAGCAATGCCCTGCGAAGGTGCAATGCTTGTGCAAGGAATGATGGTGGATACTGATGCAAAGAAAAGCAAAGGGCATCAATGTAATTAGATTGACAAACCGTATTGCACAATTGTTTGATCAAGAAATAAATGATTTAACAAAACAAATGTAGCTATGCTATTTACCAAGAAATCAAAATGACTAAATTGTCTTGCATGCCTGACAAAGTCAAAAGCATTGCTCTCCACCAACTCCTATCCATGTTTCACTCCAAAATTATTCAAAATTACAAAATGGAAGTCGCGAAAGTCGCATTTTTAAGGCAGTGATGTAGCGGACATATCATGGTGTAAAGAATTTGGGTGGTGTGAACTTTGAAGTGGCGAGCTCGGAAGATAGATGAATTGAAAGCTGGATAGCGAACTGCAATAGAGATGCAGCGAGTTGAGTTTGTCTGTAAAAAATGATGAGGTTGTGGAGCGAGTTAATGAAGCCGAATACATGGCTAACTCATGAGATGGGATGAAGGCAACGAGAGGAGGCAACCTGGAAGGGGCAACTAGAGGGGGCAACCTGGAAAGGGAAACCAGGAGGTCATAAAGAAATAATTCTTGACACTCTTCGTCCAATGGACTAGGCTCAGCGTGTTTACTCAGCATTCTCCGACCATCTTGGAGATGTCATTTTGTTAAGGAATGGTCCACTCTTTAATGCAACTGTGGAAGAGGATCTGATACTTGTAAGCAAGCTTATCGAGCCATATTATTCAATAGTACACATGCGTGACATGGGTTAAGTATCAAATGCTTCATGAAGGGTAGTCAATGATCATGATTCAGGTTTACGTCACCCCATCGCGTGGATTAAGTATCAAATACTTCACAAAGGGTAATCAATGATCATGATTCAGGTTTACTTGACTCCATCGCATGGGTTAAGTATCAAATACTTCACGAAGAGTAATCAATGATCATGATTCAGGTTTACTTAACTCCATCGCGTGGGTTAAGTATCAAATGCTTCGCGAAGGGTAATCAATGATCATGATTCAGGTTTATTTGATTCCGTCGCCCAATAGACAGTGTGTGGAAGACTGCTCATCATACCACATATCATATTGGAGGTGCTATGTATCATTGACAAGGCTCATTTTTAGAATGCATGAAAAAGTTCGTTATTTGAAGATGTTGTGTAAAGGACCATATCACTCCATCAAGTAACATCGGTCAAAGATGCATGTGTTCCAACATACCACAAGGGGGAAAGTCTCTTAAATTCAAAGTTCACATGAATGACTTTGTATAAGGCATTAAATTAGTTCTTTTTAAAATTAATTAATATCACTAATATGTAAAAGTCGAAAAATGCATAGAATAATGTAATAATGTTGTATGTAAAACACCAAAAGTGAGCAAATCAAAGTTAAGAAGGCTATTGTTGTGTAGGCCCATATTAACCTTAAGCGATTTTGTAGCATGGAGCCAAATTAATTATATTTAGAATTAATTAATATTATATTAATGTGTCATGTCAAATGTTAATTCTTTTGTAAAAATGCCCCGAATACAAAAAGAAGAAAAGTGATCAAACTCTAGTTGGGTTAAAGTGAAGCCTTTGGACAAGTTAAGTTTAAAGTAGTTGCCCAACTACTTTGTGGCTGCAAAAATAGTACAAAAGGGATATTTTCCTTTGTAACCGGTTTCTTCTTTCTCTTAGCGCTAGGAAAGGGCCTGCTGCAATTCAATACACAATATGTTCTTTTCAAGAAGCGATTAATGGATTGTGAGTAAATGTGTGTGATGAACATTTTGATTTATGGGTTTTGAGATTCTTCATCGTGGAAATGTGTCTTGTTGAATGAAGCAATACATTGAATCCATGTATTTTCAATATGCGCAAACCCTCGAGCATGGACTTTGTGCCAAACACACAAATTTGATTTTGAAGAAGATTTTATGCTTCCAAATAGTCATTTTCCTTCAGTATATTTGTTATTTATATTTCCATTCTCATGCTAGAGGAAAGATTCCAGCCTTTTTTGTTCAAATATGAGTTATCTAGGCGGCCTTTTATATTTATTTTATTGTAGCTTTCTCACTCATCTTCATTTTCTTTCATGCTCCTTCCACTTTCATCCTTCTCCATTTTCCTTTTTTTGTTTCATTTTTGTGCTTTCCTATCAAAAGTACTCAAGAATCCAAAAAAACCCTATCATATGAGGGAGCTTCCCCTCTCAAATGCAGAGAAAAATCCTCTGTTCCATGGTGATTTCTTCAATGTTAAAAGTTGATGCCATTCCCTGATGGGCAAATCAATGAAATAATTGGAAAAACCGCAGCAACAAAATCTTACTAATAGGGCCAAAATAAATCTCTAAGTAGCTTCCCCAGCTTCTTGTAGGCAGCCTTAGAAGGAGCCCACCAGAAGTAGTAGTACACATGAGTTGTTGCTAACACTTTAGAGCATATTTGAAGTTTCCTTGCAAGGGAGAGGGGATTGGTTATCCAGTGGGAGAGCTTTTTCTCAACCCTCTGGACAACATAATTCCACAATTCCATTTGAGAGGCCTAGATTCAAAGGGAATCCCCAAGAATTTAAACATTTCACCATGGGAGATCCACTTCCAATTGTAGGCATCAAATCAGCTTGGCTTAGGGCCAAAGGATTGTCCGTATCATTGAGTCTTAGTCCATTGGATAATAGATCTTGAGTCAAGGCAAAAGGTCTGCAGACATTCCATTGTATTTTTTACCACCTCCTCTTCAAGGATAGTAAAAAAAGAGTCACTAGAAAAAATTTCATTAATGACTTGACCCTGAGGGGAGTGAGGAAGAGAGATACCCTTCACCAAGCACATGAAAGCATAATTCCCTCAGTAAGTGCCCAAAACCTTCAACAACTAACACATTGAGTGCAGGGGCTAGAGGACAATCTTGTCTAATACTGAACAAACCAAAATCTCAAATTGATGTCCATTAATGGTTGAATACACAGAGGCATCTCTAAAAGGTTTGAAATGTCTACACAAATATGGGCCCAATGCATAGGGCTTGTAACATAGCAATGATAAAAGGACATTTAATTCTATCATAAGCTTTCTCAAAAATCAATATTAACAAAGAGAGTTTTTGTTGGGATGTGCAATCCCATTCCATCTCCTCCCAGACAACTATAATGTTATCCAAAATGTATTTGTGTTGAATGAAGCTTATCTGTTCAATGCTGACCACTAAAGGAAGACGGTACTTGATCCACAAGACAAGTGCTTTGTCATTGAGAAGGGTAATGGGCCTCCAATTGGTGATGATCTTCGGATCCCCAACTTTGGGGATGATCTTAAATGCCTTTATTAATGAATTTGTTGAGGGAGCCATTGACCATGGCTTCAAGATAGACATTGTGTAAATATGGCCCAACATAGTCCCAAAGGATTTTGATAAAACTCACAAGGAAAGCCATCAATTCCTAGGGATTTGTCACGAGCCATAAAATTCACAACATTTTGTATCTCATCAACAAAGAGGGGCTTATCACAAGCCATTCTTTGGCTTGGGGTGACCCTGTTGGGCACTACACTTATACATCTCTACAAAGCAGTTTCTCTTTCATCACTAGAAGCTTGGGCTTGAAACACTTGCTTGTAATGGTTGGCAAAGGCTTACAAGTTGTTTGGTAGACTAGTGAGTCGGTCCCCAATGTTCTTAAGCACCTTAATCTACATAGCAAAGTGCCTAGCTATCAGTTTTTGAAAGAACTCTTTAGACACTCTATCCCCAACCTTAAGCCAGGGGATTCTATCCCAGATTTGAGCACCACGAGCTTGATGAATCCTAGCTAACTTGATTTTCTGGTGCAACTTAGTGATTTGGGCTTGCATGGATTCATTAAGAGGTGAAATTTGCAACCCCTGGGACACCCTGACAAACTCCCTAATATGAGCAGAGTTGGCCCTTTTTTTGAACATGGCCAAATGCTTTCCAAACACTCACAAAATTGGTAGTGCAAACAATGGTAGCCTCCCATCAATCAATCCAACAATTTGCACCAGAAGGGTGTGGGACAAGGTTTGGGACAAGGTTCTAGACCTGCCTAATATGCACAAGTGTTCCTTCATGCTATAGGTATGAGGTGTCAAGGTAAAACTAATTATTAAAAACCTTAGTCGATGGGGCAAACCACTCTATGCGGAACTTGATGAGTTGATGGTCTGACTGAAGAATATCAACAAGCACACTAACCAGCTTATCAAAGCATTGGGTGAAGATAAAGATGTCTTGCTCAGTGAGAAATGCCCTGTCAAGTCTCTTGAGTACCCTATCTGTTCCTTGCTGAAAATTTGACCAAAGTGAACCAAGGGGTAGCGGGAGAGAACTTGCGGTGGTGGTTGGTATCATAGAGCCTAACTTGTTTCATATGCAAAACCAACCTTCTCCTTCACCAACAAAATCTCATGCATAAGATCCCCTATTTGTCTTCTGTGGACTCAATCATGTTAAAATCCCTCCAAACTCTCTAGTTTGCCGCAAGAATCTCCTCCGTTAACCATTGCCAAAGCGCCACTATTTCAATGGCATCATTGGAGGTGTAGAGGTTAATAGGGAAGGGACCACCCATCAAAATAAAAAAACATCCAAATGGCATGGTTATATGGGTCCACTCCCCAATCTATTGCGTAAAAGGCAAAAAGCAGTGTTATCAAAGTGACAACTTTGTCACATCCCATGTCATGGCTAGACATGTAACAAGTAGCGCGAGACCAAATTATTTTGATTGCCATCTAAAGGTGCAAACCGATAATCTTAACTTCTTGCAAATGCAAATTATGCATTTCATATATATGTTGACAACTAGCCATAACCATGTACTTTTAGGTCAAGTCAATTAAATCGGTACATTCCATGAAAAAATATTCATGAGTAACTGTTAAGGTTCATTGTCTCCCTATCATGGCCTTCAAGCGTCACAAAGCTATTACTCAAAATTTTGTTGTTGACTTTTGGCCATAAAGTCCGCAATTTGTATTGGCCATCGCTCCCCCTACACATGCTCATTCTCCTCTTTGCCTAGGGAAGGACTTTGCAAGCATTGCATTCCTTGGGTGCGAGGAGAAAAAGGAGTTTCCCTATGTCATGGTGTTGACAACGAGGGAATGTTTTCTATAGCAGAGAATGTTAGAGTCAGAGACTCTTGTGAGCTAAACAAGAACTGGGAGTTAGAGACTCTTGCAATTTAAACACCAGATTTGCTGCTTGCAAAGTACTTGACACAACCAACCTAGGGTTAGCTTGAGGAGCTTAAGGGGCATGAGCAACCAGGGTTTGAGCCACTGGCGGTGGGTTCACAACCGCGGCAACCGCGACTAATTTAGTGTTTACATTAGGGGCTTTATTATTCCAATTATTCTAATTATTTCATCAACACATGACTTGCCAGCCATTGTTAGTCCCTTCTTGGGGTTTGCTTTTCTCAGTCGTGGCTTTAGCCAGATGATTGGAGGCATCCATAAGAGGGCAATCTCTTATCTTGTGCGTAACTGACTAGCAACAACAAGTGTTGGGTAAGTAGATGTACATCACCCGTTGGGTGAACCATTGCCCGCCTATGTGAATATCTATGGTCTCTCAAAGGTCAACTTCTACACAAATCTTCTTTGGGGTCTAGCGACATAAAACTGGATGGGATTGAAACAAACAAAACAACCCATAGGTTTAGGCAGTTGCTACATGAATGGCCACAAAAGCATAGGCCGGCAAGGGAATTCCACCCACATGAGAACCTTAAGCTTGGCTTTATCAGAGACAACAAAGTCTCTAGTCCAAGGGGAAAAGATTGGTAAAGAACTCATAACATACCAAGCACCGAACGTAAGTATGGCAACACATTGTTTTGGGACTACCAACCTAAAAAAGAAAAAGCTCTTGGTCAAGTTTTGCACCTTGATGAGCTTAACACCATGAGGCTACTATTGCAATTGTACCCAACTTTTGAGCATGGATTTACATGGTATTTGGCCCACAAAATAACCATTAAGTGTATGCATTTCAAGCCAATGGCATGCATTTTCAAACTCAAGTATTTCTAAAAAAACATCAGGTGGATTATCCCAAGGAGGAGGTACATTACCTTATGACATTTTTGGCACAAACTTGCACACTTTCTTCTATGCCATTGCTTCCACCTCCAGAGTAAGCTGCATGTAATGATGCAAGCTCCTATGGTGAGCTCATTAAATAGAAAAACTACCCAAAGGGGCAGATTTTTGAGTTGTAGGGTAATTACTGTTAAACAAGACAAAAAAATGCACAAAGTCGAGCAAATGGCGGCAGTGCGACAAGGGTAACAAAACTCTAGGACATGGCAGACGTGACAAGTACCCTGGAGCAAAATCTTTGCAACTAAATTGGAAAAAAAACCCCTTAGCTTATTCTTTGCAACTAAGGACGCAATAGTTAGTTATGACATGACAAGAAAAAAGAAGAGAGTTTATGAAAGGTCATGTGGTGCAAGGATGTGATTACCCCACATCTACCTCACATGAGGGAAATAATTTAGTGTTTATAGGCCCCTATAATCTTAGTGTGGATTATAATAGGTATTTTTACATCTTTATCTTCTTTGATGATTATTTTCATAACGAGGTTGATGAGTTGTTTGATTGACCCTATATCTGATGGGGGTTAAGTGGTTTCTAGTATCTGAATTCCCAAAAACTTTATGTCCAGCGGTTTTGAATATGTATTGATGTTTATAAATACCAGTACATATATCTTAAATATATCTATCTAAAAAACACCAAGATATATTAATTTTAAGGTACCTGTTGGCCATTTTTTGATCCACATATCAAAGTTTGCCTAAGTATGAAAAAGGGAGCTTTCAGGCAAGAAAATGGTAAGTCTTTGGGAGGACTTTGGGTTTTCCAGCAGTGACAACTTCGGGGTTTTTGAAGGCATATGCAAATCAGGTTTCCAGCAGTGCTTAGCTTCTAAATGTTTTATAAGTAGAAGAAATTCGAGTTTACAAACCCAAATTACTCATATATAGTGTATTTCGGGTTCTCTAAGGGGCACTACTTGATTGCTTCATAAGTTGTGAGCAGTCAGAAGCCTGAAATAAGTAAAGGGGCTTGACAAACCCGATTTGGTCTTGAAAAATGGTGCTTCTCGGGTTTTTCAAGGGACAAGTCTTTTTCAAAAAAACTGAAAGGCACTTTCAAAATCCGAAGGGGCTTTTTAGGGCAAAGGTACACTTCAACTTTTCTGAAGGGCTTTTTCTTCTCCAAGTGGACAATTGCAATTTTCTCGAAGGGTATGTTACCCTTTGGAGGGACCATTTCAAAATTCCCAAAGGGTATCTTTCCCTTCGGGAGGATCATTCGCAGGAGTCCGAAGGGACATGCGGAAAGCCCAAAGGGTCTCTTACCCTTCGAGAAAGTCCATTGTGAAAAGACCGAAGGGTAATTTCGAAGACAAACGCAAGCAAAAAGTCTGAAGGAATTCCTTCGGACAAATTGTCTGAAGAAATTCCTTCGGGAGATTTCCCTGAAAGAAATAAGCCAAAAAAGAACCCGAGACCAAGTGTCCAAAGGAAATGACAGGCCAATGGACGTCAAAATCAAGATAAGCAACTAGCCGTTGGAAGTAATCAGGTTTGAAAAGCCCGAAGTCTTAAGGCTTGGGAAACAAAGTGAGAAGACTTCAAGATGGACAAGCTCGAAGTAAGTAGGCTTAAAGAACCCGAATTACTCTGCATAGAGTAAATCGGGTTTCTCCAAGTACTCTACTTAAAAGGCTTTATGGTAAATCAGGATTCTCCAAGGGCTCGACTCAAGCTTGGTCTAGCAATGCGAGAATCATGATGCAACGAATGGAAGGCTACCACATGGCATAACTGGAGCAAAAGGGCCAATCAATAAAGGACAAGCGGCACAAGGATGTTCAATAAACATGGGAGAGTCTGAGTGGCTGGTAGCTAGAAGTTATGAAGGCTCTCATCCGCCATGGTTCACTACTCACAATCGTCGTTTGACGATTAAATGCATCATGCCAAGAAGAAACATTCTAGCTGCTCACAACATGACTTTTCAGACATGCCAAAGAAAGTCAAAAGGACGAGAGGGGCTCGAGAGGATTGTCAAGTGATCCTGAGCGGCGCATTTAGGGAGAACAAGAAAGTGCAACGTCAGAGTTCCCGCCATCTCTTCCCCCTTCTCTATATATATAGAGGCCTTGGAGCCAAGTAAATCATCTTTGATTGGCGATAGAATCACTCTGCAAAAATCGCTTTGTAAAAGACTCTTTTGAAGCAATACAAGGAAGACTTGTCTATTTTTGGTTAAAACAAGTGTGCACATTTGGTTTCATTTTGCAGAATGTATGATTGTTATTCATCACCTGTGATTTCTTCCAACACCTTGCTTTTAGTCCTCTCGGTTTTGTGCAGGATTGCGCGAAGTGTCTGTGTGTCGAGCTCCTTTGAAGTGTTACCAATTCATAGTGTCTCCCTTAGACCTATTTTGTTATCCTTCAAAGTGTAAGGCTTCTCTCCAACCTCTACGCAAAAGCTCCATGCCTATGGCCTTGAGACAAAACCAAAATAACCTGTGTTCTGTTTGGATTCATCAGTAGTTGGCTCTTTTCCCAGACCAAGTGGATCACTTCTTTTGGTGCATCACCTCCCTTAGCTTAGATTTTATTTTCAGTGCTCCTCCTACCCCTTTTCCTTAGTAGACAATAAATTTTAGTGTGAGATCAAGCGCTGAAGTGAAGCCCCTGACAAACTAGCCTCATAAAAAAGCCTAGAGGTTCAACCTCACCATAGAATACCCACATCCTGAGGTTGTCCCCATGCCTATAGCTGAAAGTGAGGAAGCCTGAAGAATTCTCTCACCAAGATGCAATTCCAAGCTATAACAGTTCTGGCACGCCCGGTGGGACCACTGCCATTTTATTTTCATTTTTATGAAAGATTGGTCAAATTTGATGTTGTTTTGATCATTTCGCAGCAGCGGTAGAATTCATCCTTCAGCGTTTGGCAACTCCAAAGAACACCCAACTATCTAGTGGTAGGGCAGTAGCTATCTTTCATGCCAAAGGTGACTACAAGATCGACTTCTGCAGGTATTCTTTTTGAGTTTGTTGAATTACCTTTAAACTCAGTAAAAGGTTAAAGTTCGCCCATACTCACCCTTACGTAAAAAGCTATCCTCCTAAACTAGTCATAAAGTATACCTACGCAAGATCTTTATCAGCCCCTCTTGTTGCTATGATTCCCCAAAGAGCTTTTGTGGGCTTCAGCAACCAAAGCCCTTTGAACTTACCATAGTATGATCCTATGCCAGTAGCAGCCCTCAAAAGTGTTCCTTATTACATAGGAGACCAAGCTGTAACTCCTACTGAGCACATAACGGACATAGCCAACTTCTGCAACATTCATAATATCACAGTGGAGAACGTGGCTGTTAGGATTTTGGTTGTATCTTTTAAAGGAAAGGCGTTGGACTGGTCTAGGGGCCTAGCTCTTAATCCTATCCGTTCATGGGACGCGCTGAGAACAACCCTGTGTAAAAAATTTGTAGATAAGAGTGATCATCAATCACTTGCAGAGCAACTGACCACAATTAAGAGAGCTCCTCATGAAGTCATGCAAGACTTCAATACGAGATTTCAGAAGGCATGGGATAGAATTCCAGCAGCTGTTAGACCATCTCCAAACTTTGCTTTATTGTATTACTTGAAGGCTCTCAACAACGACATAGCTGTAATGATTCGGTCTATGGGAAGAGACATACTGCCAAATGCATACGAAGTGGCCATCAAGGAAGAAAATTGCCTAGTTCAGGCTGGCAAGCTTACTTCCAAATCCCCAATGCCTCTTTTTCCAGAAATCAAACCACCTCCTACAGTCATTCCTCCACTTGATGTTATAGTTCCAATGCCAACAATTGTTGATGTGCCTTCACCTAAGCAAGAGAAGGCCTCTACTAGTGGATCCAACGACTCCCAATAGCAGAAGAATTATTTGGAATTGAAAAGCATGCTCCAATCCTTGAGAAATGATGTGGTCAATGTCAAGAGGCAGCAAGCTTTATCAAGCTCCGTATCAGCCTCAACAACAGCCTTATCAAGCTAATAGGCCAGCCTACAAAGGAGGTTTCCAAGGACAGGGGCAGCCTAACTATGCTAGACAACATAATTATAATCCGAACGTTGTAGGCCTTTCCAACTTCTTGGTCCCAATTCAGAACACCGTGGCTCAAGACGCTGAAGGGACAATGCCTTGGAATCATTCTTTCGGACAATCCATGGTCCCAACTAATGGCTCCAACCAAGCATTCAATGATCAATGGCAGCACGCTGTTGCTTATGGATATAACCAGGCTCTTATGGCCCAAAGCACAGAGGTGCCCATGCTGACAAAGCAAGAGCAGCCTCCACAAGAACAAGGCTCGGATCAGGGGTCAAACCATTCGGAAGCCTCAATGGTCATCAGTGAACAAAAGGAGTGCTATGCATCCAATCAGCAGGCTACTCCCAGTTTTGCCCACACCCCAGTCTCAGCGAACACAAGGTTCAAGAGAAGGAATATGGGTGACAATCAAGAAGCTTTCAAAGAACCTCTTATCACCACTCCTTCACTGACAAAACCAGCAGTAGTTACTCCCAAAACCCAGGCAAAGGCTGGCGGTATGCCAATCAACATTGTGGAGCAAATGAAAAAATCCAGCGTGAGTGTACCAATGTGGGACATGCTTTCCCTGCCCGGCCAAGTACACATTCTTCAAGAAGGTTTGTCCAGGATGAGTGTTTCTATAGCTACAAGTAAGCAACCAAGCAAGGATGTTGAAGATTTCACCACTGTAGCCAAGAGTCCTTTGGGAGAAAGGTCAAGTAGTGTGACCAAACCCCCCATTCTACATCTTATTAATCATTGGTGACTCTTTGGTGCACAACTGCTTGGTGGATAGTGGGCCCAGCACCTCAGTCATGCCAAAGTCTATTGCTGACCAGCTGAACCTCAAGTATGAGCCGCACACCAAGGGAATCCTGCAACTGGATGGTTCTTCCACAAAGCCATTAGGTATCATCAAGAATTTGAGCCTAACCTTGCATGCTTGTCCTAGCGTGTCTGTGGTGCAAGACATGCTGATCCTGGATGTCACTCCTCGCTTTGCATTATTCTTTCCAGAGAGTTCACAACAAAGATTGGGGGTTACCTTGCAACAGATTGGTCTTACATGGCATTTAGAACAAGGTATGGGACTAAGGTCTTGATCAAAGCTGAATCCATGGCACAATTCCATATTGAACCCTATCAGCCAGATAACGTAAACCTCAATTGTACTATCCTTGATGAGGATGAGTTTACAATTGGCCAGGAGCTGAACACTCATCTTGAAGAGGTTCCAGACTTGTTCTTGGATGAGCTATGGGGAGATAACCAATTTTTCAACCCTTTGAAAGGTGTTCAGGAAAGAGACATGGGTGTCTATCTGCTACATGAAGAGAATCAGCCAATGTCTTCTCTCATTGGACCTAAAGAAGACCCCAATGGTTTATGGAAGTTGTTCTTTGATGGCTCAAGGAGCAAAAATGGTGTAGGTGCTAGGGCAATGTTGGTTTCCCCTTCGAGTAATAAGCCTTTCTCTTCCTACAGATTTCATTTCAGTTGCTCTTCAAATGCAGCAGAATATGAAGGCTTGATCCGTGGCCTTCAATGGGTCAATAAAAGAGGAATCAAACTGCTGCAAGTTTATGGAGACAATGAACTCATAGTAAACCAAGTGTCATAGGCTTGAACGTTACAAAGAATTCCTTGACGAGGTCCTACAAAAATCAAGTGTGGGACCTAATTGAAGATTTTGAGGCCTTTGACATTCAAGCTGTCCCAAAAAATCAGAACGAGCATGCTGACAGGCTGGCAACCATGGGAGCTCAGTTTGATTTTCCAAATGAGCTGAAAGAAGCTAAGGTTCAGCCACAGGTCAAGGTGGTGGTGAAGCCATCAGTGTCGGATAATGAAGCCCACTGGCATGTTTTTAAGAGTGACAAGCAAATTGCTTGTTTCTTACAGCAGGAAGCTGAGTTCTCCTCCAACCAAGCTAAATTGCAGCATCAATATGAGGATCAGATTGTTCAGCTGAAGTCGAACAAACTTCCTAAGGGGTTGGTTACACTTGAGGGCCTTTTTCATGAAGGAGACCATATGAGGAAAGACAAGACAGTAATATCAACTGATGAAGAAAACTATGAGAGAGTCCTCATCTTCAAGGACAAGCTTCTCAAGCTTGGGAAGGTAAGCAGCAAGGCTGAGAGGCATGCTTTCATAGCACTTTGCCAAGACTATGTAGACATTTTTGCTTGGAAATACAACGACCTGAAAGGTTTTGATCCTAAGTTAGCTCAACATACCATAGAGTTAGAGGCCAATGCCAAGCATGTGAGGCAAAAGCAAAGGCTCGTTAACCCCAAGATTGAAGAGCTGATGAGGAAGGAGCTAACCAATTTGATCGAGTCCAGGATCATCTTTTCCATCAAGCATTCATCATGGGTAATCAACTTGGTGCCTATAAGAAAAAAGAGTGGAGAGATTAGGCTTTGTGTAGAATTCAGAGATTTGAACAAAGTCTCCTTGAAGGATCACTACCCTCTGCCGTCCGTGGAACAACTTCTCCAAGTAGTTGTAGGGTCAGAACGTTTCTCTGTTGGATGGATTTTTTGGCTACAACCATGTTTGGGTGAAAGATGAAGATCGATACAAGACTGCCTTCACCACCAAATGGGGCACGTATGCATACCAAAAGATGCCCTTTGGTCTATCAAATGCTGACACAACTTTCCAAAGAGCCATAGACATGGCTTTTCAGGGGCTGCTAAACCAAATGGTGTTGGTTTACTTGGATAACATCACGGTTTTCTCCAAGAATGCCAGCGAGCATATGAGCCACCTGAGGCTGATTTTTGAAAGGTGCAGAGAGTATGGGATTTCATTGAATCCTAAGAAGTGCATGTTTGCCGTGCATGAAGGCAAGTTGTTGGGCTACATTGTCTCAAAGGAGGGGCTGTCCATTGATCCTGAAAGAATAAGTGTCATCTTGGCCTTATCCTTGCCCAAGCATAAGAAGGGACTCCAAAGTTTTCGTGAAAAGATAAACTTCGTGAGAAGATTTATCCCCAGTTTTGCAAGTCTGGTCAAACCCATCACTACTATGCTGAAAAAGAACCAAGTGTTCACCTGGTCAAATGAAGGTAAGTCAACATTTGAGGCTATCAAGCAAGCCATTGCTCAAGCACCCACACTTATGAATCCTGATTTCTCAAGGGATTTCATATTATTTGCTTTTGCCAACATTGATAATATATCAATTGTGTTGATGCAAAGAAATGGTCAAGGACTTGAGCAGCCATTAGCATTTTTTAGTCAGGGGCTTGAACAGTATGAGGTGAGGTATACCTTTGTAGAAAAGCATGTCCTTGCAGCAGTAAGGAGCCTCAATAAGTTCAAGCCAATGCTATCCAACAGTAGAATCCACCTCATAGTGTCTCATCCTGGGGTAAGAGACTTCCTTTTTAACAATGATTTTAGCAGAAAAAGAGTTGGTTGGATTACTAAAGTCATGGAGTATGATGTGGAGATCAAAGTCATTAAGCTCGTAAGAGGTAAAGGCTTATGTGAGCATATGGTTGATGTCCTTCATGAAGACAAAGAGGTCATCTTGGTAACACAAGATAACCTACAAGCAGATGCACCTCCACCTCACACTAGTTGGCTCCATGATATGATGCATTTTCTGCTAACAAGGGAGTGCCCTCAAGGTATGGACAAAGCTAAAAGAAGGTATTTCAGACTTCAGTCCATACCATATGCTTTAGTTGACGGGTTTTTGTTCAGAAGAAACCTCAATAGAGTGCTCCTGAGGTGCGTAGATGATGATCAAGTAGCCAAACTTTTGGAGCATTTCCATGATGGGCCTGCAGGAGGTCATTTTGCTCCAAGGACTACTGCAACAAAGATCATGAGGGCTGGCAACTACTGGCCCAACCTCTTCAAGGATGCTTATGCATGGGTGAAGAGGTGTCAGGAATGTGCTCTTTTCGTAGGTAAGCAAAGGTTAGCAGCTTTCCCTCTCAACCCGATTCAGGTGGAGCAACCATTCATGAAATGGGGTTTGGATTTCATTGGTATGATCAACCCCCCTCAAGTGCAGGGCATAAGTGGGTGCTTACTGCAATTGATTACTTCACCAGGTCGGTGGAAGCCATTGCATTAAAAGAAGCCAACGAAAGTGCAATCTTAGATTTTTATGACAACATTGTGACCAGGTTTGGTGTTCTGTCCACTATCATATCTGATAATGCATTGGCTTTCCTTGGTTTGAAAACAAGTGAATAGGCTCTCAAATGGGCATCTACCTCAGCACTTCCTCGAATTATCATCTTGAAGGAAACGGACTAGCTGAGTCCACAAATAAAAATTTGCTGAGGATTATCAAGAGGACCATAGAGGAGAATCAGAGGACGTGGCACACCAAGTTGAAGACAGCCTTGTGGGTTGACCGGGAAACTCCTAAAGCTATTGTTGGCAATTCTCCATATATTCTGGTATATGGGAGTCCAAGTTACCCGTTTCCCTTGAGCTGCCTGCATTAGAGCTAGCCCATCAGCTGAAGCTGCTAGAAGATGAACCCATGAATGTGAGATTGGTAGAACTCATAAAACTCGAGGAGACAAGGGACCTTGCAATGCAGACGCTGGAGGCACATCAGACTCATGTCAAAAAGGCTTTTGACAAGAGAGCTACAACAAGGACTTTTAAGGAAGGAGTCTTGGTTCTCAAATGGGACTCGAAAAAGGCCAAACCAGACAACCATACCAAGTTTGATAGCTTGTGGAGTGGCCCTTATTTGATCCATGGATGCAAATAACATAACGCTTTTCAGCTCGCCCAATTGGATGGGGAGGTATTACCCATCCTAGTCAATGGGATTCATCTAAAGCTGTGTTATTAGAATAGTTTGTAGCTATTATATGTTATTGTTAATTTTGTATAGTTTTTATGTTTTTCTCTGAGTGCCTTGTGCACATCCGTTTCAGTTGAGTTTCCCTTCCCTAAGTGCCTTGGGCACATTTTGTTTCGTTTCAGTTGTTCTTGTTGCTTCAAGAGAGATTTCCAGATAAAGCCAGCTTTGTACAAAAGCAGTGACTCCACGTCCAATGGATCGAACAAAGCAAATGCGCTGGGTTTTCAAGCATAGCAGGCATGCTTCCCTGCAAATTGCCAAAAAAGTTGGCCATTTTTTAGCCCACATATCAAAGTTTGCCTAAGTATGAAAAAGAGAGCTTTCAGAAAAGAAAATGGTAAGTCTTTGGGAGGACTTCGGGTTTTCCAGCAGTGACAACTTTGGATTTTTTATGAAAGCACAGTGCAAATCGGGTTTCCAGTAGTGCTTAGCTTCTAAATGTTTTATAAGTAGAAGTATTTTGGGTTTACAAACTTAAATTACTCATAGACACTGTATTTCGGGTTCTTCAAGGGGCACTACTTGATTACTTCATAAGTTGTGAGCAGTCAGAAGCCCAAAATAAGTAAAGGGGTTTGACAAACCCGATTTGGTCTTGAAAAATGGTGCTTCTCGAGTTCTTTAAGGGACAAATCTTTTTCAAAAAATCCAAAGGGCCCTTTCAAAATCCGAAGGGGCTTTTTAGGGCAAAGGTACACTTCAACTTTTCCAAAAGGCTTTTTCTTCTCCAAGTGGACAGTTGCAATTTTTTCGAAGGGTATGTTACCCTTCGGAGGGAGCATTTCAAAATTCCCGAAGGGTATCTTTCCCTTCGGGAGGATCATTCATGGGAGTCCGAAGGGACATGCAGAAAGCCCAAAGAGTCTTTTACCCTTCGAAAAAGTCCATTGTGAAAAGCCCAAAGGGTAATTTCGAAGATAGACGCGGACAAGAAGTCCGAAAGAATTCCTTCGAACAAATTGTCTAAAAAAGTTCTTTTGCGAGATTTGCCCTAAAGAAATAAGCCAAAAAAGAAACCCGAGACCAAATGTCCAAAGGAAATGACAGGCCAATGGACGTCAAAACCAGGATAAACAACTAGCCATTGGAAGTAATCAGGTTTGAAAAGCCCAAAGTCTTAAGGCTTGGGAAACAACAAAGTGAGAAGACTTTAAGATGGACAAACCCGAAGTAGGCTTAAAGAACCTGAATTACTCTGCACAGAATAAATCGGGTTTGTCCAAGTACTCTACTTAAAAGTCTTTATAAGTGAAGGATCTGGGAAAGTCCAAAGTTGGGAAGTTCCAAGAACCCGAATTACTCTACATAGAGTAATCGAGATTCTCCAAGGGCTCGACTTAAGCTTGGTCCAGCAATGCGAGAATCATGATGCAACAAATGGAAGGCTGCCACATGGCATAACTGGAGCAGAAAGGGCCAATCAGTAAAGGACAAGTGGCACAAAGATGTTCAATAAACATGAAAGAGTCTGAGCGGTTTGTAGCTGAAAGTTATGAAGGCTTTCATCCGCCATGGTTCACTATCCGCAATCGTTGTTCGACACTTAAATGCATCATGCCAAGAAGAAACATTCCAGCTGCTCACAACATGACTTTTTAGATGCGCCAAAGAAAGTCAAATGACGGGAGGGGCTCGAGAAGATTGTCGAGTGATCCTGAGCGGTGCATTTAGGGAGAACAAGAAAGTGCAATGTCAGAGTTCCCACCATCAGCGACTTCTCTCTTCCCCCTTCTCTATATATATAAAGGCCTTGGAGCCAAGCAAATCATCCCCGGATTGGCGAAAGAATCACTCTGCAGAAATCGCTTTGTAAAAGACTCTTTTGAAGCAATACAAGGAAGACTTTTTTGTTTCTAGTTAAAACAAGTGTGCACATTTGGTTTCATTTTGCAGAATGTATGATTGTTACTCATCACCTTCGATTTCTTCCAGCACCTTGCTTTTAGTCCTCTTGGTTTTGTGCAGGATTGTGTGAAGTGTCTGTGTGTCAACCTCTTTTGAAGTGTTACCAATTCATAGTGTCTTCCTTAGACCTATTTTGTTATCCTTCAAAGTGTAAGGCTTCTTTCCAATCTCTATGCAAAAGCTCCATGCCTATGGCCTTGAGACAAAACCAGAATAACACGTGTCCTATTTGGATTCATCAATAGTTGGCTCTTTTCCCAAACCAAGTGGATCACTTCTTTTGGTGCATCACCTCCCTTAGCTTAGATTTTCTTTTCAATCATCCTTCTACCCTTTTTCCTTAGCAGACAATAAATTTTAGTGTGAGATCAAGAGCTGTAGTGAAGCACCTGAGAAACTAGCCTCATAAAAAAGCCTAGAGGTTCAACCTCACCATAGGATACCCACATCCTGAGGTTGTCCCCATGCTTATAGCTGAAAGTGAGGGAGCTTGAAGAACTCTCTCACCATAGTGCAATTCCAAGCTATAATAGTTTTGGCACGCCTGGTGGGACTACTACCATTTCATTTTCATTTTTATGAAAGATTGGTCAAATTTGATGCTGTTTTGATCATTTTGCAGTAGTGGTAGCATTTATCCTTCAGCATTTGGCGACTCCAAAGAACACCTATCTGGTGGTAGAGTAGTAGCTATCTTTCATGCCAAAGGTGACTACAAGATCGACTTCTGCAGGTATTCCTTGAGTTTGTTGAATTACCTTTAAACTCAGTAAGAAGGTTAAGGTTCGCCCATACTCACCCTTACGTAAAAAGCTATCCTCCTAAACCAGTCATAAAGTATACCTTCGCAAGAAGATCTTTCAACCCCTTTTGCTGCTATGATTCTCCAAAGAGCTTTTGTGGGCTTCAACGGCCAAAGCCCTTTGAACTTACCACAGTATGATCCTATGCCAGTTGCAGCCCTCAAAAGTGTTCCTTATTACACAGGAGACCAAGTTGTAACTCCTACTGAGCACATAACGAACATAGCCAACTTCTGCAACATTCACAATATCACAGTGGAGAACGTGGCTATTAGGATTTCCGTTGTATCTTTTAAAGGAAAGGTGTTGAACTGGTATAGGGGCCTTGCTCTTAATTCTATCCGTTCATGAGATGAGCTGGGAACAACCCTATGTAAAAGATTTGCATATAAGAGTGATCGTTTGTCACTTGTAGAGAAGTTGACCACAATCAAGAGAGCTCCTCATGAAGTCATGCAAGACTTCAATATGAGATTTCAGAAGGCATGGAATAGAATTTCAGTCGCTGTTAGACCATTTCCAAACTTCGCTTTATTGTATTACTTGAAAGCTCTCAACAACGACATAGCTGTAATGATTCAGTCTATGGGAGGAGACATACTGCCAGATGCATACGAAGTGGCCATCAAGGTAAAAAATTGCCTAGTTCAGGCTGGCAAGCTTACTCTCAGACCCCCAATGCCTTTTTCTTCTAGAAATCAGACCACCTTCTGCAATCATTCCTCTACTTGATGTTATACTTCCAATGCCAACAATTGTTGTTGTGCCTTCACCTAAGCAAGGGAAGGCCTCTACTAGTGGATCCAACGACTCCCAAGAGCAGAAGAATTACTTGGAATTGAAAAGCATGCTCCAATCCTTGGGAAATGATGTGGTCAATTTCAAGAGGCAGCAGGCTTACAACAAGCCTTATCAAGCTCCGTATCAGCCTCAACAACAGCCTTATCAAGCTAATAGGCCACCCTACAAAAGAGTTTTCCAAGGATAGGGGCAGCCTTACTATGCTAGGCAGCATAATTATAATCCGAACGCTGCAGGCCTTTCGAACTCCTTGGTCCCAGTTCAGAACAACGTGGCTCAAGAGGCTGAAGGGGCAATGCCTTGGAATCATTCTTTTGGACAATCCATGGTCCCAACTAATGGCTCCAACCAAACGTTCAATGATCAATGGTAGCACGTTGTTGCTTATGGATATAACCAGGCTCTTATGGCCCAAAGCACAGAGGTGCCCACGTTGACAAAGCAAGAGTAGCCTCCACAAGAACAAAGCTCGGATCAGAGGTCAAACCATCCAGAAGCCTCAATGGTCATCAGTGAACAAGAGGAGTGCTATGCATCCAATCAGCAGGCTACTCCCAGTTTGGCCCACACCCCAGTCTCAGTGAACACAAGGTTCAAGAGAAGGAATATGGATGACAATCAGGAAGCTTTCAAAGAACCTCTTATCACCGCTCCACTGACAAAGCCAACAGTAGTTACTCCCAAAACCCAAGCAAAGGCTGGGGGTACGCCAATCAACATTGTGGAGCAAATGAAGAAATCCAGCGTGAGCGTACCAATGTGGGACATGCTTTCCATGCCCGACCAAGTAGACATTCTTCAAGAAGGTTTGTCCAGGATGATTGTTTCTATAGCTGCAAGTAAGCAACCAAGCAAGGAAGCTGAAGTTTTCACCAATGTAGCCAAGAGTCCTTTGGGAGAAAGGTCAAGTAGTGTGACCAAACCCCCCCATTCTACATTTCATTAATCATCGACGACTCCTTGGTGCACAACTACTTGGTGGATAGTGGGGCCAGCACCTTAGTCATGCCAAAGTCTATTCCTAACCAATTGAACCTCAAGTATGAGTCGCACACCAAGGGAGTCCTGCAACTTGATGTTCTTCCACAAAGCCACCAGGTATCATCAGGAATTTGAGCCTAACCTTGCATGCTTTTCCTAGCGTGTTCATGGTGCAAGCTGTGTTGATCATGGATGTCACTCCTCACTTTGCATTATGTCTTTCCAGAGAGTTCACAGCCAAGATTGGGGGTTACCTTGCAACAGATTGGTCTCACATGGCATTCAGAACAAGGTATGAGACTAAGGTCTCAGTCAAGGTTGAACCCATGGCACAATTCCACATTGAGCCCTATCAGCCAGATAACGTAAACCTCAATTGTACTATCCTTGATGAGGATGAGTTTACAATTGGCCAAGAGCTGAACACTCATCCTGAAGAGGTTCCAGACTTGTTCTTGGATGAGCAATGGGGAGATAAACCAATTTTTCAACCCTTTGGAAGGTGTTGAGGAAAGAGACATGGGTGTCTATCTGCTACATGAAGAGAATCAACCCATGCCTTCCCTCATTGGACCTAAAGAAGACCCCAATGGTTTATGGAAGTTGTTCTTTGATGGCTCAAGGAGCAAAAATGGTGTAAGTGTTGGGTCAATGTTAGTTTCCCCTTCCAGTAATAAGCTTTTTTGTTTCTATAGGTTCCATTTTAGCTGCTCTTCAAATGCAACAGAATATGAAGGCTTGATCCGTGGCCTTCAATGGACCAATAGAAGAGGAATCAAACTGATGCAAGTTTATGGGGACAACGAACTCATAGTAAACCAAGTCAAAGGCCTAAACGTTACAAAGAATTCCTTGATGACATCCTACAAAAATTGAGTGTGGGACCTAATTGAAGATTTTGAGGCCTTTGACATTCAAGCTGTCCCAAGAAATCAGAACCAACATGGTGACAGGGTGGCAGCCGTGGGAGCTCAGTTTGACTTTCCAAATGAGCTGAAAGAAGCTAAGGTTCAGCCACAGGTCAAGGTGGTGGTGAGGCCATTAGTGTTGGATAATGAAGCCCACTGGCAAGTTTTTGAGAGTGACAAGCAAATTGCTTGTTTCTTATAGTAGGAAGCTGAGTTCTCCAACCAAGCTAAATTGCAGCATCAATATGAGAATCAAATTGTTCAACTGAAGTCGAACAAACTTCCTAAGGGGCTGGTTACACTTGAGGGCCTTTTTCATGAAGGAGACCATATGAGGAAAGACAAGGCAGTAATATTAACTGATGAAGAAAACTATGAGAGAGTCCTCATCTTCAAAGACAAGCTTCTCAAGCTTGGGAAGGTAAGCAACAAGGCTGGGAGGCATGCTTTCATAGCACTTTGCCAAGACTATGCAGACATTTTTGCTTGGGAATACAGCGACTTGAAAGGTTTTGATCCTAAGTTAGCTCAGCATACCATAGAGTTGGAGGCCAATGACAAGCATGTGAGGCAAAAGCAAAGGCCCGTTAACCCCAAGATTAAAGCGTTGATGAGGAAGGAGCTAACCAAGTTGATCGAGTCCAGGATCATCTTTCCTATCAAGCATTCATCATGGGTAGCCAACTTGGTGCCTATAAGAAAAAAGAGTGGGGAAATTAGGCTTTGTGTGGGCTTCAAAGATTTGAACAAAGTCTCCTTGAAGGATCACTACCCTCTGTCGTCCATGGAGCAACTTCTCCAAGTAGTTGCAGGGTTATAATGCTTCTCTCTGTTGGATGGAATTTTTGGCTACAACCAAGTTTGGGTGAAAGATGAAGACAGGTACAAGACTACCTTCACCACTAAATGGGGCACGTATGCATACCAAAATATGCCCTTTGGTCTATCAAATGCTAGCACAACTTTTCAAAGAGCCATGGACATGGATTTCCAAGGGCTGCTAAACCAAATGGTCCTGGTTTACTTGGATGACATCACGATTTTTTCCAAGAATGCCAGCGAGCATATGAACCACCTGAGACTGATTTTTGAAAGCTGTAGAGAGTATGGGGTTTCATTGAATCCCAAGAAGTGCGTGTTTGCCGTGCATGAAGGCACGTTGTTGGGCTACATTGTCTCAAAGGAGGGGCTGTCCATTGATCCTAAGAGAATAAATGCCATCTTGGCCTTATCCCTGCCCAAGCATAAGAAGGGACTCCAAAGTTTCCTTGGAAAGATTAACTTCCTGACAAGATTTATCCCCGGTTTTGCAAGTTTGGTCAAACCCATCACTACTATGCTGAAAAAAAACCAAGTGTTCACCTGGTCAAATGAAGGCAAGTCAGCATTTGAGGCTATCAAACAAGCCATTGCTCAAGCACCCAAACTTATAAATCTTGATATCTCAAGGGATTTCATATTGTATGCTTTTGCCAACATTGATAATATATCAACTATGCTGATGCAAAGAAATGGTGAAAGACTTAAGCAGCCATTAGCATTTTTTAGTCAGGGGCTTGAAGTGTATGAGGTGAGGTATACCTTTGTAAAAAGCAAGTCCTTGCAGTAGTAAGGAGCCTCAAGAAGTTCAAGTCAATGCTATCCAACAGCAAAATCCACCTCATGGTGTCTCATCCTGGAGTAAGAGACTTCCTTTTTAACAAGGATTTTAGCAAAAAAAGAGCTTATTGGATTACTAAAGTCATGGAGTATGACGTGGAGATCAAGGTCACTAAGCTAGTAAGAGGTAAAGGCTTATGTCAGCATATGGTTGATAACCTTCATGAAGACAAAGAGGTCATCTTGGTAACACAAGATAATCTACAAGCAGATGCACCTCCACCTCACATTAGTTGGCTCTATGATATGACACACTTTTTGCTAACAGGTGAGTGCCCTCAAGATATGGACAAAGCTAGAAGAAGATATTTCAAACTTCAGTCCATACCTTATGCTTTAGTTGATGGGTTTTTGTTCAGAAGAGACCTCAATGGAGTGTTCCTGAGGTGCATAAATGATGATCAAGTAACCAAGCTTTTGGAGAATTTCCATGATGGGCCTACAAGAGGTCATTTTGCTCCCAGGACTACTGCAACGAAGATCATGAGGGCTAGTTACTACTGGGCCAGCGTTTTCAAGGATGCCTATGCATGGGTGAGGAGGTGTCAGGAATGTGCTCTTTTCGCAGGTAAGCAAAGGTTAGCAGCTTTCTCAACCCGATTCAAGTGGAGCAACCATTCATGCAGTGGGGTTTGGATTTCATTGGTATGATCAACCCCCATCAAGTGCAAGGCATAAGTGGGTGCTTACTACAACTGATTACTTCACCAGGTGGGTGGAGGCCATTGCATTAAAAGAAGCCAACGAAAGTGCAGTCTTAGATTTATATGACAACATTGTGACCAGGTTTGGTGTTCCGTCCACTATCATATCTGATAATGCATTGGCTTTTCTTGGTTTGAAAACAAGTGAATGGGCTCTCAAAATGGGCATCTACCTCAGCACTTCCTCAAATTATTATCCTCAAGAAAATGGGTTGGTTGAGTCCACAAATAAAAATTTGTTGAGGATTATCAAGAGGACCATGGAGGAGAATTAGAGGACGTGGTGCACCAAGTTGAAGACAGCCTTGTGGGCTGACCGAGTAACTTCTAAAGCTGCTATTGGCAATTCTCCATATGTTCTGGTATATGGAAGGGAGTCCAAGTTACCCATTTCCCTTGAGCTGCCTGCATTAGAGCTAGCCCATCAGCGAAAGCTGCTGGAAGATGAACCCATGAATGTGAGATTGGTAGAACTCATAGAGCTCGAGGAGACAAGGGACCTTGCAATGAAGATGCTGGAGGCACATCAGACTCAGGTCAAAAAGGCTTTTGACAAATGAGCTACAACAAAGACTTTTAAAGAAAGAGACCTGATTCTCAAATAGGACTCGAAAAAGGCCAAACCAGGCAATCATACCAAGTTTGACAGCTTGTGGAGTGGCCCTTATTTGATCCACAGATGCAAACAACATAACGCTTTTTAGCTCGCCCAACTAGATGGGGAGGTATTACCCATCCCAGTCAATGGGATTCATCTAAAGCCGTGTTATTAGAAGAGTTTGCAGCCATTGTATGTTATTGTACATTTTGTATATTTTTTATGTTTTTCTCGAAGTGCCTTGTGCACATCCATTTCAATTGAGTTTCCCTTCCTTAAGTGCCTTGGGCACAGTTTGTTTCGTTTCGGTTGTTCTTGTTGCTTCAAAGGAGATTTTCAGATAAAGCTAGCTTTGTACAAAAGCAGTGACTCCATGCCCAGTGGATCGAACAAAGCAAATGAGCTGGGTTCTCAAGCATAACAGGCATGCTCCCTGCGAATCCCCAAAATTTTTTAGCCCACATATCAAAGTTTGCCTAAGTATGAAAAAGGGAGCTTTCAGGCAAGAAAATGGTGAGTCTTTGGGAGGACTTCGGGTTTTCCAACAGTGATAACTTCGGGTTTTTTGAAGGCACAGTGCAAATCGGGTTTCTAGTAGTGCTTAGCTTCTAAATGTTTTATAAGTAGAAGTAATTCGGGTTTACAAACTTAAATTACTCATAGACAGTGTATTTCGGGTTCTCCAAGGGGCACTACTTGATTATTTCATAAGTTGTGAGCAGTCAGAAGCCCGAAATAAGTAAAGGGGCTTGACAAACCTGATTTGGTCTTGAAAAATGGTGCTTCTTGGGTTCTTCAAGAGACAAGTCTTTTTCAAAAAATTCGAAGGGGTTTTTTAGGGCAAAGGTACACTTCAACTTTTCCAAAGGGCTTTTTCTTCTCCAAGTGGACAGTTGCAATTTTTTTGAAGGGTATGTTACCCTTCAGAGGGACCATTTCAAAATTCCCAAAGGGTATCTTTCCCTTCAGGAGGATCATTCACAGGGGTTCGAAGGGACATGCAAAAAGCCCGAAGGGTTTTTTACCCTTCAAAAAAGTCCATTGTTAAAAGCCCGAAGGGTAATTTCGAAGACAGACGCGGACAAAAAGTCCGAAGGAATTCCTTCGGATAAATTGTCCAAAGAAATTCCTTTGGGAGATTTGCCCGAAAGAAATAAGTCGAAAAAGAAACCCGAGACCAAGTGTCCAAGGGAAATGACGGGCCAATGGACGTCAAAATCAGGATAAGCAACTAGTCGTTGGAAGTAAACGGGTTTGAAAAGCCCGAAGTCTTAAGGCTTGAGAAACAACAAAGTGAGAAGACTTCAAGATGAACAAGTCCGAAGTAAGTAGGCTTAAAGAACCCGAATTACTCTGCATAGAGTAAATTGGGTTTCTCCAGGTACTCTACTTAAAAGGCTTTATAAGTGAAGGATCTGGGAAAGTTCAAAGTTGGGAAGTTCAAAGAACTCGAATTAATTTGCATAGAGTAAATCAAGATTCTCCAAGGGCTCGACTTAAGCTTGGTCCAGCAACGCAAGAATCATGATGCAACGAATGGAAGGCTGCCACGTGGCATAAATGGAGCAGAAAGGGCCAATTAATAAAGGACAAGTGGCACAAGGATGTTCAATAAACACGGGAGAGTCCGAGCGACTAGTAGCTAGAAGTTATGAAGGCTCTCATCTGCCATGGTTCACTGCCTGCAATCGTCGTTCGATGCTTAAATGCGTCATGCCAAGAAGAAACATTCCAGTTGCTCACAACATGTCTTTTCAGACACACCAAAGAAAGTCAAAAGGATGGGAGGGGCTCGAGAGGATTGTCGAGTGATCCTGGGCGGCGCATTTCGGGAGAACAAGAAAGTGCAATGTCAGAGTTCCCGCCATCGATGACTTCTTCTCTCTTCCCCCTTTTCTATATATATAGAGGCCTTGGAGCCAAGCAAATCATCCCCGGATTGGCGATAGAATCACTCTGCAGAAATCGCTTTGTAAATGACTCTTTTGAAGCAATACAAGGAAGACTTTTTTGTTTTTGGTTAAAACAAGTGTGCACATTTGGTTTCATTTTGCAGAATGTATGATTGTTATTCATCATCTGCGATTTCTTCCAGCACCTTGCTTTTAGTCCTCTCGGTTTTGTGCAGGATTGCATGAAGTGTCTGTGTGTCGAGCTCCTTTAAAGTGTTACCAGTTCATAGTGTCTCCCTTAGACCTATTTTGTTATCCTTCAAAGTGTAAGGCTTCTCTCCAACCTCTACGCAAAAGCTACATGCCTATGGCCTTGAGACAGAACCAGAATAACCTGTGCCCTGTTTGCATTCATTAGTAGTTGGCTCTTTTCCTAGACCAAGTGGATCACTTCTTTTGGTGCATCACCTCCCTTAGCTTAGATTTTCTTTTCAATCATCCTCCTACCCCTTTTCCTTAGTAGACAGTAAATTTTAGTGTGAGATCAAGAGCTGAAGTGAAGCACCTGAGGAACTAGCCTCATAAAAAAACCTAAAGGTTCAACCTCACCATAGGATACCCACATCCTGAGGTTGTCCCCATGCTTATAGATGGAAGTGAGGGAGCCCGAAGAACTATCTCACTAGGGTGCAATTCCAAGCTATAACAGTACCTATCTTGAATTGTCACATACCACAATGATTAACAACTCCGTTACCTTCGTGAATTTGTCATTGACTAGTGATAGATGACCCCAATTTAGATACACTACAAGGTCAAAAAATTATTTATAGGAAACGAAACTGGGCTCCAAACTCCACCCTATGCCCAAGATATCAAGATTTTATGATTGCATTCTCCAAGCAAAAATTAAAACTTCCATATGATGGTCAAATGGATGTCAAATTTAAGGCTGGTCATTTTATTGACATCTCACACTATTACACACCACCACCATCACCCCCAGCGCCCATTGTAGGTTAGGCCTATCAATGTATAATACAATTTTCCTCTATGCCATGTAAAAAAAAGCAATGGAAGAAAATACAATGAAAAACTCTACCCTGATAATGGATCATGGAGTGTGATCCGAAACATTGATGAAAAAGCTCTCACATAGTTGTTCCTTGAAACCTTTTCAATAATCAAAACAACTGTTTTATAGTTTTTGAAATGAGTCCCCTTGCAACAAGAAGTAACTAGTACAAATTTTATTCATACTAGGAACGTTTATTCAGCTTTACTGATTGCTGGCTATGTGATTTAGGCACCAATCCTATCAATAAAGCTTCCTTCTCATATCAAACATATGAGCATTTTAAAGATCTAAGACTTTTACAGTCCATTTTATGAGAAAAGACAGTTTCGGAAAAAACTGTTCACACAATCTTATTGATCATTGAGATTTTGCACAGTTTTTTCCAAAAGCCTCTTTTTCATATGAGCATTTTGTTGTCAAGACTGAAAGTCATGCATGCTTTATGAAACTAGTATTACTATTTCTGACATAAGCAAATCACAGGGAGAAACCATTGATAGAAACATTGACTGTTACCTATATGAGCTGCTGCCTCCTCTTTTAACAGCTATAAAAAAATTCTAATCCAGCTTCTATTTAAATTTAGGCCTTAATCGGTGTCACTTCTTAATTTGGCCATGGTAATTGGCCACAATTATATTCTGTACATACTGCCTAAATTTTTCCAACCAGGCCACTTTTATGAAATAAAGCCTATTATGAGCCAATAAACTTGGGTCTGTTTGATTTAATAGCACTCAAAAAAGAAAAGTTATTGTACAAACAATGGATGCAAGAGCAGTCTTAATTCAATCATATGTGTAACACAAGAAATGAGTTGAAATTTTCCATGCTTTAATTTCACATTCAATTAATCCAAAATATTATTTGCCTCTTTATAAATCAGACAAGCAAACAGAGCTCAGAATCTCTAGTGGAAATCAGGGCATGATTACATGTTGTAAAGGGTAATCTGATGCATTTAACTTGTCATACAGGGTACATTAGCTATACACAATATGATTGTTACCAAAAAACTTTACATGAATGCTCGCTGGCCATTCGGCTTGTAATCTTTATCACTTGTCAGTTGTGCTATGTGAGAAAAATCCCCTCCTGCTTATAACATTTTGATTTTCACTCTAAAAAAGATCTCACACTAATCAATCAGTGAAGTGGTCTTTGCTATAACAATTCTTAGAAACGAAAACTCCAAAGAAACTCCTGCTATGTTTTATAAGCTCATCCAATATACCCAGGTATTACTACCTAATAGTGATGTACATGTTTTTTCCATGCTTTATGGAGTGATTCCAAATCTATTTACAGCTGAACTTGACAAGCTCATCCAACAAATCCAGCGACAGCTACTTAATAGTGACATACCTATTTGTGCCATGTTTTGCCCAATGATCTTTCAAATCTACTGGTTTGGTCACATCAATGCCTTGTAAAGAAAGCCTTAGCAATAGCTTCTGAAATGCCCCTGCACTCATTTTTCGACCTGGAAACCGATAGCCTCTCTTATTGGGATTCATGGGTAATGGATACATAGACATCATTGTAGTGCAGCAAGCTGACTGCCAACCTCCAGTTCCCCATCTGTAACACAATTGATTTTCCCCAGTGCATGAACAGTAGGGTATAGGCATTGGAGCATTAAAGGCAATGCCAGCTTTATCAGAATTGTCTTCACCATCCTTTCCTTCTGGACCAACTTCCATTCCATTTGGAGCTTCAGACTGCAGCCCTCGCACCCGTCTCTTCTTAGGGGACTTGGGTGCTCGAGAGATACAACCATCCACGTCTTGAGACCTTTTCTTTGATTTTCTTCCCTTTTTAGGTTCCTTAGCAACAATCTGGATACTAGACTTTGGTGTTGCTTCACATTCCAAGACTGATCCTAGTTCAGATGTCCCAGTAGCTAGGGTAGGAAATTCATCACTTTCAATTCCATATGTACATTCATGGTGTATGTTTATGGCCTGAAAAAATCTCGCATCTCTACTACATGCACCTATCTGAGTTAAGTGTGGAGAAGCCACCATCTGTGCTAATTGAGCCTTGTAAGCCTTCCATCCAGGACTTCTCTCTTCCCTTGCATCCTCTAGAGCTGCAAATGCAGCATCTCGTTCCATTATTGCTTCATCTCTCTGAGCAATAGCAACATCCCTCTCTGCATAAGCTGCATCCCTCTCTGCAATAGCAATCTCTTTTTCTGAAATTGCTTTATTCCTCTCATGAATAACTGCATCACGTTCAGCTTTAACAGATGTCAGTTTGAGTGTCACGTAGTCCTTAAGACTCTTTTCATCCAAATGTCCACCATTCAAGGAATTCTGTATCCCTTTTCTGTCCTCATCATCCATGTACTCTGCAGCACCGACAGTTTGTAAAAACCACTTTCTAAAGAACTATGCCTCAAAATGCACAAAACGTGACAGAATACATACTCATAAGATACTGCTTTTATTGCAAACATATCATGAATGAAGCAAGATCTGCCGATTACATGTGATTATTGTACCTAAAGGGTAGAATAACTCATTCGGTAGTCACAATATCTTAAACATACATTGAATTTAAAAGAGAATACAGGAAAGTTTGCTCGAGTGTTACTCATTATTTTTTGGGAGCATGTCACGTACAAAGCAAGAAATTTAAAGATCATTAAAACCCTGTGGGTGCTATAAAACACTTATTGACTAGACAAGCTACCAAAAGTAAACCCGTCTCAAGATTATTTGAAGTTTCAAATTTGAGTTAAGAGAAATATATAAATGTATACAAATCAAAATAAGTCCTACATTATGATTATTAAATTAGATGAACACAGTACAATGGCATTCTAGGAGCATCAATGAGAGTACATCAAGTTGAGGAGCACTTGCATTTTCAATAATTAAATGTGGATGCACCTGCAATAAAAAATGGAAGAAGAATCCTAGACAAATTGATATGATAACATTAAAATAAGTGATTTATAATTTTGGGTGTGGAATAAGCTTCTATATACTAATTGTGAGGATGAAATATGGCCATGTTATTAAGGTTTATTTCAATATAGAAATAGGTATGTTGGACCTTTTGGGGCACAGTTGCCCTTCCCTCCTTTATAGCATTGTCCTCAAAGTTGTCCTGCTGATCATGTTTGCTTGTGGGAATTTGATGGTTTTATATTGGTTCCTCTGTTGGATCATTTTTTTTACTTCTGCATCATTTCATGTCTTTACTTATGATAGATATCCTGGCCTATTTAGAGTGCAACATCTCAAAAGATTTTAAATTCAAAGTGCTTTGGATTTTTGCATTGGCTGCTAGGCCCATCTATCAAAACCTTGTGTTGCTTTTTCATCATGTATTCAATTGTGTTGAGTCCTATTTAAAGGAAAATCATGTGGATTTTTCAATTCTTGTTGATTTTTGGGGCTTCCGTTGGAGCTCTTGCATCAAGTTGTTGAGTCTAGACATAAAGGCCCTAATGTGCCTTGACCTTTTCCACTTGATGGAGATTAACCTTTGGTCAACATATTGCGTTCCTCTTTATTAAGGTAATAAAATTCTCTACATGGCTTGTATGATAGATTTCCAAGGATATACAACATTGTATACCCCAGGGCCCATACTATGGAATCCCGCCACATGAGTCACATAGAATTATATAGAATGAATCCTTAAAGACAAAATCTGTATCTTAAATCAACATTATGGTTTATGCCTTCACTCAATACAAACTTATTTCTAGGAATACTTGTATGAATTGCGCATTTTCACTAATATGGAAGCCTGATCACTTTACTTATCCAAAATTTGCAAAATGCTACTTGTCCAGCTCTTCTTTTGTTCCTTCTAAATATATCATTACATCAAGGTCGTATTTATCCCCTTCATTCTTTCAAGAAATTGATCAGATCATTAATTACCTTGTCCACCTATTCTTTTGTTTCCTCATTTCCTTCTTTATCTCCTCCTTTTCTTTCTTTTCTCATAAATAGCGTTCTTGCTCACTCTATCTTTGTTCCATATCATCAAAAATTTGATATACATCCTTGAAAGATTATTTTGTATCCTTTTTAGCTGGTTACATTCTCTCCAATTCCAGGACCATTTTGTCTAGGAACTTTTGATAAAAAGTCATCTTCCTTATTTTCATCCTTAGGGTTAAAAATCCTAACTTGACAGTTTATAATCCAGCCTGCCCTATTCAAAATGTGTCATGTCAAATCATGCATCTCGGGAACCTCTTGATATTAATTTCCAGATGATCTTGCTTGCACTTAATTTTTAGCTTCCTACCAAAAATTATGCCACTTAGAATGGGACTGACTTCATGATATCGGGTTCTGAGGTTGAAGCTGAATGTGAACATCTACAAATTGTAGCTTGGCCATCCTTGATCCAATACATATAATACTATCTATCAGGTGACATCTTTCAATGTCCTTTCCAAACAAAGCTTGTTTCACATATTATCGATACACCACTTGAGTTGAGATTGCTGGAATCAAGAGTATTAAATTTGAGAAGTGTTCTTGTTCAACTCAGAAAGCTTACTTTGAAAGATTTTAAATAATGATAACCCACCCAAATTTCCCCAATTTCTAAAAAGAAATTACAAAATGTCTTCCTTCTAGTGCAAAAAGTCTCATCTAACTTGGATACTTCTCTGTGGAGTTATGCATTCTACATCACAAGGTGTCACTAAGAACTCCTATAAGCAATTTTTTCCAGGTCAACTTTGGTGAACTATATTTCATTGCTACAAGATCCAAAAATGACAACTTGATACAAAAAAACTCTGGAATCTGCAATTTTCAACACAACAATTTGCACTCAATTTCGACATTCTTTGAAAAAAGAAAAGTTGCTAGATGCTCCAAGGGACCCCTGGTGTGTCTATATCCGATACATATCTGGGTACAAATACTTCAAGGATATGTATCTGATACACCAAAATTTTCATGTTGTACCTGAATAAGACGCAGATACAGAAGTGCCCTATCCAGATATACACAACCATATTGGGGTCATATCCAGGTTGTATCCAATCACTACTAACAGTGTTTTATAGAAAAAAAAATAGGCAAATCCAGATCCAAACCGTATCCAATCACAAGGTCAGTATTCATAAGGAAACTGATAGCAAATTTTTCATCATACCCAGACACTACTCTAGTATGTTTGCTTACAATGGGTGATAATCTAGCTTAAGTTATGTTTTTGTGCCAAGACATATATCTTCACAAGAATTTCTCATTTCTAACATGGATAAAGTTTGTCATCCAACAAATACTAGAACAGTGGAAAATTTATTTGTTCCATCCAAAGCACTAAGAATATGATATCAATAGTAAAATGCATTTGAAGCCATTGCTATTTTGAACTTTGTAGTTTGTCAATAGCCCTCTAGCAAAATTAGTCAGAAAGTAAAGGAAGGAACATTATTGATAAGGTACATAAAATAAAAATATAAAAAAATAGAGGAGCATTGAAGTTCAAAATGATGCTGCTCGTCAATAATATGTTTCTCACAGAGACATGTTAATAAGAAAAACAAATTCAAAAACTTCAATTTTCACCTACATTGTAAAATAGCATCAACAAAAATTATGTGGAATGTACAGCTAGAGAGAAACAACGGGATTTGCAGGGGGTAAAACTAATCCAGAGGCTAGGGTCTGGGGCAGGATTGATGCATACCTCTAAGACGGTAGGTGCCTGAAAGAGAGCTGTATAAGCAAGCCCACATGAGAAACTTAAAACCCTAGTAGAATGGCACTTGATCTCAGTGACTACCCCACCTTCCCAATAATGGTGTTGGACTGGATTGCCCAAAAAAGTGTAGAGTTATATGGAACTGACACCGTCAACCTAAATTTCAATGGGGTAGCTCTAAAGATAACCCTGTTCTAGCCGGGGAAGTAGGAGTCTTTAGAGATTGGCAAGGGCAATCAATTTTGCTTGTGCTCTTCACTTGGATATAGACAGACACTAAAAATCAGTTTGAAGCAATGTCCTTGCTCAAAGGATTAAGATTGGCTAAGGATATAGGTTGGAAGGACATTATTATTGAGGGGGATTTGTAAGTCCTTATCTCTACCATGAAAAGAGGGAACCACAATGCTTGAATTGAATGGAATTGTCGAAGAAGCCCTATGGATAGTTGGTGTATGGAAATAAATATAATATACCCATATCAAGAGAAAAGGAAAGTGATTCACTGATCTGGCAGCGAATAGAGGGGTAACACTCTTAGAAAAGGAAGGACTCTCAGAAAGAACCTATGCTATACCAGTTGACTGAGAAATTCATAGCCTTTTCGTTAAGTATTGTCAAAAGGATGATCTTAAAAGGAAGTAAAAAAATTGGGGAAAATATAACGGTGTACAAATAGTGTGATGGATGGCTGAGATGATGTATCCACCTTGGAATCTTTATTATCTAGAGGCACCCCCATCATTCCTAAGCCATTTCCTATTTTTATTACACACCAACTCACCTCACTTTGACATTAAATCTTGATTTTTGGGATGTGACCCCTCATTAATTCCTAATGAGGGACCCTTTGTCCCCTTCTTTAATACTTCTTTTCCTCCCTCACTCTGTTTCTACATAACACTGCAATCACGAAGGCGGAAAGTTGTTGCAGCGGTCTGAAGGCACGTTGATCTTTGCTTCTCACACTCCAGATTTGTTACGGGGGAATACAGACTAGTTTCAGAAACTACGTGCATCTAGAGCTGGTGGAGGTATCCCAAATGGAAAGCCCAAAATATCAAAGGAATGCAGACCAGGAGGCAACCAAGAAAATTAGTGTCTCAGGGGTAAGAAAAGTGTCCACAAAGAAAACACCCAAACAATCAACAAACTTGAGAGGGACTTCATGCATCATATCCACTCTGTGATAGGGCACTCTACAGCCCACCAGTGGCTGGAGGGTTGTATCAGACTGGAATTCAAATTGATGCGTAGGGAGTCACCCACATGGAGACCATCTTCAACAATCTAATGCAAGACCTAGAGCAAACCCTAGGGATAATAAATGATATTTCCTGCAAACACCTTGTTCAACATGGTTGTTATGACATTTCAATATTCAATAGGAACGCAGAGGCAGATCCAATATAATAAATAGGATTCATCCAATAGCAACAACGGCACATAGCAGATCCAACATAACAAATAGCAGATCACACAATATCAACAACAGAACATAGCAAGAATAGCATAATACATCTTCATCTTGAAATAGATTAAGTGCACAGATCTAAGATCTGAAATTAGACAAGTTGATAACAAATACTGAAGTACTGAAGGAAAGAACAGACACTTTGAGGTGTGCCCTCCCAAAATCACTCGCTTTAAGAGCAAAACAGACAACTTGATGCCTAACAACTACCTAGCTCCTATAACTAGAAGACATTAGATTGGGGTGAGCCCAAAGCCCTAATGAAGCTAACTACCTAGAAATTATAGAATCAAGAAACTACTATTTAGCTTACTCGAGGGATATGCATGCCAAGTGTCAGTTGCTCCATAATCCAACAAAACATAATAACATGTGGAAGGTTAGGGGCATTGTTGTCAACCTGAAGTTGCACCTTGAATCGAAGACGTGCTGAAATGGCTAATCCTCGCTGTGGTTGAAACAATGGGATCTTCTCACGAGGGTGGGTGCCTCAATGATGAGAAGAACCTCCAGAGAAAGCTGGTTCCTGTAAGATGTATCTATGAGGATCTCAACTTCTACGCTACAAACTGCTTGGGAAAAAGGGGAGAAAGAACTTGAAAATAAATTCTAGCTAAAATGGTGATACACCTAATTTGTTTGATCCACTCAAATCGAGCTTCTGAGAACACTAATTCAGACAAAGAAGAGGCAGAACTTCAACTCCAATTGATCAATACACATAAGTATTTCACGAAAAGGTTTAATCTAATGATCTAAGCTTGAGGGAAATAGAAAAATAGAACTGATAAAAGGCACTAAACAACCACTAATATCCACTATAAACTCAACAAAAGACGTTCAAACACAGAATGCGACCTGTATAAATGACCAACTAGTAACTAGGTATGAATCCAGATTTAACAAGGAAGAAGAAAAATCTTTCACTTAGACAAATCTATAACAAAAGTACACTATACCAGCTGCTGAAAATTGAAAAAACACAATCCTCTTCTTATTGATTCTGAAAAAGGTTACATCACAAACTTTGGCAGAAAATTTTTGCCAAAAGAGGGATCCTTTTTTACAAGACTGAAAAGCCATATATAGAAAATTACAAAAAACCAAAATATTGATGTTGGAAAATAGAGAGGGAGTAAACTCAAACCAACTCAGCCTTTACAAAAGTCTATTTTGTCTTGCATGAAAATTCCTTGCGTTGAAAAAGACGGTGGCTAATTTTGGGAAGTCAAACTCTTATCATGCAAAAATGCTACGCCCACCTCCAAATATGGACCTCCTCTTGAGCTGTTTGATCATTTGAAAGCATGAGATGAACAAGAGCATGCATGAAATCCACACCATGCTAAAATTAGAACTCCAATTGAAACGTTGGAAGCTGAGTTGGAATGTTTGAAAGCACGAGTTGATCCGGAGATGAGCTTGACGTCAACAACCAGTCAACTGAAGCTTTGACCAGTCAACCGAAAATAGCCTTTGCTTGCATGGATTTTCCTTTTATTTTGGTCTGCCTGTTCGTGTCTATTTTTTGCGAATTTTTATTTTTTGTCCAATTATTCCTTCAGAATTATGTCTTGCCTTTGTTTTTTTATTATTTCCTTTCGGAATTCTGTTGGCTTCTCTTTCGGATTTTATTTCTTGGCTTTACCTTCGCTGCATTTCCTTCAGAATTTTTGTTGACCTCTTTGGATTTCCTTCGAACTGTCTTCTATTGACTCATCTTTTTCCTGTTGACTTCTCTTTTTCCTGTTGACTTTATGTTCACCCCCTATTTCTTTCGGGATTCTTTGTTGTCTCATTTCGTCGGACTTTTTGTCTTTGCCTTTGTTTTGTTCCTATTTCTTTCAAAATTTTCATTTCCTGCCCTTCGGAATTTTATGTTATCTCCCATGGTTTTGTCATTTCCTTTTCTGCAGATTTCTTGTCAAGTCTCTCGGATTATTACGTTTGCAATTTTTCCAAAGGATGTCCTCCCACAAACTTCCTTTTGCCTTTGCTTATATTTTCTTCCAGTTTTATGTCTTTCAATTTCCTTCAGACTTTTATCTTAAGGCACCCAGGATTTTTGGAGGGCACCCGGGATTTTTGGAAACGTCCTTTCCGAAGGGTACATTGCCCTTTGGATTTTTTAATTTGTCCTTTGAACTTCTCTGAAGGAATTCCTTCGGCCTTTTTGTCCGAGTCTATTTGTTTGTTCTTCAATGTCTGCAACTTTGAATTTTTCACTGCTTGTTACTTATAAAAAGAGATAAGTAATTCACTCTGAGAAACCCAAAATGCACTATCCTGAGTAATTTGGGTTTTCCAACCCGGATTACTTCTGCTAATAAATCTTTCATAAGCAAAGCACTTCTCAAAACCCGATTTACACTATCAAGAGTAATTCGGGTTTTCCAACCCAGATTACTTCTGTTGATAAAACTTTCATAAGCAAAGCACTTCTCAAAACCCGATTTGCACTGTCAAGAGTAATTCGGGTTTTCCAACCCAGATTACTTCTGTTGAGGGGTTTAAACTGTTGATTACTCATAAAGTGAAATAAGTTGTTTCTTGTAAAACCCGAAGACTTCTCCTTCCAAAAACCCGAAGTCTTCTACTGTGTAAAACCCAAAGTCTTGCTTGAATGCCCACCCTCTCACACTTAGGCAAAATTTTGGTATGTAGACCAAAAATTGGCCAATAGGCATAACAACAATGATGGAGTGAACCATGGGAAGACCCACAGTTGGCTGCAGTACATCAAAAAATTATTGGGGAATGACAGAAGCATTCAGAGGCGATTGCAAACAAATTGGGTATCGTGGTTCCAACTAAGGAAGGCATAATTCACAATCCCATGCAAACCCCACAAATAGGTTGTACAGGGATTGGCTGTGAAAAAACTAGAAGACAGGGAAGTTAATATCAAAGAAATTTTGGATTCACCTGGGAGGCTGTGTTTAAACTTAAAAGGCCGACTCAGACTTGATTTTTTCTACTTTATAGCACAATCTCTACAACATCGCTATTTAGTGTGGAGATGTGGTTGAATTTCAGTGGGTTTATGGTGCTTGAGCACTCATTCTTCCTCGCTAACCCTTTGATGAGTGAAAATGATTTGAGAGAGAACATCAGATGACTGCATTCACCCCCTTATATGCACCCACACTCACACACCTTCCATATGCACTTCTGTAAAATTTGAAAGAGAAATGCGATTGAGAGTGAGTTTAGACCATGAATGGTTCTTCTTTTTCTATGTTTGAGAGGAGTGAAAGGGATCGAGAGGGAGGATTTCATCCTACCTACTTCAGCATGATTATGAAATATTGTCTGCTTATGAAAAATCAGTTTTGTGCTTGCTGTCTGAACTATTGATATTTTGGGAAGATGAACGGAAGCTATGTGACACTAGCTGACACAGCTAGCTGTTTCTATCCATCGGAATAAGAAGATTTGAATTCAGATTTGGATTCCTATCTTGTTTCTATTCCTGCTCCTTCATTTGCAAATCCCACAACACCTTCCAACTTGCCAAGATGGACGGCGAAGAGCTTCCAATCCCAGTCAATGGGATACATCTGAAACATTGCTATTGAAGAGCAAAGCTCTATGTACATAGTTGTTTTTGCTTTCCTCCAAGTGCTGTTCAAGCACAGTAGTTTGCTTCAGTTTTGTTCGATAAGTGCTTATTTGCACATTTGCTTCTTAGTTAGTTTTCCTGCTTTCGTGTTTTCCCTTCCTTTTTAAGGGAGAAAGGTTACTTCAGCCAAGGCCAGGAGGAGATTTTCAGTCAAAAATCAAGTTCACCATTCGGGAATTTGAATAGCATTTATATGGCCTCAGTTCTCTAGCATAGCAGGCATGCTTCCCAACAGAATCGCCAAAAATGTTGACATTTTTGCCCCCACAAGGCAAAATTGTCACCCCTACACTTCAGAACTTTGCTATGGTGCCAAGTTGGTCTTGTGAATCAGTTTTGGGGTCCTCAAATGAGCATTTACATACACCCAAGTGGCCATCTACAACCAGGTGAAGTTTAGTCATGCAGAGGTTTCCAAGGAGCTTGCTTGATTACAGCCAAACATGCAAATACAACCAAGATATTCAAGCTGTAAGTTCATTTGTTTGTCTTCCCAAGGAATTTTTGGGCATAAGAGGTCGACTATTTCTTCGGACATTTTGTCCTAGAGAGAGCTCTCAAAGGACTGACAAAAAGTCCGAAAAAATGACTAAGTGGCAGTCGTTCAAGGTTTTTTTCTTCGGGTTTTTTTGTCCGAAAGAAAAGAGGAAGAGCACAGTTGAGAAGACAAGACAAAAGTCCGAAGGAATAAGGACGGTTCCAAAAAGCCCGGGTTCCTTACAAAAAGCATGGTGCCCTACAAAAAGCCCGGGTGACTTACAAAAAGCCCGGCTGCCCTACAAAAAGCCCAGGTGCCCTTCAATTCTTCCGAAAACCCAGTTCTGAAAGACACCTGCCCTTGCGGAGGGCACTTGGTCGATGAAGAGGACCTTTCCAATTTTTTCGAAGGGCACTTGGTCGGTGAAGTGGACCTTTTTAAAAGTCCCGAGTGCCCTTCAATTATTCCGAAAACCCAGTTTCGAAGGAAACTTGCCCTTGCAGAGGGCACTTGGTCGGTGAAGTGGACCTTTCCAATTTTCCCGAAAGGCACTTGGTTGGTGAAGTGGACCTTTTCAAAAGTTCCGAAGGGCACAAAGGAGAGACAGAAGCCCTTGCGGAGGGCAGAGACATAAACAGTGGACCCTTCAAAAGTTCCCAAAGGGCATGAAAAGATAGCCAAAGGAGACGAATTCCTTCGGACATTTTGTCCGAAGGAATTCCTTTAGACAAAAAGTCTGAAGAAATTCAGGAGAAAGAAAAAACCCGGGGAAAATAGACAAGACAAAGGCAAGACATAATAGCCTAAAAGGAATTAATTCGGGGAAATTAACAAGGAAACGAATTCCTTCGGACATTTGTCCGAAGGAATAAGTAAAGTCGACAAAAGCCACAGGAAATGAACATGAATGGAAGGAAAAGCTCCGAAAGAAAGGAACAAACAGAATTCCTTCAGACTTTTTGTTTGAAGGAAATGGACAGAAAGTAAAGCTCGAAACAATTACAAAGGACCAAACAAAAGAAGGAAACAATTCCTTCAGACAATTTGTCCGAAGGAAATGAAAGACAATTCCCACGGACAATTTGTCCACAAAAAAATGACAAAAACAAAGGCCGAAAGGAAATGAACGGCAAATAACCCTGTGGAAATGAACAGGGACAAAAAGAAAAGCCAAATGAAATTCCACAGAACTGGTCGAAAGAATACATGCACGAGAGCAAGAGACTGATGGTTGTCCAAGGAGTTGACGTAAGATTTCATGCATGCTTCTCAATCTTAAAGAGCTTTTCATACAAAAGGGAGTAAGTTGGAGTTGACTAAACCTCGTACTTAGGTTGACTAGTTGATAAGCCATGCTCTTCTCCTTAGTTTTCATGCAATCTGAGCCTTTCAAGCACTTCCAGCTCAGCTTCAAGCGAAGTTCTCAGTCCAAGATGTGGCGTGGCTTTTCATGCAAGAGTTTGACTTGTCAAACTTGGGTCCACCTCATCCCTTCTACGCCAACAGAGAATTTCATGCATGCACTTTTGTTTAGCTTGTTGAAATCTTTCAACGTTCCATCAGTTCAAGCAGAGTTCTAAATTCAGTTTTGGCATTGCATCATACAAGACCCATGCACGTTGATCAATCTTGAAGAATTTAATCTTTATTCTAAATGAGGATTATGAAATGGGCGCTCCATCATTTTCCACGTCAAAGAGATTTTCATGCAAGGCATAAGACAAAAATAGATTTTATTTGACGGTCGAAATAACACAAGTTGGACTAAGTTGACATTTTCTATTTTCAATGCCAATCTCTTGGCTGTTGTATACTTTTCTATATAAGTTGGTTTTTCAGCCTTGAATTGTATCCCTCTCTTGGTAAGACCAGACTCTGCCATTGGTGAGTTGTGTAATCTCTTCAATCAATAGAAGGATTGTACTTTCAGATTTCAAGTGTTGGCATAGTGTACATTCATTCAACAATTTGCATACGTGGTAGATTTCTCTCCCTTTCCAAATTCTGATTCGTACCTAGTTGCTAGCTCATCATATTATGCAGGCCATGTTCAGTGCTCTATATGTCTTTTGTTGAAGCTGTAAGTGGATGTTAGGTGGCTGCAAAGTGTCTTGTATCAGACCTCTCTCCATTGTTTTCCCTCATGTTTTGGTCATTGGATCAAACCTTCTCATGAAATATTTATGCATAGTGATCAATTGAAATCAAAGGTCTTCTTTTTCCCTTGTTTGATTCAGTGTTCAAGGTTCCAAGTAGAGTGGATCAACATTTTGGTGTATCACCGTCATTAGGTAGGATTTCCCTTTCAAGTTTCTTTCTCCCTTTTCCATGGTAGATTCGCAGCACAGAGTAGAGATCCATTGATACATCTTATAGGAACCAGCCTTCTCTAGCGGTTCTTCTCATTATTGAGGCACCCACCCTCGTGAGAAGATCCCATTGTTTCAACCGGAGAGAGGATTGGCCATTTCAGCGCGTCTTCGATTCAGGGTGCAACTACGGGTTGACAACAAGTACTTCACGAAGATTGATTTGAAGAGTGGATATTACCAATATCAAACTTAGAGTAGGTGATGAGTTGAAAAGTGCATTCAAGACAAGGGATGGGTTGTATGAGTGGCTTGTTATGCAATTCTGATTGTCAAATGCACCAAATACATTCATGAAACTCATGAATGAAGTGTTGAAACTTTACTTGGGTAAGTTTATCATTATGTATTTAGATGACATTTTGATTTTCAGTTATACAAAAGAAAAGCATTTGTTGCATTTGAGGTTGGTGTTGCAAAGATTGAAAGAGAAGTTGGTCAACTTGAAAAAGTGTAACTTCATAAAGGAGTTTATTTATTTAGGATTTGTAATCTCATATAATGAGTTGTGTATACACCTACCTTATTTTTCACTTACTAACGATTTCTCTTGCAGGACTCGTCGACGCATCAATCTCCCTAATTGCATGTCCTAAGGAGTGCACCAAGATCAAGGTGGACCAATTCGTGGTACTTTGTGAGAGATTCCCTGATGATCATCTGTTATATTTACCTCAATCATTCATTCCATGTCATATCCCTACTTGTCCTCCATTTGTTCTCGTTCCCCCTTTCCACTCCTCTTCTTGTTTGCATGTTTCCAATCGATGACATCTTGTAGTGATTCCCCCTTTGGCCAACGTCATTGGTTAGGCTGATATAGTTTTGAGTCGATTGGACATTTTTTTACTATATCGACCAAGCTGATGATGTCAGCTAAATTTGATAGTGACTTTGGGTTTTTAGCCATATTTATACATATCTCCTTTGTCATTTCTGATAACCAAGACATCCAATTCACTCTTCTCGGGCACACAAATCCATCTTAGCAAGAAGAAAAGGAATTAGAGCTAAGGAGCTTACACTTGAGGAAGACTTGTTTGCACAATGTCTTTGAAGATATCAAGAAGAGAAGTTGAACCAACAAGGTGCACCTAGTATTTGGAGTCTCCAACTAAGGATACTTCGGTCTTCTTCTTTCCATCTTGAGTTTCACTTACAACATCTCTCACAAAATGCCTCTTGAGCTAAGAGGGAGATTGATGCGCCGATAAGTCAACCCAAGGTAAATATTTCTAACCCTATACTCTTTCTTTATTTACTTTAGTGGATATATAGCATATTAGTATGTTATTGTCTTTCGTGCTTAGATCAACTTATGTTTGTTAGTATATTGTTATATTTGCATGATTTGCTCCTTTGTTTATATCTGATGGTTTCCACTAAATGGCACCTTATAACCCATACCTCTTGGTTACTGCCTATTGGCATTATCTTTCCTTTGATTACTTTAATTTACACATTTTACATCTTGGATCTAGTTAAGTCTACACTCATCAATTCCTTGTCCAAATTCCTTGTAACCCTCATTGTACACAACCCTTTTATATAGCCTCATACCGTTTTGTGGAACAATGTTTTTTGTGTGGTGAATCTATTATGGTCTTCTACTTTTTTCCTATATTAGAGGATTCTTATATTGTTGATCATATTTAGCCCACATACAAATTGAAATGGACCCCCAAAAAGTGAGAGCAATTGTCGAATGGCCTTCACCTAGAAGTATGTTTGAAGCTAGAAGATTTCGTGGGTTAACAAGTTTTTATAAGAAATTCATTAGAAACTTCAGCAATATGTATGCACCCATTACGAAAACAATGAAAATTAATAAGAAGTTTGAGTGGACTGTTACAATAGAAAGGAGTTTTCAGATTTTAAAGAAAATAGTGATGGAATAGCAATTGTTAGCATTGTTGAATTTCAACAAGGTATTTCAAATTGATTGTGATGCTAGTGGGACAGTCACAAGAGCAATTTTCAGCCAAGAAGGTAAACCTCTTGCTTTAATGAGAAGTTGAATGAAGCAAAGTGGAAGTATTTCGTTTATAATCAAGAATTTTATGCTATGATACAAGATTTAAAGAAGTGGAGGCATTACTTGTTGCCCAAGGAGTTCGTGTTGTACACAGATCATCAAGCACTGCAATTCATAAACAACCAAGGTAAGTTAAATAAAAAACACATGAAGTGGGTTGAGTTTCTTTGAATTTATTCATTTGTTTTGAAGCATATAAGTGTTTAATCAAATAAGGCTGCAAATACTTTGAGTGGGAGAGTGCTTGTGGCAAAAGAGATGAGAGCATAAGTGATTAGATTTAACTCAATGGAGTTGTAAGAGGCAGATTTGGATTTTCGCGATGCATGGGCAACATGCATAAATCCAACCACCGTGGATAGAACCCCATGGTTAGAATATTTGTTGCAAGATGGTTTGTTGTTCAAAGGACAGCAGTTCTGCATACCTCAAGGTTCAATGAGGGAGAATTGGATAAGAGAAAAATATAGATAAGGCCTAGCTAGTGATTTTGGTGTCGATAAAACATTGGCACAACTGAATGAAATTTACTATTGGCCAAGGATGAGTGCAGATGTAAAGAAGTTCTTGCAAGGATGTAGAATTCGCCAACATGCTAAGGGCAAAAGCCAGAATTCAGGTTTGTATCAGTCGTTACCAATCTTGAAAAGGCCATGGGGCGAGATAAACACATATTTCGTTTTTGGGCTGTCAAGAACTCAAAGAGGTAATGATTCTATTTTCATTATTGTTGGTAGATATTCCGAGATGGCACAGTTCATAGCATGTAATAAGACAAGTGATGGCCCACATGTTGCAAATTTGTTTTTCAAAAAGTAGTAAGACTACATTGGTTGCCAAGGAGCATAGTATAGGATAAGGATAAAATGTTAGATTTTGGTTCAGCCTATCATCCTCAAACGGAAGAGAAACAAATGTGAGGAATAGATGTTTTAGTAACTTGCTAAGATGCTTGGTAGGAGACAAGCCGAAATAGTGGGATATGACATTGGCACATGCTGACTTTGCATACAACAATTTAGTAAATAGAAGTACAACAATGAGTCATTTTCAAATTGTGTTGGTTGCAGCCCCAGAGGCATTTTTTGAGTTGAGAAACACAACATATATGAGGAGAAGGATTGAAGCGGAGGATTATGCAGCATGTATGCATAATGTTCATAGGGAAGTGAAGAGAAGGTTGGAAGCAAGTGGTGTGAAGTATTAGCAGTATGTTGATTAGACAAGAAGTGAACAAGCTTTCCAAGAGAAAGTGTTGAAGCAGAGGCTTATAATGATCAGACAAGAAGAGAAAGCGTTGAAGGGGAGGATTATGCAACATCTATGCATAATGTGCATAGCAAAGTGAAGATAAGGTTGGAAGCAAGTGGTGTGAAGTATACGCAGTATGCTGATCAAACAAGAAGAGAACAAGATTTCCAAGTAGTTGACTTGGTTTTGGCACAGTTGCGTAAGGAAAGGTCCCCAAAAGAACATCCAATAAGCTCAAATGGAATAAGATTGGACCTCATAGAGTTTTGAGGAGACTTTCAATGAATAATTATGAGATAGAGCTACCGAATGGGGTTGACATAACCTATTTTCAATGTAGCGGATTTGTACCCTTACTTTCAAGGATAAGGGAGTGTTGAAGGAGCAAATTTAGATTCTTTCTTTGTGGATTTGAGACAGCAGTTTCCTTAGAAGGTGTAGACACCTAATTTTGGTACAAGACATGCAATTGCAATGTTATTATCATGTTTTCATATATATGAATCATTGGTTCAATTTAAACTCTCATTAATGCATTTCTCTTTGTGTCAAGCCCTGTATTGCCTTCTAGTGTCTCTATTCATTCCTAAATGTTGCCTGATCTATCATTTGTCTGCCTTGGGATCCACCTAGGTGTCCTACAACTCATCTAGGTCTTTGTTTTGGGGGTTTTCTATTTTGACTATTTTCAAAGCATCCCGAAAGATGTCTTGACATATTTGATACGATACAAAATGGTCAAGTTGGTTGTGGGCCCATTGGCTCTTCTCCCCCTACTTCTCCATGTTTCATTGTGCTTGATTGTCAATTATCCCACTTCAATGTGCTTGACTTGTGTGCCAACAAGTCTTAATTTGGATTCAAGAAGTCAATATATACACAAGCATCTTAACGCATTTGATAAAAAGCAATAAGTAGCACGACACTTACTAATCATATCTTATGCTTTCAAGGATGACACCTACACATCAATTCTATTATTTAGTTTTTTGCATACTTGTACCAAGAGAGGACCTAAGTGAAAGATCATATAGTTTCATTTATTGCCATAGGGAGAGAGAATTGAGACTTCTCTCACTCACTGGGATGGGACAGTTGCATGCATATAACTACATGAGCCTTGATTCTCCTTAATCAATGTTGCTAATCAATAAAACTACATGATCATCTATGTTAAACATATTGATAGACCTATTGATTATTCATCTTGGATTTTTAAAATTGTCTCGGTTGCTAAACCAAATGAACGCATTAGGATTTGAACAGACTTTAGAGACTTGAACAAAGCATGTCCCAAAGACAATCTATCATTACCTAATATATGTATGATCGTTGATTCTATCGCTATGTATGAGATGCTTTCTTTTATGGATGGCTTTGTCAGTTATATAAAATCAAGATAAATCCTAGTGATCAGCATAAAACCACTTTTACAACTCCTCAAGGTGCATTTTGCTATGTGGTCTTGCCTTTCAATCTTATAAACATTGGTGCAACTTATCAAAGGGCTATGACACATATTTCATGATTACATGCACAATATATTAGAGGACTATGTTGATGATATCTTGGGAAAATATAAAAAGCATGCAAATCATATTAGAGACTTGAGAAAAACATTTAAAAGACTATGAAATCACAATGTCAAGTTAAATCCTAAGAAATGTGTCTTTGGTGTTACATTGAGAAAGTTGATGGGCTTTATTATTTCTCAACATGGCATCGAGGTTGATCTTAAGAAAGTACAAGCTACTATTGATATGCCTCTATCCAATGGACTGAAACAACTGAGAAGTTTACAAGAAAAAATCCAAGCCATTAGACGATTTATTGCTTAGTAAGCTAATAAAACTCAAGCATTTTCACGATTGCTACAGAAAGGTACTAAGTTTTAATGGGTTGAACAATGTCAAAAGATCTTTAATGAAATCAAAGAATATCTTGTTAATATCTAAGTCGTGATGCCACTTATGCTTGATCAACCTTTGTTACTATACATATCTACCATCGAGCATGCATTAGAAAACCTACTTGCACAATATGATGATGAGCATAAAGAACATGCTATTTATTACATCAGTCGCACATTGTGTACTATCCCCAAGGAGATCGTTGAATTCATGGAGAGGCTCTGCCATTTCACATGAAGAAATCACTGCCAAGGAGCAGCGCTGCCATTTAATACAACAGTCATTAAACCGATAAGAACAAAAATGTCAAACGGAATTGTTGTCGGAAGTGAACGGAAGTGTCAAACGGAATTGTTGATGGAAGTGAACGAAAATGTTAACAGAATTGTCGACGGAAATGTCAACGGTCACATCTTTTGGTGAAGAGATGCCTCTTGGATGAGACGCCTCCTTTGTGAGAAATTTTTAAAGGCTATATAAGGGAGAAGAGATGTGGAAGTTTTAGAAGCATTCAATTATGTATTCAATCATCTAACTTCATATAAGCGCCATGCTATACAACCACTCTGAAGGACGAAAACCCTTGTGATTATAACAGCCCAAGGACAAAACCCCTTGTGGACATATATTTTATTTAATTTATTATTTTAAATGCAATATTTATTTTTATATAAAAAATAGGTTTTCCGAGAAAACCAAATTAATGTAAAATATTCAGATTTGGAATATTACAGTGGTATCAGAGCTGTTTTTTTGCCAGGCTGCGAACCATGGGGTCACTACATAAGGAAATTATGGACAATTTTGAATCGTACAACGCCCTCTCAGCAGAGATTCGAAAAGAAATCTCTTTTTCAGACTATTTGGATTTAAAAGAGTCATGGAATAGAAACAGGCACCATGAGGAAGACGAGTTTGTGAATCATAGTTATGGTAGTGCTGAATATGAAGAGAAATTCAATTTTCAAGAGGTCTCAGAAGAAAGGAAGATGACAAATTCCAAGATTGACTTCCCTATCCAGGAGCAAACGAATGAGGTATCCAACTTTGAACTAAGGGAATGCCCAAACATACTTATCCAAGAAGAAGTTGATATTTATGGAGACTCATCTATTGAGAAGAATGACATAAAAACTACGGATATTAGAGATGAACACGAGTTATATTTCCAAAACACTAATGATGATGTTGATATGTGTTGTCTACGTCAGAGTGAAGATAAACTTCAGTGTGTGCAAGAGAAAGGTCTTGAGGATTGTTCCCCGAACACAGGTTCTAAGTTTAATAAACCAATTGATTGTCTAATTAATGCACACTATCAACAAGATATCATGGGCTACAGTCTTAAAAATAAACGAGATGGAGAGCCAACCAAAATAATTGATAGAATATGGAAAAAAGTCCCCCAGATAACCTTGATGCCTTGGAAGACAGACAATCATTAAATTCACCTCACTTGTTGAAGGATACCGAACAGACTTCCATTGATATTATGGATAACAAACAAGACTCTACATGTGCACCTTTTATTTTAGATTTGTCTGGCTATCATGGAGTAATAGGAAATTCACATGTTGAACATGGAGAGTCCTTGAAGGTGTGCTTAAAACATTCAGAAATCAATGAAGGCAATCAAGTTGTAGCTATTAATCTTGGAAATGCTGCACTTGAGAAAAATATTTGAAAGACTGAAATCACAATGGCAAGTTAAATTCTAAGAAATGTGTCTTTGGTGTTACATTGAGAAAGTTGATGGGCTTTATTATTTCTCAACATGGCATCAAGGTTGATCTTAAGAAAGTACAAGCTACTATTGATATGCCTCTACCCAATGGACTGAAACAACTGAGAAGTTTACAAGAAAAAATCCAAGCCATTAGACGATTTAATGCTTAGTAAGCTAATAAAACTCAAGCATTACGATTGCTACAGAGAGGGACTAAGTTTTAATGGGATGAACAATGTCAAAAGATCTTTAATGAAATCAAAAAATATCTTGTTAATATCTGAGTCACGATGCCACTTATGCTTGATCAACCTTTGTTACTACACATATCTACCACCGAGCATGCCTTAGAAAACCTGCGTGCACAATATGATGATGAGCATAGAGAACGCACTATTTATTACATCAGTCACACATTGTGTAATATCCCCAAGAAGGAGATCGCTTAATTCAAGGAGAGGTGCTGCCATTTCACATGAAGAAATCGCTGCCAATGAGTAGTGCTACCATTTAATACAGCAGTCATTAAACGGATATGAATGGAAATGTCAAATGGAATTGTTGTCAGAAGTGAATGAAAGTGTCACACGGAATTGTTGATGGAAGTGAACGGAAATGTCGACGGAAATATTAACGGATTTGTCGACGGAAATGTCAACGGTCACATCTTTTGGTGAAGAGGTGCCTCTTGGATGAGACGCCTCCTTTGTGAGAAGTTTTTAAAAGTTATATAAGGGAGAAAAGATGTGGAATTATTAGAAGCATTCAATTATGTATTCAATCATTTAACTTCATATAAGCACCATGCTATACAACCACTCTCAAGGACAAAACCCCTTGTGATTATAACAGCTCAAAGACGAAACCCCTTGTGGACATATATTTTATTTAATTTATTATTTTAAATGCAATATTTATTTTTATAAAAAATTAGGTTTTCCAAGAAAACCAAATTAATGTAAAATATTCCGATTTGGAATATTACACATTGGTTGATTATGAAAAGAATTGCAACTTGATGGAAAATTTATGCTTGGCTATTGTGTTTGCCATACAAAAACTTAGACATTACATGCTAAATACTGAGACTTGTGTTATTGCTAAGATTGATCCTTTGAAGTATATCATGTCTAAACCTTATTGTCCGAACACATCAAATTATGAGGCTAAGGTTCTAAAATTACACACCACACGTACTTTAAAGATTAAACTACCAAAGTATATAGTGATTCTCAAATTATCGTTAATCAAGTGACGGATGCGTATCAAACAAAAGAATAAAATTTAATTTCATATCGACGTCTAGTACATAGTTTGATCAACCACAATTTGAGATTGGTAATATTCCTAGAAGAAATAATTGTCATGTTGATGCTATGGCTAGCACCGCTTCACTTGTTCCAATTGATATTACTAATGATCATGCCATATTGACTATTAGATGATTACAACAGCTGACTATCACATTACCAGATGTAGAAAGGTTGGATGTATTTGCCATCTCAAGTGATACGAACAATTCAAATGGTATGCGGATATCTATAACTTCTTATCAAATGAGACTATTCCTCTAAATTTTTCAAAAAATGATAAAATAAAATTGCGAAGAGATGCTATTAGATGTGTCATTATTGGAGATGCTCTTTTCAAGAGATTCTTTGATGGTCATCTGCTTGATGCGTTGCACGGGAAGAAGCTAAGATCGCATTACAAGAAGTTCATGAGAGGGAATGTGGTGGACATTTTAGTAGAAAAGTCGTGTCATACAAATTATTGTGAACGGGATATTATTGACCTAAAATGGAACATGAATATCAAGAATATGCAAAGGTTTGCAAGCAATGTCAATGAAAATGATTTAATGCATACACCTTCTTAATAATTGAAACATATTGTTTCTCTTTAGCCATTTTCCATTTGGGGATTTGATCTAGTTGGCAAAACTCATCTTACATCATCAAAAGGTCACAAATTTATTATCACTGCAACTAAATATTTTTAAGAAATGGGTTGAAGTTATTCCTATAGAATCTACCACAAGTGAAGACATTTGTAGATTTTTTATGAATCGTCATTTCTCGGTTTGGCCCTCCGTCTTTTATTATTACGAATAATGGTTCAAATTTCAAGAATAAAACCGTAAAGAATTTATGTGCTAAATATAAGACATGACATGGATTTTCAACTCCTTACTACCCTCAAGCTAATGGCCAAGGCAAGACTACAAATAAGACATTTGTAAATATCTTGAGTAAGACTATTTCTAAACATAGTGAGAATTGGCATAATCAAATTGTATACACTATATGGGCATATCAAACAAGTGCCAAGATAGGTACAAGGGCTACCTCCTATTCTCTTGTCTATGCACAGAAGCTTTTTTTCCATTCAAGCTTAAGATTCCTTCTCTTCGTGTGTCCCTTAAAGGTATTGTCAATGATAATGAATATAGAGAAAAATGATTATATTAATTGGAAATGTTGAATGAAACACATATTCATGCTAGTGAACACTTGAGAGTCTATCAAAATCACCTTAAGAAAGCTTCTAACAAAAAGATTAGATAGAAAATTCAATTACGAGACTTGGTACTGAAAGAAAATTAAAAAAATACAAATGCGGATAAAGAAAATAAAAGCAAGTTCAAACCTAATTGGCTAGGCCCCTTTGTTATTACAGAGAAATTTGGTTTAGGGGCCTATCACCTAGCTACATTAGAAGACAAGCCTTTGAAAAATCCAATGAATATCATGCACTTGCGTCGATTTTACACTTAAGTAATTTTTTTGTGTATTTTTCTTTTTGTTTTTTTGAGTTTTCTAAGTTTGCTTGCCCATTTATCTTTGATTTCATGCTTGTTGAGATGTCTTTTGTCTTTGCTTTAGTCATTTCTTTTGCACACTTGCGCATCTTTTTTTATTGTTTTGGGTTGTCTAGTCTAGTTGTGTTGACATGTCTTTGAGTCTTGTCTTGATCGAGCTTCATATATCATATCTTTCCATTGAGGACAACTCATTAGCACCTCTACGTCACTAGCGGCTACATGGGCATACTATTATTGTGTTTATCATCTATATATTGCCATTGGGGGCATGAGACACCCAGGTGTCTATAGATTCTACATTGCTCACATCAGCATTGGCTTTCGCCTCACGTCCTTCATACATGACCACACGATTCAGGGCCCCACTAGACCACAGTCTATCCAACGGATTACTTCCTTCTTTACGGTGTTACCTTCGAGGAGAGGCACTAAGCATTAGATCGACATCAACACAGCTTCACACTCCAGATTAGTGCGGATCTAGGGGACCATTCACAACTCCCCAAGATCTCATCGGCATAACCATTCCAGTCCTAGCAGCAGGAGTCAAACTAGATCCACCAGATTGTCGCGGCGAGCTACACCCTCCAGACAGCAGCACACAGGACAAACCAGACACTCCACCTCCTCCACCAGTTATCCATCTATTTTGAGCTTCTTTTCGACGGCCTCGGATGTTAGGAGAGTTGGGTCCACTCCTTGATGGACCTTTTTCATTGCTTCTCCTAGTTCTTCTCTCATATTGTACTTTCCCACCTCTCCATTTGGTTAGGGTTGTTGGTTGCGGGTTGTTCTTCGCCTCTTTCCTTTCTGGTTGTTCTCACTCTTTGTTGTATTGTTTCTCTTTCCACTTTGTGTTCTCCATAGGAAACCATTTGGTTTTCCCGCTTTGCTCTGAGACTTTTGTACTCTGCAGTCCCTTTGATCGACTTTTGTGGTCATTTGTCGGACATTAATATATTTATCTTATCTTATCTATATCTTGTCCATATTGGTGCATATTGTTATAGTCGGGCATATCACTTGTCCCTCTTCTCGGGTTTACATAAGGGCATATCAATTGCCCCTCCCTTTCTATTCCCTTGCTCATATTGCTTATATATCAGCATATTAGTATTGGGTTACATATTTCTACTAGGCTTTACATCATGATATCTTTCTATAGTTACATGTTACAAATGTGCTTTCAATGATTATTATAGTGTTTGTTATTTATCTATGTTACACATGGTGCGTGTGACTCTTTCTTTAAAATTAAGTGATATGGAGGAACATCCCTCACCTCCAAGGAGGGGTAGATAGCCAACTTTTTCTACTTTTTCGATTATAAATTGTCAATAGGTTACAAGATGTCAAGATGTTATAGATATCAAGAGGTACCATATGTTTGCTTCTTTGGCCAAGAAGCAAATATTGTTACATGGCAAGGGCAATTGAGGCCCATGACAATTTTCAGTTTATTTAGATGCTTGGCTAGGGCAATTGAGTCCCAGGACAGATTTTTTTAGTTTTTGCTGCTTGGCAAGGGCAATCAAAGCCCATGATAGTTTCAATTTTTTAAAAGACGACAATGTGGTTCGCATACCAACAGGGGTATTTGTTCCTTTGCTCATTCAATTTTTAATTATTTCATTTGATTTCATTTTATTAGGACATTGATGTACTTGTATGCATTCATGTTTTCTTATAGGAACACCCCAAATGTTGACATTGGAGCATTGATGGAGCATTATGTCAATTTCAAAGAGCACAAAATTTCCCAAACCCTCTCAAGGATGCACTTGTTTGTTTATTTTGATATGTACGGGCACACATATCAAAGTAGGGCATTATATAGATACCTAATTTTGGTACAAGGCTTATAATTACAATGTTATTATCGTGTTTTTGCATATATGGATCATTGATTCAATTTAGGCTCTTATTGGTATGTTTCCTTTTGCATTGGGCCTCGTATTGCTTTCTCGTGTCTCTATTCCTTCTTGATCTATCATTTGTCTGCCTCGAGATCACCCAGGTGTCCTGAAACTTATCTAGGTCTTTGTTTTAAGGGTTTTTTGTTTTGACTATTTTCAGTGCATCCCTAAAGTGGTCTTGAGTCTTGACCCCTTTCGTATGGTATGAAATTGCCCAGGTTGGTTGTGGGCCCATTGGACCTTCTCCCCTATGTTCATGTTTCATTGTGTCTAATTGTGAATTTTCCCACATTAATGCAGTCGGCTTGCGAGCCAATAGGTCTTAATTCAAATTCAAAAAGTTTGAACATACACAAGTATCTTAGTCCATTTGATAACAAGCAATCAAGTAGCAAAACACTTATTGATCATATCTTACACTTTCAAGGATGGCATCTAGATATCAGTTTTATTCGGTTCCTTTTCTGCATACTTGTGCTAAGAGAGGGCCTAAGCAAATGAGCATATAGTTTCATTTATTGGCATAGGGAAAGAGGGTGGAGGCTTCTCTCACTCATTGGGATGGGACATTTGCATGCATAGAACTACATGAAGCCTGATTCGTAGCTTGATATGTAAAACAAACCCCATTGAAGTGGCCCAGGCCATTAATTTTCATATATTTTCTTTTATCTTAGATGTTTTGCTAAGGATTGACATTGAATTCGGGTTAGACCAAAGGAGAGAAGATTTTGACATCTGTGCACATCATTCTGCTTATCAAGAGAGGTTTTTGGGTATCTACTGCTGATAAAGGGGTCTAGAAAGTTTTAGATTGCAGAAATTTGCAGAGCCATTTTCGGACTAGACTGAATGCTTTTGGGAGACTGCCTCTTTCGGGACATTCCATTTCTAGTCACAACTGCTTTCGAGTCGTATGAAAGTGATCACTATCACAAATCATTGCTTGCTTTCTAGAGTTTCTTCTGCACTGTCCCAAGGTCTTGTTCTCTACATTTTCAATCTCTGTCAAATCCAAGTGAGCCAGAATGAGATATTTATCTATCTATTTCTCTTATCATTTCTAGTTTCAAGGTACTTTGATTAATCTTCCCTATTTTCATCACCTAGGTAGATCTTAAATTACTGTATTTGCTATATTTACCATACTTGGATCAGTTTTACCTTTGTGCTATCATTTTATGTGGTTGGTGTAGTCTTTTGAACACTTGTGTGTCCTCCAAATAATATAGATGGAAAGAGAATAAGTTGAGGCAGCTGAATACACAAATCAACAAGAAGACAAGACGTACATAAAGTATTTGGTTAAGTGAAGAACCAAGCAACTGAAGACACAACTTGGATGAATTGATGAGGTTGCCAAGTATGAAAAACCCATTGAAGAGCTCATGGAAGGTTCAAGAGCAGAAGCTCATTGACAATTTCATTTACTCCAGGTGTGCGATGCAAGAGCATCCAAGTTCACGAACAATCTTGCATCAACCAAAAGCATGGGTTGGGTTTTTGTGTAAGCTTGTGCACGAGCGTTTGTATTTGTGCAACTTTTCGGCCATGACGACAATGTTGCATGCATGGAAAAAGATCAACAACCATCCCAAGAACATCATCAGGGGTCCAACATGTCAAAAAACGCAAGTAAAAACAGTTTCAATCACCTCCTTGAGGCCAAATGACCCATTTTGGGTTGGTTGTTGGGTCTAGTTATCCAAGGTTTATTTATATATTTATTAATTGATAGTATTAAGTACGAGGCATGCATCTCCTAGTGAGACACCCCCTTTAGTGTGTTTAAGGTTTATTATTGTTTGTTAGTATGTGGATAGTTGTGGGTTGTTAAGTCCCGTATGCAAATAGGGTTTGTTGTGTAACTTGCTCTAAGCAAGTATTTATAGACAAAATATGGACGCTATTTTTAATCAATAAAATAATATGGTACAACTACAAACCATATATGGATCTAATGGTTTTGTCCATTTCCTATCAGTGGTATTAGAGCCACCCAAAAGACTTGTGAAAAGATGATGAATTTATGAGAAAGATGTGTACGGCTCTGTGTTAATAGTGAATATTATTTTTTGTTTTGTATTATTCTTTTTTTCTTTGTGCGACCACGGAGTTTTTGCCTTAAGTATTATATTCAGTAGAAAAGAAGCAAGGACGTGGAAATTTGTGAAGAAAAGTGTTTGAGAAGTGTTGGGTATGATTGAAACAAGCAATGAAAGATGCAATATGCTCATTAAAATTAATTAAACATGAAGGTTACATATATATGCTTAATGAGCCATAGTCCATCACACCTAACACATCGTAGTGGAGGAAATTATTAAATGTCTAGAACAACCTACAAGTACCCTTATTTATTAATGCACCAATTATTTAATATTGGGTGCATGTGCAACTTCCTAGACTATGAGGTAGTAAGTTATTATTCTAACATTGCCCCCTTAATGGGTCATAGTCTTAAGGTTACAAGAGAGAATTTTTGAATGCCTCAAACTTGTCATGTGCAAGTGATGTTGTGAAGACAAGTTTGGAGCAATATTGGAGCTTTATGTTGTGTTGTTGAACATGTTCGTGTATGAAATATATATTTACTTCAATGTGCTTCATGCATTCATGAAACACCGGGTTATAAACAAGTTGAAAAACACCTTGGTTGTTGCAATATAAAACTATACGCTGAGCTTGTGGTACTCTCAATCCTGCAAGAATGCGACATATCCATATTGCTTCATAGATAACTCCTACTGCAGTGTGATATTCTGATTTTATGGAAGAATGTGAAACACAATTCTACTTCTTGCTCCCCCATGAGATTGGACTAGATTCCAAAAAGAATACAAGTACAAAAGTGGATTTTATGTCATCAATAGAAACTGTGTGATCTGCGTCAATGTCTCCCGTCAAGAAGAATATGTTATTCTTCTTGTATACTAGACCATATTCCATTGCTCCTCGAATACATCTCAATATCCGCTTAGTTGCTTTCAATGGCTTACTTTGGGTTCTTGCACGAAGTGCGAAAGATAGCTAACAACATAGTTGATATTTGGCCTAGTGTAGGTGAAATAGATGAGACTCCAAATCAAATGTCAATAGAGAGTGGCATCTACTGGTGGTGATGGATCTGCACGAGACAACTGAAGTCTTGTCTCCATAGGTGTGGCTATTCGTTTACAATCCAATATTTGAAACTTCTTGAGCAATGTCTTGGTATATTTCATTTGTGACACAAAGATATTGTGTCATTTTTGCCAAACTTCCAATCCAAGACAATAGTGCAGTAGCCCCAAATTTGTCATGTCGAATGATCGTTTGAGATCATTCTTAGTAGCATAGATCATTTTCACTAAACTGTTAATGATGACTAGATCTTCGACATAAACAACGATTATAACAATATCCCCCCTTGTTTTATGTAGAGATTGGGATCATATGGACTCCTTTGGGGTCCATGTTGTATGAGATGCTCATCTATTTTTACATACCAGGCTTTGGGAGCCTATTTAAGATCATATAGTGACTTGATAAGTCTGCATACTTTTTGTTCTTGACCTTGTTTAACATATGCTTCTAGTTGGGTCATGTATACTTTTTTCTGTAAAGCTTTATTCAAAAAAATATTTTTGACGTCCATTTGATGAACATTCCATCCAAACTGTGCAGCCATAGCAAATATCATTAAGATTGTTTTAATCTTGGTTATAGGAGCAAAACTCTCTTCATAGTCAATGCCTTCTTTCTGAGCGTAGCCCTTGAAGGTTTGAAATGTATGAATGGGGTGCAAATCAGCTTTGATTTAATCTGAAAATGAAGCTATATATCATCCAATCTATCTCAAAATTACTAGTTAATCTAATATTGTTGTAAATGTGATTGATGACAAAATATGCATTGAATAACTTCAAATTAGAATACGTGCTTGTTGGTTTTCGTCTATGAATCCCTGCAGTAAAAATCAAAACTAAAACACGTGAAAATAATTGCCAAGAACTATTGCGCCACACTTCTTGTACACAATCTTTTATTAATAATAAAAACTAAGAAAACCAATTACAAGAAACTTACTTGACAAGAAAAAACATAAAGCAAAAAATAAATTAAGACCTTTACTTAACAAGAAAATAAACTCAAAATAGACTCCTAAAAATATGATTTAAGATAACTAAAAGTAGACTCAAGAAAACAATGTCGACTCATTGATAAGGTCAACATGCAAGAAGCTTTTCTTAGCAAGTAACTCATGTACAATAGAGAAGCTAGGTGCCCTAAATCTTTATAAAATAGGAAATTGACTAAAACAACTTTAAATTCAGTTAACTAAGTCTTAGAAAGTACACCCCGCCTCTTAGAGATGAATGGATAAAGATTTGAGCTCAGTTAAGTACACACTCAGTAAACTGGACTCTAACTAGCACTTCCAGTTATTTTTTAAAAAGTTTTCAAAAAGTGTCTAAAATTGACAAAACAATAACTCTAGGACGTAACTAAATTAAATAACCCTCCTAAATTTAAAAAAACACTAACAAAATGAATTCTAACATAAACAATCAAGTGCCGACATTGACATCATACTCAACATTCCCCCATTTGATGCAAAGATCAGAAATGACTATCATCTCCTTAAGTCTTCTATGAATCTTTTTCAGCAATCCGTTGGTGAAAATAGCAGCGAATTGATATTCACTTCTCACATACTCAATGACAAAATGTTTATCAAGTCTCTGACAAAATGATGTTTGAGTTCCATATGCTTGGTTCTAGCATGGAAAACTAAATTCTTGGACAATTAAATTGCCCCATTGTTATCACAAAAAAATTGTGTTGGTTCAAGTTGAGCCTCTAAAATCAACTAAGAGTCTTCTCAACCATAACCATTGTGTGCAAACTGATATAAGGGCTGTATATTCAGCTTTAGTAGAAGAAATACAATTGTAGTTTATTTTTTTGAAGATATGAAACCAACCCACTTCCTGATGTAAAGCAATAACCTGAAGTTGATTTCCTGTTATTAAGAGATCCTCCTCAATCTGAATCTGTGTATCCAATTACAGATAATGAATTTGTTGGTTTGAAATGAATACCATGATCATAAGTACCTCTTATATATCTAAAAATTCTCTTCACTGCTTGTAAATGTTTGAGGGACGATTTGCCCATAAATCTAGAAACTAGTAAAAACCTATAACCGATATCAGATGTTGTCATAGTGAGATATATCAAACCCTCCACTATGCTTCTAAAAGTCTTTTCATCTGTTGAAGGACTTCCATCCTCTCTCATTAGCTTTTCTCCACTTGCAATTGGAGTTTACACTGGTTTAGAATCATGAAAATTGTACTTCTTTAACATGTCTTAGACATATTTAACTTGACAAATGAATATTTCTTCTTTCTTTTGATGGACTTCCATGCCAAGAAAATACTTTATAAATCCAAAATCACTCATCTCAAATTCTGATTTCATAGCTTCCTTGAAGTTATTCAACATCTCCATAGAGCTACCTGTAAATATCAAGTCATCTATATAGAGACAAACATATAACGCATTAAAAACCAATGCTTGTATGTAAAGAGTTTGTTCATTTTAATTCTTACAAAGCCTTGATTTAATAATCAGCTATCAATTCTTGAGTACCAAGCTCTTGGAGCTTGATTTAGGCCATAAAAATTCTTTTTCAACTTATATAATAAAAATCATTTACCCTTTACCTCAAAACCTTGTGGTTGCCTGTAATGTCCCCAAATGGGACGATTTAACCAAAAAAGGGTTTTTCTTAAAATCCATAATTTTCTGAATTCTGAAATTAGAAAAATTAACAAACCCTAGCTGTTGTAATTGCACCCCCAAACTGAAAATTAACTCCAATTCACCTTGAAATAAATAACAAATAAATACCTTGTGAATTTGGCCACCAATGGCTCTTATCGCAATGAAGAAAGAGCCTGAAATGAATGTTTCAATCCTCTAAACCCTAGCACCACACTCATTGAATTGAAGTCCTTTCCCACTCTAATCCCCGTTCAAGCTTTCACAAATTGTAGACAAAATCATGTAAAAATCATAGCAGTCATATCATCCATGAATCATCAACGGTTAGGGTTCCAAAGTGATCAAACCCTAGTCCAATTCAATCATCAATATTCAAAAAAATTACTACAATAATTAAATCAGAACGAAACCTTTGCAAATCTGCCCTCAACAAATATTATTTCCTACGAATAGCTGAAAACTTCAAAAATTCATAACTCCCTCAATATTTGGAATGATAATGCAAATAAGAGCTCAAATTGATCACAAAATAAATGACTATCAAATAAAAATAATTTCAAAATTTTCCTTCTATGGGAAGGTCACCAAAACTTGTTCTAAAATTCTAAAAACCCTAGTTTTCAGAATTTACCTCTTCAAACATTAAACCCTCAATCCCATCAAGTCGTCACACTTAAGAAATTATTATAAATAATAATCAAAATTATTATGCTTCAATTGGACATCAAATTGTCCACCAAACCCTCTCAATAAGCATACAAAGCAAATCGCCCTACTCTAAGGCAAGTAACAAATCCACCTTAGTAATAGGTGGCGTCAAAAGACATTTTTTGTAGAATAATTAGCTTCAAATCTGCAAACACTTATTGGGCATGCATCCCAATATCTTTTTCAAGCATGATGAAACAATATCAACTTTCAGCATATCTTCAATTGTGATCTTCACCTTGTATTTATACCTTCCAAAGGGGGGTCGAACCACCTTGGAGAGGTAAAATACCTAATAACCCTCTCTTGCCAACTTTTAAGATATCTTTTCATTTCCTTTGTTTTAGTTTCCAAGCCGACATTCATTTTAATTTCATTTTAGGCCTTTTTGGATTAATTAAATAACTTGCCTTAATAAATTAGTAATTAAAATTACTTTTTGGCAAATTAAATAATTATTTTATATTAGGTCTTTGCTTCAATAATTAATTAAATTGCTCTAATAATTGAAGTGATAAAAATCACTTTTCAAGCAATTTATTAATTATAAAACCCTTTAAAATAATCATTAAAATTACCTTAATTTTTCAAATAGTTAAAACCACTTTTCCGATAATTCAAATAATTATCCAAGACAATTCTATTTTAATAATTAATTAAATTGTCTTATATTTTCGAATGATTAAAATCACTATTCGAGCAAATTTTATTAATTACTAAAATTATATGAAAATAGGACATTACATTGCCCCAAATATTCCTTTTCAATCACTCCATTTAAGAATGCACATTTGACATCTATTTGATAGATTTTTCATCCTTTATGAATAGCTACAACATTAGTCTTATAATATCTTGATATGCTATGGGTGCATAGGTTTTCTCATAGTCAACCCCATATGTTTGTGCAAATCTTTTTGCAACTAGTCTAGCTTTTAGCTTGTAAGCAATACCATCACTCTTGACTTTGGTCTTGTATACCTGCTTGGTGTTGAACACAATAATCTATTGAGGGGGGGTGAATCAGTAAATGAGCTAAAACTAGTTGATTTAAACTTTTAGAGGAGATACAAATTCATATGCAAATCAAAGAACAGATGCAAAGATCACACACACACATAGAAACACATTACACCAGATTTATACGTAAAAAACTCTAAGGGAAAAACCACGATGAGAATAAATGTTAGAATCTACCGTTCTAATCCAGCCTCACAATAAAACACCTCACTGACAAAACCTCACAGATTACATTTAAAGACACCCATCCTAAGGAGACACCAATCCCCTAACTGAGCACCAACTCAGTTTTTCTGATGGCACCAACCAATCAGAAATTATGAAACTACAACTCTAGTATACAAGATAGATTCACAAATGAATCCAGTTCAGTTTCTTTGTTACAAGTCTAGTCTATAACTGCTCACTCTCTGCTCATTCTTAGTGTGTTCTCTCTTCCTCTCTACTCAGTCTCTACACATTTTCTGTGTGCCCTCTCTTCCTATTTGTTCAATCTCTGTCCCTCTGACTCTCACTCTATGTCTGCACAAGTCTGGATATATTTTGTTCATACACTCTTCATTCCCTTTTGTTTTTCTCTGCCTTTTACTCTGTCTACATACATCTTCAATGGACAACCTTTGAGTCACTCTCAAATTTGCAACAGCAGCAACGGCAACACCTCATGCAAGGTTCTTGATGATGCATATATGGACAAATGAGTCTAGGTTTTCATATCTGCAACGTGTTCACACTTCAACTCCCTTTTTCTGGTTCTCATTCAATGCAACTTTGACTTATACACTTTCCCGTGTCTCGGTTCATGCATCACATTGCAATGGTCAAGTCTCTTTACTATGTTTGGCAATTGCCGGATTCAGGCCATTACTGCGTCGTTTTCTTAATCGATGATTGATCGGTTGGATCGATCAATCTCGGGCTCCGAGTAGACCTTTCGAGCTAATCTTTTGTCTGGTCATGTCTTTAAATGAGGATTATTCATCTTGTCATTGGCGCCATTCACTGTCTATCTTGAACCGTCAGATATTTCCACTTTTGAAACAGAATCATTGATCTCTCTTGCATTAACCATTGAGCTCTTTCTCGCATCTCAATATTTCCTATATGATTGATTCGCTTTCGCTCCTTTCAATTGTCTTAGATATGCTCGATCTTTAATCTTTCTATTGTGTCGTTAAACTCCGACATGTTGACGTTATCTCATTTCTTTCGGCGTCTTTAAGATGCTTCCCTTTCGTCGATCTCTTCAGACTTGCTCAATCTTTAATCTCGCCTTAATCCATCGGCAATATTGCGAGTGTCCTATCCTTCATCCGAAATATCCTTCGAAAACTTTTGTAAGAGACCATTTCATCCAAAAAGTATCCTTCGAGAACTTTGTAAGCATCCACTTGCCCTAGACAAATTCTTCGAAAGAATTCATCTATGCACTTCTTTCGAAAGTGTCCTTCGAAAGCTCTTGTTTGTGGCACATACGCTTCGAATCATATCCTCCGGACGTTGCGGGCTTTTTGTCTATGTGCTCTTCGGGACAATTTTCCCAAAAAAATGTCTAAGTGCCCTTCGAGACGATTTTCGCGGGCTTTTTGTCTAAGACATTTCGGGACATTTGAATTGCCCTACAATTCTTTGCTCTTTTGTTTAGAAAACATATCCTTCGGCTTTTTGTAAAGGTCCACTTACCCTTCGGCTTTTTGTAAAGGTCCACTTACCATTCGACTTTTTTGTAAAGGTCCACATACCCTTCGGCGTTTTGCAAAATACCCTTCGGCATTTTTGTAAAGGTTCACTTACCCTTTGGCTTTTTTGTAAAGGTCCACATACCCTTTGGACTTTTTGCAAAGTGCCCTTCGGAGTTTTTGTTCGGGATAATTTTTCCGAAAGTATTCCAAGTGGCACTCTTTTCCTTCGAAAACTTTGTTGCGGACATTTTGTCCGACAAAGACTTAGCCAATTTTACCAAAAGAAATCGCCGAGCCAATTTTCTCGAAAGAATTCCCTTATTAGCTGCGGGTTTTTGGTCTGAGAGAATTGTCTTTCCCAATATCTCCGAAAGAATTCTCCGAGTCAATTCTCCCGAAATAATTCCCAAGCACTTTCCCAAAAGAATTCCCAAGCTTGTAAAATCAACTAAGTGTTCAGATACCGTTCAACTACCTAAGAGTCCTACTTTGCATCTTCCATCCGTATGACTTAGAACTTGGACCACAAGGAATAGGCACAAACCTAAGTAGCCTGGTGTGATTGTTTCCTCTAGATGCTGCCATATATGCAAATGTAGTCACCAATAAACTATGTACTAAGCCATAACAAACTGAGGCATTCATATGACTATTCTGAGAATTCAAGGTGCACATACAATCTCCATGAGGACTCTACAACTGATTTGTTCAGCTCAACACAACTCAACACCTTTGTCATTAATGCTTGATAGAACATTCATCATTTGACATCAATGACAATTTTACAGACAACAATCTCTTTGTACACCATGACACTCAAATTGCCAACACTTGGTTCCAATGACATTTTTATTTTGTAGAGGCTAAACAAGAGTCCATGTATTATTACTCTCAATTGAATCCATTTCTAATTTCATAGCATCAACACATTCTTTCTTTTGACTAACTTTTGCATAACTTCTAGGTTCACTAGCCACATATAACAATGCAAACATAGTATTTTCTTCATAAGCATCATTAAACAAATTACCTTCTTGATGTTGAAGCCTCATGATCCTTCTCTCATAGTTCTAATCTAACATTTAAATGGTTAGATGTGGAATCAACAAACATTTGTACTTGCTTGAAGTTGATGAAGATGGATGACTAGTTTCTTGGTAAGAGATAATATTGTTTCCTATTGAACTAGAAACATGTGTAGGACATGTTGACCATTTTGGTCCTGCAAGCCAAAATCAGTCTCCTTCCTTCCCTACCACTCTGAACCTCAATCTAGTCATGCACCCACCTTCTGCAAAATCTCTTTTTCTTTGAAATAAGTCTTGTTCTTATAGAACATTGAAAAATCTAAGGCCCTGCAGGTTTCGGTTCAGTTCGGAGCTTTTCGCTTTAAGCAAATGCCTAAGACAAATAAGAGTCTCTTACAAAGCTCCGAAGGTTAAACAGCCCTTGCAGAGGGCAGAGGATGAACAAGATGTGCCATTGCAAAAGATCCGAAGGGTGACTCTGGACTTGATTTACCCTTGCGGAGGGTAGCTGGTCAAAAGGCCGAAAGGTGAATTCCTTCGAAAAGAAAGACCAAAGCAAAGAATTCCTTCGGACTTTCTGTCCGAAGGAAATTCGTAAGAAAATAGCAAAGAATTTCTTTGGACAAAATGTTCAAAGAAAATCTAGGAAGATAGCCAAGGACAAAAGTTGATTTTCTTCGAGCAAAATGCCCGAAGGAATTCCTTCAGACATTTTGTCCGAGAAATCCACAAAGGCAAAGGGCCAAACAAAGAGATTATCATTCGGAAAAAATTCCACGGCAAAAAATGACAAGGCGAATTCTTTCGAACAAAAAGTCCGAAGGAATTCCTTCGGACTTTTGTCCAAAAGAATTTGCTCGAAAGAAAAAGCCGATCAAGCAGCAAGAAAAGAAAGACAAAGGAAAGAATTTCCTTCGGACAAAATGTCCGAAGGAATTCCTTCGAACATTTTGTCCGAAGGATTTGAAGAACAAGGCCACCCGAAGGACCCCGAAGGGCAGGTGCCTTTGCGGGGGACTCTCGGTTGCCGAAAGGAGGACCTTCCCCAAGCCTCGAAGGTACACCTTCCCTTCGGGAGGTTTCAACGACGAAGGCCCAGACAGAAAAAGAAGAGAGATATCCTTCGGGAGAAAGTCCGAGGGAACACTTCAGGAGAAAGGCCGACGAAAAGAAAGCCGAAGGAATTCAAAGGGGTGACGAGCCCGCAGACTTCAAATTGAGCATCATGAAATAGCCGTTGATCTTTAAATACTTGAGCGCAAACCCAAAGGAATTCAAAGGCCTTAAGGCCAAAGGGAAGATACCGCCGAGGAAGGAGCCAAAAGGGACAAAGCTGGGAAAAGACAAAAGTTAAGAATGAACTCAGCAACCTGTTGATGAAAGAGCCCAAGGAGCCAGCAAAGGACGATACGATAGCCCCGAGAGCTCAAATTCCAGGGAAAAACAAAGCCAGAAAAAGACAAAATTATGAATATGGACAAAACAGCCCAGGTGGCAAAGGGAGGCGAGTTATTCCTACAGTTGAATCAATTCCCGCCAAGTGGTCATCAAAGAACACGAACAGTGAACAGCGTGGCCTGTTCTTTCCTCATTTTGCATTAAATGAGCAGACAAACCGCGTGAATATCTTGAAGGGGCGGTCTTGTTTATAGGACAGGAGGCGCGGCTCATGTTTTCACATTAATGTTTGAACGTCAAAGTCAAGACTGACAGCCAACACAGCATTCTCTATCAAGCGGCTTCCTCTTCCCAATGCTCTCAGCACACGTGGGCCACTTAAAAAAGGGCGCTAAAGTCTTTTCCAAAAGGGCCGCCGTTCTCTTCTTTTTTCTCTATATATATTGTAATCTCTCATTTGGAGAAGGCATCTCTCATGTTGTAAGGCGAAGCCCTGCCAATTTTCACCTGAAATCAATAGAATACGTATTTTTACCTCTATTTTGGTTGGATATATCTCTGAGTGTGTCTGAGTGTTAGCCTTGTGTTCAGTCATTTCTTTCTTGATGTTCTCACTAGCTTGATACCAACACACCTGGTATAGACAAAGCGCCATTCCTGTAGGCGACAAAAAGAGCTATATCTGGAACACAGAGGCAAAAGAAGGTTATCAGACAGTGTGTTTTTGCTACAGCGCCTATGGTAAGTTCATTTTCTGTGTGTTTCCATTAAAGCCTCCCTGTCAAGCTTCCTTCAATTTGGCTCTTTCATCAAATAAAGTGTATGTATGCGTCCTTATGGTTCAAAGTGTGAGTATGAGTAGATCAAACTTGTTTGGTGCATCACCAGCTTAGGTTAGGTTTTGTTTTTCAGTAATCTTTCGCTCTTTTCAACCCCCCATTATATGTATGTATTAGCAATATTACTGGAATAACTCAGAGATGCATCAAAGGGAGCTAATCCTTATCTAAAGACTCTCCCCTCAGTTTTGCCAGACCCACAGGCAAGAGAAGAGTTTTCATTTTGCCGCGTGAAAGAGAGAAGCTCAGTCTTCTCTCCAGGGTGCAATCCACAGCGTCAACAGGACATATTAAGCCCTCAAAATTAACTTTAAAAAGCTGCCCCCTTCACTTATGACTTCTTTCGCTATATTATTAAAATCAACATACATCTCATTTTCAAAAAAAAATCAATCCTTAGAAACAATTGTGGATTTACTAATAGGATTATAAAACTTGTACACTTTGTTTTCATCACTATATCCCGTGAAATTGTGATCGATACTTTTAAGATTCAGATTTGGAGAAATATATACATATTTTATTTCACCTTTACCTTGAGTTGTGGTGATTTGCATGTTGTCGTTTCTTTCAACTTGGATGGATTTCCCATTTCTCAATTGCACCTGGTTTTTAAGGAATCATTTAACTTATTGAAACCGTGTTTGTGACTTGTCATGTGATTTGAGCACCCTGAATCAAAAAACCACAAATTATTTCCATCCTTGTGATGTCCTCTTTTCATATAATTTTAATAATTAATAAAATTGCCTGAATAGTGATTTTAATCATTCAAAAATATAAGGCAATTAATTAATTATTAAAATAGACCTATCTTGGATAATTATTCAAATTATTGGAAGAATGGTTTTAACCATTTGAAAAATTAGGTAATTTTAATGATTATTCTAAGGGGCTTTATAATTAATAAATTGTTTAAAAATATTTTTTATCACTTTAATTATTAGAGCAATTTAATTAATTCTTTAAGTAAAGACTTAATTATTTAATTTGCCTAAAAGTAATTTTAATTACTAGTTTATTAATGCAAGTTATTTAATTAATTCAAAAAGGCTTACAGTGAAATTAAAAGAAATGTCGGCTTGGGAGTTGAAGTAAAGAAAGAAAAAGATGTTCTAAAAAGTGCAAGCAATAGCTTATGAGGTGTTTTATCTTCTCAAAGTGGTTCGTCCCCTTTGAAAGATATAAATACATGGTGAAGACTACAATGGAAGATATGTTGAATTTTGATAATTTGTTCGTCATGCTTGAAGAAACTATTGGAATGTATGCCCAATGGAAGTTCGCTACCTTTAGTGTTGATCAATCTAAAAAGGTGTCTTTTGACACCACCTTTGCGAAGGAGATCTTGTTCTTGCCCTAGAATTGGGACGATTTCTTTTCGAGAATTCGTGTGGATTTTTGTGAGGGTTTCGTGACTCTTTTCTTGCATATTAACCTTGCTAAAACTTTATCTTATTTTTTAAAGTTGGGCAAACCACCTTCAGAGCTTGGATCTAGGGTTTGGAGGCCTTTTTTGATCTATTTTATGCAAATTAAATACTCTGATTTTATTTGTTAATTTTCTACATGTGAAAAATTGAAGTTCGTGAAGGGTTTGAAGAAGAAAATTAAATAATAATTTTCAGAATTATTATTTAATTATTTTGACAGGTTTTGAAGACTTTTCCATTTGCGAAAGGCAATATTTCACTCTCCAAATATTTTGCCTACTTTTCCTACACTTGGCAAGTGGAGCAATTGGCTTGGAGAATCAATTTTGGCCATTTTTATGTCTAAAAAGGATTCTTGTATTTTTCGGGCATTTGTGGCAATTTTTGGGAAGGGTTTGAAGAGAAAAAACATTTAGAATAGCAACTATAAATTTGGAATTAAATCAGAATTTTCTGCCATCAAAAAGTGGTGTTTGTGCTTCAAAAATTGGACAAAAAAGTACTTGTTTTGTGCAATTTAATTTCTAATTATTTTCTACAAATTTTCAATTATTTTGGAACAAGTTATTGGTTGAAATTCATTATTAAAACCTTACTATTTTGGCGTCTAAGGTTTTTAGCGCTTAACAAGAGTTTTGTGAGCTTATTTTGCAAACTAAGGTTTGTTGATTGTATTTTCGGAATTGTGGATTTATGGGAAAACCCCATTTACATGAAAATGTTCCATTTGGAAACATTACAATGGTATAGAGCACCGATCTTGTCCAGCCTGTGAGGGTTTGTGTTTGCAAATTTGAATGCATAATCTATGAATCATAGAGTTAATGAGTGAAGGTGAATTAATAACAAAGCTTCACATATTGGAAAAAAAGCTTGAGCATCCACATCATTTAAAAAATATTTTGCTTAATATTTTGGAGGAAGCGGCAAACTATTTGTCCATGATAGGACAATCAAACTCTAAGTCTATGTTTTGGGCAATAAATCATTTGGTGGTTTACTTGGCTAGACCCAAGTTTTTGAAGCATCCAGATTCGGATGTGAGACTTGTAGTTATCACTTGTATTAGTGAAATTACAAGGATAACACTCCAGAATAGCCATACAGTGACGACATCATGAAGAAAATATTTCAGTTGATGGTGAAAAGTTTTGAAGGTCTTGGTGACATCACAAGTTCTTTTTTTGCTAAGAGGGTCAACATCCTAGAAACTATGGCTTCAACTAGGTCATGTATTTTGATGTTAGATAATGAGTGTAATGAACTTATTGTTAAGATGTTTCAACATTTTTTTGAAATTGCTTGTAAAAATCCTTCCAAAAATGTTATAGCTTCTATGCAGAAAATCTTGACCGTGACACTCAATGAGAGTGATTATCTTTCCAAGCCATTATTATCTATCTTGTTGACAAGTTTGGGGCTAGAAAAGAAAAAATTTCTAATTGCACACATGCTGTTTGAAAATGTTGCAATTGATTGTGAGGAAAAATTGAGGCCTTATTTGACAGTGGTGCATGTAGAGGAAGAGAAGACTGAACTACATGGAAAGTTGGAAGGAAAGAATGAAGGGACAGCGCTTCATAAGGGTTCCTATGAAGGAACCAAAGAAACAAAAAAATCAGATTTGAAGGAGGAAGATGAGCTACAAAACGGTGACACTTTGGGGTAGCCTAGAGTGGGAAATTGTGAAAACAAAAAATCTGAGTTTTTGGAGCAGCCGAGAGGGCTGCAAATGATGGATAAAAATGAGAAGATGCTAGGTGTTTTGGGGCGGCCATGTACCCCAAACTTTGGTATTCGTAAAGTTGATTTTGAAAAAGCCAAAGAAACAGAGATATTCATACAAAGGTATGAGTTGAATGATGGTTTTTGTTTGGTATCTAATAATTGTTCAAATTTGGTGCATGACTCTAGATTTGATGAAAGAGTTTGGAAAGAACAATTCTCAATCACAAATAAGAAGTTCAAGCCTTGACAAGGTTGGATGGCACAAAGGGGCTTCTTGATAGATCAATGCACAATGAGATGAGGGAATGCATGAAGGACAAGAACACTGTGATGGACTTGCATACAATCAAAATGGATATGGGAGAAGATCAAGATTCCAACTTATTGTGGAATGTAAAAGGCAATTCATTGTGTGAACTGGATAGGAAGGAAGTATCAAGACATCAAGAAAGGATCCTAGAACTTGACAGGTGGATCAAAGGGGTGTTATTAAATACCAATGATTTTCTTAATTTATTTGTTCCATGTGTAGGTTTATTTGGGAGATCCCTTGTAAAGATGGCAAGCAAGGAAGTCATTTGACATGATTTAAATAATGAAGAGGGTCCTACATCTTTATCTAACATTATGTTTGATAATGGTGGTATATGCATGAGAAAAGGGAAAGAGAAGTTTGAAGGTATGCTTTTGAGCAAATTTTGATTTCTCTTGTCAAAAAAATTTTGAGGATGTTTTGCTATATTCATGGCTCAAATCCTACATAGAAGGCAACTCTTTTGGCATAGGACAACCAAGTAAAAGTTCTGAAATGTTGCAGATAAGGTTGGAATTTATTGCCTCAAAAATTTCTGAGTATGGGGAACATTGCTAACCACTGATTGAAGACAAAGAGGAGAAAAAAAAGAGCATACTACAGCTCCTTTATAGGTATGAAAAGTCTGATTTTTTCTATTGCTTACAGCTGTCATCAAATATTGAAAATTTTGTTGGAATACCAGAAAATCTTGCCTCCAAAAATTATGCATCAAAAGAGAATTTCCAGCCACTTAATAAGGATGAAAAAGGTGGGGAAAAGACTTGTATACAGCCTTTTGAAGAGCATTTGTTGACTGATTTTATTGCACCATACAGTTAGTCCCTATGGCATGAGGAAAAATCAGGGTTGTGTTTACTTTTACAGCCTCTTTCCAAGTACAACATGTTTGATTTTATGGTACAAGTACAGCCATTTTCTACATGGTATTTCTGAAATGTTTGGGTTGTCTTTGAGGTCACTTTCCCACCCAACATTCACAAGGAGGGGCAGCTTTGGGTTGATCAAAATTTTTGCATGGGAGTGACCTATTCTAGTAGGTTTCATGGAAGGGTAAGTTGCTTCCAAGGTATGGTTCTTTTTCCTACATTGCATCTTTGAGAGATTAATTTTAGGATTGGATTATGGCGCTGGATACTTTTTGGAGGACATAGTTGGGGTAACAGGATTGGATACCCCTTCATACCCCACTCGCTTTTGAGTGAGATGGGGGTATACAGGTGCAATGAGCCATTGGATGGCTTTCCTATGATTTGGGACACATTGGGGCACTCCCCAAAAATACAGGGATTATAAATTCAAGATTGATTTGGATATTTTTTCCCCTTGGGAAACATATACAGAAGGGGTTTGCATTGTGGGATGTGTTGGCAAGGTGGAATGGTATTCATTATCCATTTGGGGTATGTCACACTAGACTTTTTAGCAAAAGTTATTCCACTTAACAGGGACAGGAGCAAGGTTTTTTTAGCATTACAATAGGTTTTACCATTTGGACATGATAATTGGGTATATGAGCTTGCATTTGTTTGAGAGCAAGCAAATTTGGGAAGGGAGGACTGCGATGTCCTATTTTCATATAATTTCAATAATTAATAAAATTTCTTGAATAGTGACTTTAATCATTCAAAAATATAAGGCAATTAATTAATTTTTAAAATAAAACTATATTGGATAATTATTCGAATTACCAAAAAAGTGGTTTTAACCATTTGAAAAATTAAAGTAATTTTAATGATTATTCTAAGGGGCTTTATAATTAATAAATTGCTTGAAAAATGATTTTTATCACTTTAATTATTAGAGCAATTTAGTTAATTATTTAAGGACTTAATTATTTAATTTGTTAAAAGTAACTTTAATTACTAATTTATTAAGGCAGGTTATTTAATTAATTCAAAAAGATCTAAAGTGAAATTAAAAGGAATGTCGGCTTGGAAGCTAAAGTAAAAAAAGGAAAAGATGTTCTAAAAAGTGCAAGCAATGGCTTATGAGGTGTTTTATCTTCTCAAAGTGGTTCGTCCCATTTGGAAGTTACAAATACAAGGTGAAGGCTACAATAGAGGATATGTTGAATTTTAATAATTTGTTCTTCATGTTTGAAAAACTATTGGGATGTATACCCAATAGAATTTCACTACCTTTGGTGTTGATCAATCTAAAAAAGTGTTTTTTGACACCACCTTTGCTAAGGAGATCTTGTTCTTGCCCTAGAAGTGGGATGATTTGCTTTGAAAAATTCGTGAGGGTTTCGTAGTTCTTTTCTTGCATATTAACCTTGCTAAATATTTAATTTTTGCAGGTGAAGCGAACCACCTTGGGAGCTTGGATCTAAGGTTTGGAGGCCTCTTTTAATCTATTTTATGCAAATTAAATATTCTAATTTTATTTACTAATTTTTTGCATGTTGGTGTGAAGAGTTGAAGGAGTTCGTGAAGGGTTTGAAAAAGAAAATTAAATGATAATTTTTAGAATTATTATTTAATTATTTTGACAGGTTTTGAAGACTTTTCCACTTGCGGAAGGCAAGATTTCACTCTCCTAATTTTTTGCCTATATTTCCTACACTTGGCAAGTCGAGCGATTGGCTGGCTTGGAGGATCAATTTTGGCCATTTCTTTGCCCAAAAAGAATCATTGTATTTTTTTGGTATTTTTTGGGCACTTGTGGCAATTTTTGACAAGGGTTTGAAGAGAAAAAACATTCAGAACAGCAACTGTAAATTTGGAATTAAATCAGAATTTTCTGCCATCAAAAAGTGGCGTTTGAGCTTTAAAAATTAGACAAAAATATACTTGTTTTGTGCAATTTAATTTTTGATTATTTTCTACAAATTTTCAGTTATTTTAGAACAAGTTATTGGCTGGAATTCATCTATAAAACCCTAATATTTTGATGTCTAAGGTTTCTAGGGCTTAACAAGGGTTTTGGAAACTTATTTTGCAAACTAAGGTTTGTTGATTGCATTTTCATAATTGTGGATTTTAGAGAAAAACCCCTTTTGCATGAAAATGTCTCATTCGGGGACATTACAATCCTCTGCTCCCACAATACATGTGAGACAATAATCTGAGTGTTTTTGCTGCTCACTTTGTTCAACTTGAAATGCCTTTTTCTCATCCTCTTGACTAGCTTGATTCTTAACTACGAACATCCTACAATCTTTTATAAAGTGTCTTGATTTTTACAATAATGACAAGTAAGGTTTCTCTTACTATTTTCTTGTGAAGTTAGCTTCAACTTTCCCTTTTGAATTTGTGTTTTTCGAACCCCCTTGATTTTGATTTTTATTTTTCTCTTTGGACTTTGAAATTTTTGTCTTGATTTCAAGTTTTTGTTCTTAATCATGTTCTAAATCTCCTACATATAGTCTCATTTTATCCCCATGAGACAAGAGATAAACCACTAACTCATCAACACTTATAGTGTTCATGTTTTTACACTCCTCAAAAATGATTACAATATACAACCATTTTTTAGTCAAAGATCTCAAAAAAAATCTTATTATGACCCTATCTTCTATGGTTTGTCCATAAACCCTCATTCTATGTACTAAGTCATTTATCCTTATCCAATAATTTCCAACTCCATTATCAGACATTCTTAAATTTTCAAAATTTATTTTATGAGTTTGGAGTTTTGCTTCTATTACCTTAATAGATCCTTGATATGAAGTTTCCAATGTATTTTATGTCTCATGGATATTTTCGTATCCAACAATTCTTGGATAGATGTTTGGGTCTATTGCGCTTTGAAGATAGAAAAAAGTTTGTCCGTCAACATTTTCTTCTTTTTTTGTTTTCTTCTGATCTTGAGACAAATTATTTTAATCTGCAAGTGGAGTGTATCCATGGTGAACATTCTCCAAACAAGAATTCTCTTCAACTGATCTCTCCGATATTCAAACTTGTCACCTTTGAAGATGGGAATATTCATAGAAACAGAATTCACAGAAGCCACGATACTCCTAATAATGGCTTAAAACCCTTGTGAACCTTTCTTTAACGAGGCTCTGACACCAAATGAAAATTTTGAATGTATGGAAGGAGTGCAAATCAACTTTGATTTAATCTAAAAATTAAGCTTTATATCATCTAACCTGTCCCAAAATTACTCGTTGTTAATCTAGTATTGTTGTACATGTAATTGATGACAAAATATTCATTAAATAACTTCAAATTAGAATACATATACTTGTCAGTTTTCCTTTGTGAATACTTGCAGTAAAAATCAAAGCTAAAACACATGTAAAAAGAATTGTCAAGGAGAATTGTTGCACAACACTTGTGCACAATCTTGTATTAATAATAAAGACTAAAAAAAGCCGATTACAAGAAACTTGCATGACAAGAAAAAGCATAAAGTGAAAGTTAAATTAAAACCTTTACTTAACAACTAAGAAAACTAAAAATAGACTCCTAAAAATAGGCTTTAAGATAGTTGAAAGTAGACTCAAGAAAACAAGGTTGACTCGGTGATAAGGTGAACATGCAAGAAGTCTTTCTTAGTAAGAAAGCAAATCATGCACACTAGATAAGCTAGGCACCCCAAATCCTTACAAAATAGAAAATTGACTAAAAAAACTTTAAATTCAATTAACTAAGTCTTAGAAAGTGTGCCCCAGCTATTGGGGATGAATGGATAAGTATTTGAATTCAATTAAGAACATATTTGGTAAATTGGACTCTAATCGGCACTTCTAGTTCTTTTAGGAAGTTCCCAGAAGTGTTCAAAATTGACAAAACAATAAATCTAAAACATAACTAAATTAAATAACCCTTTTAAACTAATAAAACACTAATAAAATTAATTCTAAGATCAATCAATTGCCGACATGGGCATCATACTCAACAATCCTTTGTTATAAGTTTCACCTTGTACTTATCTATGCTACCATTTGCCTTGTACTTGGTCTTAGATATCCATGTGCATCAGATAGGGTTCTTCCCTGTGGAAGATCAAGAAGCTACCAAGTGTTATTCTTTATCAATGATTGATATTCTGCATTGGTGGCATCTTTCCAAGGTTTTGACTGTTGGGTTTCTCTTACTATAGAGGGCTCAAATGTTTCTGCAACTATGCTCATAAGGGCCATGTTTACCTCTTCATGAGTCATGTTGTGAGTCCTCGGTCTTGAACTAGATGTGTCGGGGACTCCATCTAATTTAGCATCTCGTATTATACTAGTATACCACTTGGGCATAAAGTTGAGCAGTGGGTGGTGGTACTTGAGGTCTTGGTTGACCATTATCAATGTCGCTGCCACTATCACCATCTAAAAAAGTTACAGGTATGATGCCTATATGACATGTATGTGTGGAAGGTGAATTGTTTCCACTCTTCTCATCAAACACATCCCTAATAATGAGCACCTTCTTAGTTTATGGGTAAAGGAGCCAATATGCCTTCAACTCTTTACTATATCCTACAAAAATGCATTTCTTGGTTTTTTTTATCCAATTTCTTTCTTTTCTTTTTCGGGACATGCATGTATGCCTTGCAATCAAAAACTCGAAGATGTGAAACTTTCAGTTTGTTCCCAGTCCATGCTTCCTATGGTGTGATCCCATCAAGAGCTTTGGTGGGTGACCTGTTCAACAAGTAGCCCATTGTGTGGCATGCTTTTGCCCAAAATGAACGAGACAATTGTGCATCCTCAACCATGTTGCGAAACATCTCTACATTTACACAATTACGTCATTCTGCAACCCCATTTTGTTGTGGTGTATATGGAGCAATCAAATGACGACATATTTCATTCTCTTTGAGATATGTTGAGAACTTTGTTCTGGTGTATTTCCCCCCATGATTTGAGCAAAAGACCTTAATTTTTTGATGAGTTATATTTTCCACAGTGGCCTTGAATTCTTTGAAGATTTGGAAGGCCTCGTTTTTAGTCTTCAAAAGGTATACCCACATATTTCATGAGTAGTCATCGACAAAGAGCTGAAAATACGTGTAACCTTTGTGGCTAGGAGTCATGTGTCCACACAGATCGGTGTTCACCAAATCCAATGGACCAATAGCTCGATATTCACTTTTGCCAAATGGAGCTCTCTGTCGTTTTTCAACGAGGCAACTAAAACAAATATCATAAGATTGTTTGAGTAAGAGAAGGCCTCTGACCATGTTGCGTCTGCTCACTGCGAGTAGATATCCATAACTCAAGTGTCCAGATCTTTTGTGTCATAGATTTGTTGTGTCTATGTCATTTACTAAAAGTCCCTGATGATTGTTGTTAACATCATCAATCTGAAACATTTTTTCAATCTCTGAAGCTCTCGCAACTACTATGGAGCCTCTAAACTTGGTTTTTATTAGGCAAAACTTTTGACCACCTTCATGATCAAACTCAACCTTGAGGTTGTGATCTAGTAGTTGGTTGATAGATAATAGGTTTTTAGTGAGCAGTAGGACATACAGGACGTTTTGGATTGTACATTTTTTCTTTCCAAGCTATAAATAAATATCACCATCATCATCGAGAGAGACATTGCCCCATGACGTTGTTTGGTTCAATATGGAGAACCATTCCTTTCTACCGGTCATGTGTCTTGTAGAGTCGGAATCCACATGCAAGATTGAATTTAGAGAAGAGTTCTCATGTGTCTGAGTGAAAATATATGATCCTCAACTGTAGAATCATTTTTCGTTGCAACATTCCCATGTAATTTGGAAGTTTTTTTTTTATTAGTGTTTTGACGGTTGTTTATTCTTTGCCTGTGGTGAATTCTGTGAAGGGGACTTTTGACTACATGATCCCTGTGTGATTGCATTGTACTAGCAATGCTTCAAATCATGTCTTATTTTTCCACAACTCTGATAAATTTTTTGAGAACAAGGTTTATTCCCTTGCTACTTTTGTTTATTGTTCTACTCAGGGGACTATTTTGAACCTTTCATGGGCTTCTTCCCCTTCTCATGTGATGCAAGTGCATGTTCTTCATCTGCTTCCTTCTAAAGTTTGCATGGCTTTCTCTTGTTGCAACATGTTCACCAACTCTTCAAATGTCAATTTCTATCCCGTGACATTCAATGTGATCACAAAAATTCTATATGCAGGGGGTAGCACTCTTAGGACAATGGGTACCAAAGAGTCATATGTCACCATTTCACCTAATGCATGGGGTGAGTCCTGCAAAGTTGCAACTCTACATAGGAAAGCTTCCACTTTTTCTTCTGGTTTCAATTTGAGACAATGTAGCTAGCTTTGTAGATGCAGAATTTGAGTTTTATTTTCACCTCATAGAAAATCTTGAGCTTATCCCAGGCATCCTTTGTTGTAGTGGCATTTTGTATATGAGGTTTTACCTCATCCGAGATCCAAACATGATTATCAACTTTGTCTTTTAGTTGGCTTTGTCAAATTTGCATTGCTGATCAACATCAGTTGCATGTCAGGTCAGTGAGCCATCAACAACTGGCCATATGTCTTCAAATTTTACATATGTTTGTATTTTAGTCTTCCATGTTGCATAGTTGTCACCTCGGAGAAACTAAGTGTCTGGCAGAACAAATCTTGGTCCAAATCCAGCCATTGTGAGCAATTTGACAAATGGAGATGGGTTGGTTTCTTATCACTCCAACTAGGTTCTCTTTTCTATATACCGTCAATCTGATATACCAAGACTCACGATATACACATCTTTAATATATACTTGTCGGTATGTGGAAGAAGTTTGTCTTTTCTATATACCCAATGGTATGTGAAAGAGATGTTAATGTACGTGAGAGCAGAGTGGTATGTGGTACAAAGATAGTATGTGAAAAGGATTCATCCGATCAATGGCACTTGCTTAGAGGAAATCCTTGTACGTGAGCATAACTTCTCGACATATTCAGATATTCCACACATCAAGATGTATGCCTAACAATCGTGGCAAATGGATAACGGAGAAAAAATTCAATGAAATTGTTTGTCTTACTTCTCCGCGACGATTTATAGAGATGATGCCACAAAAGTCATTGTTATAGCTATATTAAGCTATGGATGCAGTAGTTCAAGCACAACGGCAAGACCCGTAAACATGAACCAGAAGCACCGCTAATATCGAACACTACGAATGAGATTTGAAAATCTCATTTTGAGTTTTTTTTAATATTGTTCCGATGCATTTTGTTTTGTCGGAAAAGGGAAATATACAATGCTTGCAATTTTAAAATTTTACAATATGCAGAAAATTAAAATTCCATTTAAGAGGAAAAGAAAATACCCGTTACAATATTGTATTCAGCATGATTCACTTTCCCGGAATAAAAGATTTGATTTTTTTTCCTTAGGTCGCGCATTAAAAAGTTGTCAAAAAACAAGTTTGCAGGGTCAAATTCAGAGCACAATATCTCCTTTGATATTGCTCAAAATCCTTACTGTGACCACTTTTCAGTAAGCTCTCGAAGTCCTCTTTCCAACTATTAGAAAAAATATGAATCTTACACATGTGAGGAGAAAAACCTTCCACAAGATAGTCGTGGTTTTCTGAAAATAAATTTCTACGATTTTCCATCTACTTTGATCTCTCTTGCAATATCTCCAAACAAAGACCAGATCAAGAGAGTGAAAGTGCACGGGCTCATCTTTCTTCTCTCTCATTCTAATCTTCTACCACGATCAATAAATTATTCAAATGAAGAAGCTTGAAGGAGGGTGCCACGAGGCTCCACCGCTTTTTCTCTCTCTTACAGACTTCTTCCTTCAAATTTTGTCGATCAATTCGGATCTCCTGCTCTAATACCACAATGAAAGATGCAATATGCTCATTAACATTGATCAAACACAAAAGTTACATATATAGGCTTCATAAGCCATAGTCCATCACAACTAACACATCGTGGTGGGGGAAATTATTAAATGTCTACAGCAACCTACAACTACACCTTATTTACTAATGCACCAATTATTTAATATTGGATGCATTTACAACTTCCTAGACTATGAGCTAGGAAGTTATTATTCTAACATAAATCTCATCAAAATCTAAGGTTTTTATTTCTCTAGAAATGCATATTTCCTATATTTTTGAAAATTAAGTATATTTTTATATTCTTTTTGTCAGGTGGATCCCAATATACTTTGTTTGCCTTGAAAATGCATTGTCTAGAAGCACTTCTTTGCCTAGGAGGGTAAAAATTAAATTAAAGCAATGCAAATTTATATTCAAAGGCATTGAGAACTACCAAAATAAACGTTTTTTCTTTGCCTAGGTGTGAGAGGAAGTGAAGAAATCCCTGAGTAAAAGCATGTTGAAAACCTCCTAAAAAAATTGCACATTTGTTGAATGGTGATCTAATTGGCTGAGGTAGGAGCGCCACCATCCGCTGCTGTAGTTGTCAGAAGATTTTTGAATGGTGAGTGTTCCCAAGAAAACAATAAGGCCACAAACAGGTAAATTTCTTTATTGATGGAAAAGTTTTTTTTATATTAATGTTGGACATTGCAAACTTCACGATATAGACAAAGTTTAAATATCATGTGTCAAAAGATGATCCGTGATTAATGGTAAAAAAAATAATATGCACAACTTTGTATGGTGCCATTAATGTGTTTGTATGTTAAAGTTGATCCTCTAACAAAGTCAAAGTCTTCCAAAGCATGAAGTGCGCCCAAATAAACAAAACCATTGTCGGGTGAAAACATTCGTTATTGCCGTGGGTAATATTTGATACTAGTGATTTTTTAAAGTGTATATGGTTGTTTTGGTGAATGAGAGCTGATAAAATTAATTTGGTATAGTTATGCTACTAAAAAGAGTGCAGGCCCAGAAAAGTTTGATTGTCGCATAAATAAATTTTAAAATAACCAATTCCGCATATTGTCAGGAGATTTTTATTTAAAGCTAAACAAATCATTAGTTAAAGCAAAGTTGTTGAAAATTTGTTTCAAATAGAACTATAGTTGGAGTGGAAAAACCCTATGGCAAAGTCATAGAGAACAAACAAGACTAGAGTTCGACTCCCATTTATCTCTTAGTTATCTTGTTTTGCATAAAGTGCAAACATGAGCATACAAATGTGATTTATTTACCAATTTCGGCCCTTATATGTCACGTGGTTGTATAGAAGTAATAAGAATCAAATTAATAAGTCATTGCTCAACTGTAGGTCAAGTGATCAAATTTCATTAAGTGGAAAGTTTATTTTTCTAAACCCTGTCATTTTAAGTGATTTACCCTATGCCTATGGTATTTTTATTCATGTTGTATCGTTTCATGAAAGTAGGCATGTGACCACTTGATTTGTAGATTTTGAAATATTTCAAGTCCATCAAAACAGTTCGTTTTGGTTTGGAATTATCTCCTTGTGATTTTCTATAAAAATGTGTTAGAACGGAGAATTATGAGTGCAAAATGTATAACGGGTACATTTTCAGTTGTATCTGACACCCTAGCATCACAATGAAATTGAAAATTTGGTTCTTTTGATTAGGAAACCATGAATGGAACACTGTGTTTTCTCATCACCAATGTTGTCAAAGACAAACTAGTTGCATTTTGGTGTTTACAGGGCCCTCAGGATCCATCAAGCTGACAGAGCCAGAAACCCACCTATCTTGAGTTCACTACTAACTCAAAGATAGGGAAAGTGATGTGGTGGCAATTTTAGTTTTGCCTATTTTGTTTGAGTTTTCTGTTTTTTAGTAGTTTTCTCAGTTGTTTTTATCTTTTACGATGTGGAGCAGACCGGTTATCTAGTGGCTTTTTGTTGCATAGACTTCTCACCTCTCGACTAATAGGGAGAAGATACTATTTTGGTTTCGATCAGTGTTTGGATGATTCTACAGCTCGCAAGGGTTGCAAACACCATTAGTGTTTGCAAGATGGACCGAGTTGTTGAGCATCATGTAAGATGCACCATGCGTGATGTATCGAATTATCATCTAGATCAAGGTCAATGTAGTGAGTATTCTCATGATGATGCTCATATTGTAGTATAGGTACAAATGATCAGAGGGATGGGTACTTCCAAAATGATGCTCATCTTCGTGTCAGGTAGTGTCATGGGGCATAGGGCACAAATAGAACAAGTTGCAGATGCAGCAGACGTGTCAGCACAAGTTGGTTAGTGTCAAACATGCGGTAGGTGTTGTTGGATAGCTTCAGAGATACTTGTTCCATATCATCTTTTGGTCCCCTTTGGATCAAGGGAGGGTTTGTTGGATCTAGTGTTCCAAGATTTATTTTATATATTTATTAGTTGTTAGTATTATGTACAAGACATGCATCTCCTAATGAGACACCCCCTTAAGTGCGTTTAAGGTTTATTAATGTTTGTTAGATGTGGGTAGTTGCGAGTGGTTGAATCCCATATGCAAACGGCCTTTGTTGTGTAACTTTTTCTTAGCAAGTATTTATAGACAAAAGATGTAAGCCATTTTTAATCAATAAAATTATATGGTACAAACCATTTTTGGATCTCATGGTGCTAACAATTTCCTATCACTGGGGATGAAACTGCCACTTAATGCAAGCGAAGGTTTCAAAACTGCCGATCTGCATTAACCGACATCACAAAACCGCCAAACTGCAGTAGCCAGTGGTTTCGCCCACATTGAAAGCATGGGTAAAGTAACTGCCCAAACTGAAAAACATGATGGGTGGACTATTTTCCAAGACAAAGGGAGCTCAAGGCTCGCAGGATGTCAGTGTCAGGAAAGCAATATTTAGATCAGTTTTGGAACAAGAGTTGGGAGTCACTTGGGGAGGCAAGTTGTTGGAAGAAAGAGAGTTCCAACTCCAGGAGAGCAGAGCTGAGAGATAACACAATTTAGCTCGGAGAGAGAGAGAGAGAGAGAGAGAATCAGAGCCAAGAGCCTCCAAGTATGATGTATGCTCATTGAAGCCAGCACATGAGATTGAGTGTAATGTCTTCTTCATAGTCAATAGGAGGAAGGGTGTGTGTGTGTGAATGAATCTTGTAATACTGTATGATTCTTCAATAAAGAGAGTGTTTTGGTTTCCATTTTGAGTTCTTCTGTTGTGTGTGTGTCCATTTGAGAGTGATTGTAAGTCCCAGCTGGGGAGTAAGGCTAAAGCAGCCGTTCCTTGCCCCCTCATTCCCATTTGCATTATGTAATGATAACCCCAAAGTTGTAAGAGGCAATCATCATGATGTGAGTTGAGTGCTAATTTAAAATACACGCTCTGTTGTTGGGTGAATGAATAAAGTGCAGGTTGCTGGAATTTATTACAGCAGTCATTTGTTTTGCAGGTTAGGAGTATTTTGAATCACTAAAGTCGGTAACTTTTTCCTCTCTTCTTCCTCTGCTATCCTCCTAAATTTCTCCAAACTGATCCTGCTACTTGCATGGTATTTTAGAGGTGTTACTGTTTCTGCAAACTTGCTGCCATTTACAAATCAGCAAGTCTGTGATTTACATATAGTAGAATTGATAGGCGTTTAAAAGATTGTTTTTTAGATTGTAGCTAATGTTTGCAGGCATGTTGTCATGCGATTTTAACAATACCATGGTCCATGATGTCCTAAAACAACCACGCTTCTCATCTTGTTACAGTTGGCCTTTCCAGCACCAATAAATGTGATAGATGGCTAAGAAACCGCAACTGGGACCACAACACATTTGTTGGTGTAAGAAACTGCAACAGGGCTTAACGATATGTTTGTTGCAACTAGGTTGCACATTCATCATCGAGGAATAATACAAACATGTAGATGTAACTAGGCTCGTAGTATCACTCCTTATAATTGAAAGTTCAGACAAGCAATTTGTTTGATATTTTTACCTGCATAACTGGTTCGTGATCAAAAGCAGCATAAATAGTCACATTTCTTACATTAAAAATATGTATAATGTGTACTTGTAGACTGCAAGGTTGAAGGGCGTCCAAGTACCAACCAAGAAATTTACAAAACATATTCATTTAACTCTGAAGTTTGCATGCTGAAACAGCATTGATAGGTGTTTAAAGAGATTGTGTTTTAGATTGTAGCAAATGTTTGCAGGCATGTTGTCATGCTAGTTTAACAAGACCATGGTCCATGATGACCTAAAACAACCACGCTTCTCATCTTGTTATGGTTGGCCTTTCCTGGACCAACAAATGTGATAGATGGCTAAGAAACCGCTAACGGGAGCACAACACATTTGTTGGTGTAAGAAACTGTAACGGGTCTTAACAATATGTTTCTTTTAACTAGGATGCACATTCATCATCAAGGAATAATACAGACATGTAGATTTAACTAGGCTCGTAGTATCACTCCTTATAATTAAAAGTTCAGACAAGCAATTTGTTCGATATTTTTACCAGCAAAACTGGTTAGTGATCAAAAGAAGCATAAGTAATCACATTGCTTACATTAAAATTATGTATTATGTGTACTTGTAAACTGCAAGGTTGAAGGGTGTCCAAGAACCAAACAAGAAATTTACAATACATATTCATTTTAACTCTAACGTTTGCATGCTGAAAAAATTGCTTAGATGAGGCAGGAAGGTCTTTAAACTTTTAATTCTTCTAATGCCTACAACAATAAAATATATTAAGAGGTCACCTTTTACGTTAAGACATGTGACCCTGGTAACATTTCAGATTGTTGTTGGCTTTAGACGGTTAAGCCACCATAACCACACAAAAAAATATGGTGTGAGAATGATGTAAGCAAAAAATAGTGATGTAGTATGCATGCCAGCCCATCTCGAGCTAGCTATTTGTGTAAATATTTCTTGCAGTATTTAACTCATTTTCCTTCCACTAGTCCCATACATTAGTGTATGAGCACTATGATTTCCTAACAAGTTATCAGAGCCTTTCTCGATACCCTCTCAGGTTTATGAGCTCCATTGATACGTTTGCCCTAGTTTCCTCACAAACAACATTGGACATTTTTGCAAGGTGTGAACGACTATAAATGCAGTGATTTGTGCATTCCAATGCTGATGTTTTAAACCCTAGTTTGAAGAAAGAAGATGTTCAAAAAAAACTTGACGGTTGCAAAATAGAAGATGCCCAATTTATTGTTTCTTGTTTGCAGAAAAGGGATTTAGATTCTAAATCTTGTGTCATTTGAAGTAGCACAAAACTACACATTCGAAGAGCATTTCCCTAGTTTACTAAATATTTTATGTCTGTACCAAAGATTTGAATATAAAGCATACAAAATCCACATAAGATTAATAAATCAAACCTTAAAATGAGTCGGCGGGGTGCTAAGTAGCATTGCAAGATGGACATTATTAAGTGAGCAGAGAAGTTATCTGCATGATAAGCCAGTTTTTAAATTATAAAACAGAGGCACAGCATTTCCTCAAGTGGGAAATGATTCTGTGGTGCAGAAACTACTATTGCAAGCGGAGTCAAATATTCAACAGAAAGGAACATGGCATAAGATTTGAAACAACCTGGAATCTACATCTCCCTTCATGCAGTGACAACGCGCAGTCTATGGTATATAGAAAGATGTGTTCTCTGTACTCTGTAGCCAGAAAAATCCTTCCATGCGATTTTGGCAAACATTTCACAAATATCACAGTAAGGCTTGAAATACAACTATACAAAGAAGGATGAAACCAATAAGGTTCGTAATAATATGTACCCCAGGGAATGCGGCATAGCAGATCCATCCCCTGATGTGGCTATCAAAGTTTTGGTTAGATAGGTCATTCGTAACCTTGAATTTTGATAATATTGTTTTGTCCAAGTTTAATTAAACCAAATCTTATAATTTCTTTCTCTTTGAGACAGATACAACCTACCATCTTGCACTCAACCCTGGATTCAAGCAGAGATGGCTAGAACCCAGAGTTTTGTGATAAGACTGCAGAATCTTACATGAGATACAAATAAATAAACTTAGACAAGAGCAGCTTACATGAGACTAGTCACCTATTGAATAATGCACACAAAATATGAGAAGGAAAGGCAAATTGTAGGAAGCGAAACATGTTAGAGAAAAGAAAGAAGCATGTTTGAAAAATAAAAATATTTAAACCACTCTCACATTCTGAAACATGCATAAAAGGTCAAAAAAATTGTAAATTTTGAAATGGCTTGAATAGAAAAAAAATGGGTTGAGCTACCAGTAACATAATATCAAGAAAGTCTTATGAATGTTCACAGCAAATTAGAAATGGGCAATAGTTTACAGTGTATCTGAACGGTTTCAACACACTCAAAACTTGCTTCAGAAAATTGATTGCATTTTATGCAATTCTAAGAGAAAAATCATGAATGGAACATGCAAATTTAGTCACAGAAAATTTCCATTGCAATACAAGAATCACTTTGAAGACCAACTCAGATGTATCAGAATGTTTTGACTAGTATGAGCTAGGGTTCCTTCAAGGGGAAAGTCGAGAGAGAATCTAGTTAATGAAATAATTCAAGGCCGTGAACACGAGAGAAAGGGTGTATCATTAAAAGTAAACAGTTTCAAGGTTTGAAAAGAAGCAGCTGTTATTGTTTACTCCAAAAGCCATGGGACACATCTCGCTCTGATTGTGATTGGACCAATTTATCGTCAATGTCAACATCCCAAAATACTTTGGATGATAACTGATGATCTCTCGAGGCATTCCTTGTGACTTGGGCAGATAAAGGTACGTTCAAGGAAATTATATGACAGAAAAATATAGTACCCCACTTTCTTATAGTGCCATATCATACACACTAATTTACAGTCTTGTGAGCAACAGGTTGTAGATAAATAGATAGAGATATTTTGATATCCCCCACGATACCAAAATAGTCGATGGGACGACCAGGATATAAAGCATTGCCGAATAGGTGAGAAACTGCTAAAAGAAAGGATAGGGTAGTCTAAGCTTGAGTTTTTGTGTCCCCAGCCACTTGTTTCTGAACGTTGATCCTATTACTGTTAATTTTGATCAGAAGTTCCCCAGTTTTCACTAATCTTGCCTCTTGGAAGAGGATAGACATAAAGTTCCCCTGCAGACCATCCAAGTAGCAAGCTTGAACTCTAGGTGTAATGTGATTAGTGCCAAGTGGACCCGCTGCTGTTTTTTCCTAAAGGTTGATCTTGCTACTGTTAATTTGATCAAAAGTTCCCCAGTTTTCAGTAATCTTCTCTTCGAAGAGGGTAGACATAAAGTCTCCCCACAGACTGTCCAAGTAGCTAGCTTGAACTATAGGTGTACTGTGATTGGTGCCAAGATTGATCTTGCTACTGTTAATTTGATCAAAAGTTCCCCAGTTTTCAGTAATCTTCTCTTCGAAGAGGGTAGACATAAAGTCTCCCCACAGACTGTCCAAGTAGCTAGCTTGAACTATAGGTGTACTGTGATTAGTGCCAAGATTGATCTTGCTACTGTTAATTTGTTCAAAAGTTCCCCAGTTTTCAGTAATCTTCTCTTCGAAGAGGGTAGACATAAAGTCTCCCCACAGACTGTCCAAGTAGCTAGCTTGAACTATAGGTGTACTGTGATTAGTGCCAAGATTGTAATAAGCACTAAGTGGACCATTGATGCCCATCATAGATGAGTTCTTGTGAACCACTCCTCATGAAATATGGGTTAATGTAGATTGAATCGAAAGTATACAGCTGAATCCCAAAAATCATATCATAAGTGTCAAGTGGATCATTGATATTCATGAGAGATGAGTTCTTGTAATGCCAAGATTAGTAATGAGTACCAAGTGAATCATTCATGATCATGGGAGTTGGTTCTTGTAAACCACTACTCGTCAAGATTGGGTCGATGTAGATTAACTTGAAACTGCACAGCTGAATCCCTGAGATTCAGCTCACATAATTTGATGCACTGCAGAAACACCAATTGTATAAGATTAGTAATGTTAGCTCTTTAGCTTCAATTGGGATTGCACATAAATTGGATCTTGCCAAAGGAATGCAAGTGTGGCATTAGCATTCAACCCCACTGATGCAAGTCTAGTTGATATTTTTTATTTTTTTAAAACAGTAACTTGTTTCCCCCAAGTCTAGTTGGATGCTGGTATTGAGTTCAATACTCAGTGGCCTCAACAATGCAATACCCAATTCAATTTTCTTCACAACACACAAAACCCATCATAGAATTCAAAATAAAAACTCCATTTCATCATTCCAAAAATGTTTGAACATTGTTTCAGAATTTGCAGCTGAAAACAAGTTAAAAACCAGCTTGGATCCCACTCTACCATGACATAATAGATCTACATTACAAGAACTAAACCATCAAACCAGGGTGAGTTAACATCGAACCAAACTTTGGTGGAACAGATCGAGTAATGAATAAATCAACAAAAGTGACGTTTTGACTTACCCGCTTTCTCTCTCTTTGTATATAATCCTTCTCTCCTATTTTTGCAGAGCAGACGGAGAATAATAGTGAAAGACGTGTGAGTGTAAGAGAAGAAAAAAAAGAATTCCTAGGGGTAAATGCTGTAATGGTCCTCCATCAATTTTTTATTTTATTTGATTCAGATCTTAATGGGCATTGCCACCTTGCTAGATGTCAATTTGATGACGTGTTAATCGGCATTATGGGTTTCAGGATTGGGAAGGTCCTACTTCGCTATAGGATTCAGAGTAGCTGACCCTCCTCGGTTGCTGTAGGAAACTCCTTTAGGCGGATTTTTAAAATATAATTTTATTATTTATATTTATTTATTTATCTATTTATATATAGGTAATTTAAGGAAATTAAGATTGATGGTCTCAATATTCCATGTTGAGTGTTCTAAGAGAGTATAGGATCCCACATAAATCTTAGAGGATGTGATAAGGACTTTTATTCCACATTACAATTTAAATCGAGCACCGAATTTACAATTAAAACTACCTCTACAAAGTACCAAAACTTAATGAATTATATTCTAGAATTTATTATAAATAATTATTTAAAAATAAATAAATAAATAACTTAAAGTTCTCAATAAAAACATTATATTATAAATAATTATTTTTAAAAAAAAAAATTAAAGTTCTCAATAAAAATATTATATCATGTTATGCAAAAAATTACACACCTTATTTCATCTCGATTATAAAAATATACCTCTATACCTCTATTATAGACCTTCACTATTTAACCCACTCAAACCAATCAATACAACTAAAATCTAAATTTTAGTGGGGTAGCGCCATAATGTCTAAAGTAAAAGTTTGGCCACAAATGGGTTCCTAAAAAAAATATTATATATAGTTGGAACTTATAAATTAGGCTCTTGGCTTCAAACCTAAACCTTATTGAAACATATTCCTACTCCCTCCCTTATTAACAAGTGTTTATTGTATTTGTGTATTAAATGGATCTGTTTTCTTTCTGATTATTACTAAAAATATATGAGAATACAAAAATATGAGGAAAGAAAAAATATCATTAGGACAAAGACTATTCATAGATGTCACTTTGTGATAGTTTAAATGTACGCAAATAAAATCCCACAAAAAATAGTAATCTAGTATAAGATGAAGCTTGTAGAAATGCATGTTGCCAAAGGGTCCCAACTTTGAGCCCGTCTCAATTACTTAAAATTTAGAGATAGAGCCATAAAAGATTTTTGTAAACCCCTATGTGTTAAGCATTATGCTAATCAAATTAAGGCTCTTAAATTGGCCCATGGTTGTGACCTGTGTGCAACTGCACAAACCTACAAACTTCTCCTTTTTCCCATTGTTGCAATGCTTATACTATTGTGCTCTCCTCACATGGAATTTGGGTTCTTAATGCTTATAGCATCTTGCACCATGTGCACCATCTTGCGATATCCTTGGGTGTTGGTGTAACTTATTGTGCAACACTGTAACACAGTGCGACATCTTCTGAACTCCACACCTTGCACATCACCTTGTAGCAATGCACCTCACTTGTACAACCTTGCAGTATTTTTGAGTGTTACCACGACACAATGTCGCCTAAAAAATGAGTTCCATTGTGCAATGGTCTCATTGAACATCCACACATCAACTCCATGTTGCTGCAGGGTATGCCATCTGACACTCTCCATGTTTATGCCATGTCAAAGACCCTATCTGTATACCATGACACTAAAATTTTAACTATCACCCCTACAAGAAGGTGAAACGTCTCCTAAGCAAAAGTGAATTATTTTGTAGACATTCCCTTTTGTAACTACCTTCTTGTAATGATGCATATATATTGTAACCGTCTAACCCATAAAGGACGAGAGACAATGAGAGATCACAAGTAAATAGGAAAATGTTAGAATTCCTCAAGTATCAAGCAACTCACATACATTTGTAATCACATTTCAATCTAGGAAAATCAATTGGAACTATTTTTCCCTTTTTTATCACAAGAATATATTATTCCTAGCTTTTATTGAACATTGTGCACATTTGTACTTTTCTCGATTATTTATATTAAATACAAGTTGAACCACTGTTCAAATACTTTTATGTTCAAATGTGTTTTGATTTATTATTATATTTGGTTTTCATTTGTGCATTCTACAACCTATAGCTTGTTACTACGTACAAGGTTGTCCGCCACATCAGAATCTTAAGCCCCATGGTTTAGATCAATAATATCATAGTAGAGCTCTCATATCCTTGTAAACATGCAAGCATAACATGAGAAAGGAGGAGTAGCAATCAGATCTATTTTAGAGTACTAAGAACAATGTCGTAGTAAGAACAAGATGGTTGACACCTAGAAAACATTTATTGAGGCATCCCCAGACATCCAAAATTTTATTCGGGATGACCTTGAGAAGTAGCACAACAAACTACTTGGACGATTGCATGAACTCGTGGTACAACTTGCTTCACAAGCCACTCCTTTTGTGTAGCCTACACATCCATCATTTCAATAGAAAATATCTTTCAAAGTGCAAGTCAATCTTGACATTCCAATGTTTAAAGGTAAAATCAATGTCATAGCATTGAATAGTTGTATTTGACAACTTGAGCCCTACTTCTCGATCAATTGCTTTACTGACACAGAGAATATCACCTTTACAATTTTAAAGATGTCCATATCAGTGTCTCACTAGTGGGAAACTTTCAACTCACAATGCAAGAAAATGTTGGAGCCCATTAAGAATTAGAATTTATTTGTCAATACCTCGAAGGACGAGTATTACCCCCTCAAGCACTATGAGGATGAATACATCGTGTTACAGAAGTTGTGCTAGTGTAAAGAGCAATCAATTAAAGACTATACCAATGCGTTCCTTGACTACACTATGCATCTAGGCAAGGACTTGACAAAGCAACATAAGGTGCTAAAGTACATCAATGGACTCTAACCTTATATCCGTAGATAGATGGAGTTATTAACTTCTGACACATTGGGGAAAACATACCATAATGTATCTAAGATCAAAGTCATGACAAAGATGAAGCAAAAAAAATCCTATTCATTCAATGTCATGCATAAGATCCAACCCATGCACTATGTGTAATAACCCTTATGTGTATAAGTAGAACATGTCATGGAAAGGAAAGTAACCTAATACAGTCACACAACACCAAAATAATCCTACATATTTTGTCCAGACAAAGGTAGGAAGAACCAAGGTGACAAGTGGTGCCGACAATATCACACATCAATTTTGAATGTCACGTGCAACAATCCTTAATTGTGCAATCTACATTAGGTCCTGTACATGTAGAGGACCCTGATCTAGAAGCTACTTGAATGAGTTTTAACACCACTATCATAGACACCTCTAATCAGTGAAAACAACTCTTTCACACCAATTTCTTGTTCAAGGATCAACCTCTCCAGTGTGCATATCATCATTGATAGTGGAGTTCAAAAGAACATCATTGTGCAAGATATAGTTCACCACCTAGGTGTCACCCTTGAAGCACATCCTAAACTATACTCTTTGGGTTGGCTTCAATAGAGGAAGGATATATAGGTCCAATGATAGTGCACTTTAAAGTATGCATTCAAGCCTATGGAGGGCACAGTCACATGTGATGTCACACCACTTGAGGTTTGTGACATTTTTCTTGGTAGGTTGTATTTGTATACTATGATGTGACATATTAAGCCAAGACACATTTGTGAACTTTTCATGTCAAATTTGGTATTTTAAACCTTTTGGAGTCACTTTAAATGACCAAAATAAATTCTGTCAAACAATGTCACAATCTCATCTCATGCATGTATAAGTTCATGCTACTCTCGTCTATCAAAGGCACTTGCATAAGAGAGTGAGGTCACAGTGTCAGTGCACCATGCCATGCAACCACCATCATAATAATAACAAATCAATAACATAATATAGAAATATGAAGACATCTTTGAATAACCCAAAGGTCTTCCAACACATTGTGTGGTAAAACATATCATTTATTTGGTCCCTAGATCCCCTCTTCCAAACAATCCATTATATCGTTGGTCCATTTGGAATAATGATGAAGTATGGCACCAGATCCAAGAGTTTTTTATCAAGACAAGGTTGTGTCAAGATTATCTCCTTGTGTAAGACCAATAGTCTTTTAAGAAATATGGTACATGGCACTTGTGCATTGACTATCGCACACTCAACAACTTAATGGTGAAGAACTAATACCTTAAACCATGCATTAATGACCTCTTGGACTGGTTCTAAGATGCACTGTACTTCATCAAGTTTGACTAGAATTCAAGGTATCAAGTACCAATACATCTCGAGGATGTTTATAAGACAACATTCAAAACAAGGGAATAATTATACGAATGGTTTGTTATACCTTTTGGATTGACCAATATATGAGCAATATTCATGCCCATGATGGATGACCTACTCAGGCCCTTCAATAATTCTTTTTCCATCATCTACTTGGATGGCATCCTCATCTTCAACAAGACTTAGGAAATGTATGTGGATCATATATTGCATGTATTAAACACACTACACAAACACAAATTGCAAGCCAACTTAACCAAGCATACATCTGGTGCCACATAGATTCAATATTTGGGCTACATCATTGATTTTTCAAGTAGCCATGTAGACCCAAAGAAGATTAAAATAATCCAAGATTTCTCAACTTCACACAATCTCACTAAATTAAGGAGTTTTATTGGACTTATTAACTTCAACCATAGGTTTGTTTTGGGTTTCTCTCACATGGCATGGTCTCTTAGTGAGACCATGCACACCAAAGCATCAATATGCTAGATATTTGTGCAACAATGTGGTTTTGCAATTTTCAGGTAGCGCCTTTGTATAACCCCTACTATAGTAATCCCTAAAATGTTCCACACCTTTAATATTTAGATAGATGTGTACCTTGGCATGATATTCACACAACATGGACATTCAATTGCATATCACTTAGAGACATTTAACAACACAGTTCAATGGTACTTTGACTATGAGAAAGATTTGTATGTCATTGTGCAAGCTGTTAAGTAATGACTCCATTGCATCTCGGGTAAAGATAAAATCATCCATTTTGATCTTAAGCCACTTTAGTCCCTACATACATAGAGTAATTTGGAGAATACATGACACATGTTGTGAATGACTTACTTGGAGCAATTCCATCTGGTGATAAAGCACAAGAAGGGAAAATATAATAAGGTAGTAAATTTCCTAAGTTAATTTTTTATACAAGTGCTCATCATAGTGTTCGATACAGGTGACCATAACTTCTCTAATTATATCTTTACTGAGCAAATTTTGACTTTGTAAAATTTTGTACAACCCTTGCATAGGGTGAACATGATGTGATTTCCACATGTCTAACAAGATTCTCAAAAAAATTGGAATCTTTCATGTTCCTAATGGTGCACCTCGCCAAAGACCAGTAGCACCTCAATAACATTTATATTTCCCTTACATGTGCACAAACATTGAGCTCCATGTCAAGTCTTGCATTCCTTGTATTTCTGATCCCACAAATAGAAAGTGGGGACTCTACACACTTCTTTTGATTCCATCAAAACCATGGAATATATTAGTATGGATTTCATGACTGGATTACCTATGACAAAGCACCTAAATGACTTTGTGTTTGTTATAGTGGATATGTTTTCCAAGATGTCCATCATGGTTTCTTGCAAGAAGATCATAAATGGGCATGAAATTGCATGCTCTTTCTTCAACCATTTTTGGGTCCATATTGGTCTACCAACATCCATTGTGTATGATCGTGACCTATGGTTTGTTAGCCATTTATGACAAGTTTTATGGGATAATAATAACTAGACTAGACTACAACATTTCATCCCAAAACAAATAGACAAAAGGAAGTTGTCAACCACATAGTTGTTCATTTGATGTGCATTTACATCAATGCACATTTGCACACTTGGGATGATGATTTTATTCACATTCAACATGCCTATAACAAAGCTTTGCATAGCTCTACATGGAATAGCCCATTTTAGACATGTAGTGGGTTCTTACTAGCATCATCCTCAAACATATCCTATCGTCCATCATCTAACACGAAGTCACACGCACATGAAAAAGAAGCAGACAAGTCAAAGAAGTTACTGCAATGCATCAAGAGTGCTCACCACCAAGTTCAACACATACTTTCATGAAAGAGTTGAAGTATAAAGAACACCATGATGCACACTACACACCTCATATGTTCAAGGTGGGTGATAAATTAAAGTTGCATGTTCAAAAGGAGCACTTCAAGGGTCCACATTGTAAGATTAAGCCTTTATGTTATGGTCCATATACCATGGTGTACACAATTGGAGATAATTCATTTATTCTTGACCTACCACAGACTTGGGATTTCATATAGTCTTCAACATGGAACTCCTTAAGTTATACTTTCCACCTTTGCTTGAGCCAACAACAACACAACATCCTTTAGATTTGAATCATAAACACTTGCACCCACATCAAAGGATGAAATTATTGAAGTGTCAACAATGCACACTTGAAAAGACACAAATTAGTTGTTCCAAGTGGTCAAGGTCAAATAATATGTTAATCATGCTAAGTAGCACAACCTTTAGCAACTTTAGGTTTAGTTGCCATAGCTAACTAAAGATGATACGAGGACCCTTGCTTCTCATGAAATGGTAAATGTTTTTTGTTATAACATGTATACTACTACACTTCTCCTCTGTGTACCTACATAGGGATTGTGTTATTGAACACTACTCAAAAGGATTGTGGGTTCCCCATGCTTGTAGCATCTCACACCATGCATGCCACCTTATAATATCCTTGCACACTAGCACAACATCTAATAACATATAATTCAACACTCCCAACATGGGTGATGTCTTGTAAACTTTGCATCTTACACATCACCTTGTGGTAGTGTGCTTCACTTGCATAGCCTCTCCATATCGTGCGAGTTCCTAGCACCACATAATGGTTTCAACATTCAACGTCTACGTGCTAGCTTAATGCTACCTCATGATATGTCATGTGGCACTCTCTAGGTTTACACCGTGTCATAGAACCTATCAACATATTGTGACACTTTAAGTCCAACTGTCACACCTTCAATAAGTTGAACCATCACTCAAGCAATAGATAAACCATTTTGTAGCCATTCCCTTATGAAATTACGTTCTTGTAATAATGTATATATATTATAACCATTTGACCCATAAGGGATCATAGAGGATGAGAGATCACAAGTAGATAGAATAATGTCAACATGCCTTGAGTATCTAGTAATTCACACACGTCTATAATCATGTTCGAGTCTAGATAAATTAGTTGGAAGTGTTTTCCCATTCTAATCATGGGAATCTGCATTCCCAACCTTTGGGAATATTGTAAATATATGTACTTTTATATGTTCTTTGCATTGAACAAAAGTTGCACCATTTTATAAATACTTACACATTCAAATGTGTTTTGGTTTATTATTATATTTAATTTTCCTTTATGCACTCTACAATTAGTAACTTATTGTCAAGTACATAGTTATCCACCACACTGACATCTTTGTCCCCATTGTATGGATTAGGCCACCTTATGGCATACCTTGGAATCTCTAATATTTTTATGAACTACAATAAATTAATGTTTCAATCTTAGGAATTCACTCATAAGAGGGAATAATCACTACAAGAATGTTTGAATGTGGTCTCTTGCAAGGTCGACCTTCCTAACAAGATTTAATGTGATGCCCCTTTAACACTCAATGAATTATATTCAACCCTTCTTAAAATGACTAATGATAAAGCCTCGGGCCTTAACAACTTTCCTTATGATTTCTATAAAGCCATTTGACAGTTTATAAGCCAATATTGTCACAACCCATTTTCTAATGAACATAATAAAGACTATTATTTAATAAATAAATGTTAATTTATTATATTTAATCAGCTATGGATGATTTTATGATGAGGGTTATTGTTATGATTATATTGGGTTGTGATTACATCATGCTTTAAATACAAATTTAGTTAGTAACACTTTATATTGCATATTACTTAATGTAGATTATAACATTTATTAAATCATGTAGTTGGTTTATATTGGAGATTAGTTAAATTCATATTTATAACATTTTTTTGTATCTTGCAACTAATTTATGTTTTATTATTACCGTTATATTTATGATGTAGGGTAACTACCTTTGTTTCTTAAGGTGGATGCATGATAGATTATTCCCCCTCAAATTGGCAATGTCTAGTTAGAAAGCACAAAGAGGAGAGGATGGCATATTAGAGATAGGCAATTTGGCATAGAGTTGAATGAGAATCATGTACACCCTACATAGTTATGTTGCAATGTTTGTTTTGGTATAATAATATCATGATTGTGTTGTTATACACATGTATTTTTTATATGCTTTTTTCTTGTGTTTATTTGGTGTCTTATTGTATGTTACTCAGTGTTTTGGTACTTGATGTGAGGTTATTATTGTGTGGTACAACTTATATGTGTTTCCATATTTGGTCATTACATTCGACTTATGTCGATCTTGTGCCTTATTTGGCTCAAGTTTGGTAGCGTGGTGCATTGTGGTATAAGATTAACTCATGTAAAGACACCTTAATTGACCTTCATGGTGGACTTGGAAAATTAGCCTTCAAATGATTTGATAATACCTATATCTTGTTTGAGTTAGTTATGTTTTAAGGGTGGATTGGAGGGGTTGTAATTTATATTTTTAAGCTTTAAACGTAGAAAAATATTTTCTTGGAAATTAATCCTATGTTTTAAATATTACAAATAATGTGGGTTGGATCACATATCTTTGTGTGAACTTAGCTATCATAACATTTATTATTATAGTATAACTAGTTGTTATTTTTCGATAGCATGTTTATCATAAATTAAAATTTGGTCTATGTGGAACTTGTGGGAACCTTGACTAAGTTTTTGGGGGGGAAATTGTAAGGCATCCTTGGGTTATTTGGAAGAGAGGATATTATACTAAAATTAAATGAAATGGTTTTAATTATGTCCACGAGACAGAACGGTCTATGGGACAACCATTTACACTAACTACTTCAACCTCTCAAAGATTCTTGTGATCCATGATATATTGTAGAAGGTTGATTTGCCTTCTAGTGATTTGGGTTAGCATCTCCCCCAATCTTTTTAATATTTTTTTCTCACATATATCTACCATTCAGCCAACTCTTAAATTTTCCAAATATTTGGTTCATGTGTATGTGTATTGAGGACACTCAAGGATGAAGTGCTCCTCTATTTCAGTCACCCCTGTGGTGCAAAAGACACAAATCCTCTCACCCCATTGTTCCTTGGGAGTTGTTCATCTATCTTTCTTGAATCAAAGTCTATGAGATATAATTCTTAATTAAAGTCAGGATATCCCATAGTCCTAATATTTTTGGGATTGTTTTCTAAAAGAAGACTAGACAATCAATACTATATCAAAGGAAAAAGGAGGAAATTTTCCATTTTTGGATATCTTAGGGCACACCTATACCTATACATTAGATTAAGGGCAGATTTTGGTTGTAGTGGGCATTCAAGTCAAAAAATTTGGAAGGAATCCATCATGTTCTATCTGAGTTCCATTTTTATTCTTTATGTTCTACCTTTTAAACGAGCCTCATATCGTGTAGTTTTAAGTGTGCTAATTCGATGGCATTCATGGGAAATATGGGATGAATTAAGAATTTAAATTGATGTTCCTATAATATCTTTTCAAATATGTGGTTTTTTGTTGATACCTTACATGAGTAGAATATAATGTAGAGTTTAAGGATTGCATACACTTCATACTTACCCAGGTCTAATGTAGTTTTGACCTATGTTGAATTATTTTGTATCATCCTCCTTGAGGGGACTTGAAGTTTGCAGGTCTACACTTGAACTTAATTTACAAACTGGGGTGCTTGGCTTGAACAATATAATTAGACCTTGGAGGAAAGTGATGCTTAAGATGAAATTGTGGTATTAGTGGCACTTAAGACTGTATATGAGGACTATATTGTGGATTTATAATTTGGTCTCCTTTAACTCTAGCTTAAACATAAACTGAGATATTTATATAGCAGGTGACTGACGTGTGATTGAACCATTTTCCTAAGAATGTGCTCTTTATATAAAATGCAATTCCAAATAGTTTTAGGCCTAAATAAATTATGTATTCATTTGGGATAATGAATCCACTCTTTTGATTACTTGATACTATCTAAGGATCTATGTTTAGACTCTTGTAGGTGCTAACTTTCTAGTATTATGTGACTAAATTGTAGGGTCAATCGTGTAAGTTTGCATTTACATGAAACACCAACTAATGAAGTAAATTGAGATCTATTCCTTAGAAATTATTTTCATCATCCTATATGGTTGTGCAAAAATTGAGATTTATATGTATAAATGATAATCTTGTGTGATAATTAATGTACATGTAATAATGGACTCAAGGGATTTGTAAGATGAGATATAGATTCATGACTAGTAGTCTTATGACTTATGTGATACTGGTTCCACTTATGTTTCATGTATGATTCAATAATAGTATAAGCCTGGATTATAGATGGTTTTTTTATATATAGTATGACGTACTTTATGGAGCATGAGACTATAATGGATTGACTCCATCTCCCCATAGCAATGAAAGGAGGGATGAAATAGGGTTTTGAGTGGCAGTAAAGGAGTTAGTGGGAGCTTACTTCAACTACCCCCTCTACGACCCCAAGCCTCTTTAATACCCTATATTATTTTTTTCACATGTAGTGACCTAAGATGAACCATAAATTTTAATTTATACTACTTAAAACCTTATTGGTATATTTGTTGTTTTGTATAATAAAAAAACCCTTCAAGTGAACATCTACTAAAAAATACTAATTATAATCACTTGTTAACCTAACTTGTGCAATCTGAATGTAATTTGTGTACTAATAATGGTATTTTGGTCTATTCTCTCTTCTTGATAATGTGGTTAATTGTTATGTGTAAGTTGTTATGCAGTATAAAAGTATCCTCTTATTGAAGCTTTACAATATATGAATGATAGTTCTCTTTTGACTATATGTTGATCACATGAATAAGGTGCTCTATAGTAGGAAAGTTTCCTCTTTAAAACTTATGTAAAATGGTGAACAATAATCCTTCTTAGGTTGTATATTTTCTTAAATTAATGTTGTGTCTTTTATGTTGATTTAGTTTTATTTCCATGTGTGGCAAAGGTGTGGGTGCACTAGGCCTAGTGGAAAGGATATGAACATGTTGGGGATGAAAATGGGAATCCTGTTCCCATTGGCTTCCTCGACATTGTTATATCACTTATATAAGTCTAGAATTATGGAGTGTATGCATGTGATTTATGATGTGAGATTTGACATAGTTGTGGTTGATGGATTAATTGACATGGGCATCCTGTATTATTCAGTGTTTTTCCTAGCACCCTTGTAGTAAGTGGATTGAGTGGTACAAAGTTATTAGCCTTCTCATAAGTTTTTTCCATATCAATGATTGTAGTAATCATTTTTTATAATCACCATACAATTTAGTTCATTTTTATATCATGTATAGTTAACAAATGGTAAGGTTATCTAGTTCTATATAGATTAACTACTTGTGATAGTGGTGTACATTTGTGGCACATGGTTCTTTGATACTCTTGTCTGTTGATTAATCTTATATACCACCATCATTAAGGGTAGGAACACTCCCAATAGGGAGGTGTGTGAGGGATTTTGTATGGATCTGTGTTTGGAGGCAAAGCGCCTGGATGATGATTTCTATCTCATATTCAGAGATGTCGATACTAGATGGTTACCTTGATGACTAATTATTATGTGAAATCATAATTGGTTAGAAAATATTAATATTATTTTGAGCACTTTTTTATGTAATGATCATATAGTAGGATATATTGTCGAGTATTTTATTAGTTATTGTAATTTCGATTCAATGGGGTTCATTGTGTTCCATGTGCGCTTTTGATTGATATTGTGAAATGTAAAAAATACCATCCTTCATAAATTTCCTACACATGTTCTAAGTAATATATATGATGTAAACCATTAAAAAACTACTATCTCTTATATGTCATAATAAATGTTGAGTTTATGTTACATTAGATGTTGGTTTTTATGGCTAATACAAATCTTGTAGAATTTCAACAACTATTAGTTAATTGTTATTTTATTTTCTTTTTATTAGAAATTCTTAGAAACAACCTAGGAAATCGACGTGGCAAGTTAATTCTCATTCTTTGGTGACTTGGATAGAATAACATGTCAAATAAATTGCATGTTTTTTGGTGAGTGTTCAAAGGAGTTTTTACATTGTGGTATCAGAGCCCAACCTCAATGCTCAGACCTTTTGGCATCTACTAGTGCTAACATATTAAAAAATTTGTACACCTCCAGGTATGATGTTTTGCATTATAGGTAATTCAAATGGATTCAAGGAGAATCTCTAAGAGAATTTGGGTGAGAGACTTGACTAGATTCTAAAAATGATCATAGAAACCCTTGACAACATGAACTCCTTTATATAGGAAGTTTATGGGAAAAAATAATGAGGAAGAATAGGAGGATGGTCAGGGAATGAAAATGAAAACCATGATGGGGAATAAAATGATGGAAGCAGAGAACTTAAAGATTAAAAAGATCAAGAGAACATTGAATATCATAAAGTCAGGAAGGATCAATTTGAGGTAGAGTTAGCAAGGGAATTGAAGCATATCACCTCACCAAAATTTGGTGGAAGTGTCCTTAGTGATGGAGTATAGGATTAGATAACTTAAATGGAGAAATAAATTGAGCTTCACAACTTCTCTAAATATACCAAGGTGGTTTGGGAAGCTTACAAGCTTTCTGGTGAGGCTTCTTCTTAGTGGGACAACAAGAAAATCTAGATGGGACTTATTCCCACAAATACCATCTATGTTTAATTTGTTACGTTGTTTAATAACTTATGGCTTCCCTAATTACATTTTTATGGGAAGATGACTGAATTATCGAATCACCACTAGGGATATTTATTAATAACCCAATATTGATTGCACTTTACTTAACTCCTTAACTCTGTGTCAAAATATTTGATGGATGAATGGTTCTGCATCAAGAAGTTCATCTCAAGACTCAATCCTTAGATTGGGGTAAATGTGGACATCCATGGACCTACCTCCATGGACCAAATGTTCAATAAGGCAATCAAACATGACCATAATCTCCATTCACTTGTACTGGTAAGGAGAGAAAACAAGGACAAGGTGAAGTTCTTGTAATGTTTTCAAACTCCCCCTACTTTCAAGAAGAAACCTTAAAAGAAGGGATGAATCTTCAAGAATTAATACGGTCATCAAAATTTCAAAAATTGAAATGCTTTGAACTTCTTGAAGAAAAATAATCAGCCTGAGGGAAAACATGGAAATAGAAACAACTAGGAAAAACAAATATATGATAGGGGCCCTATCAAATAATGCTAGAGTTTAGTGGCAAACATTATACTAACACTTTTCCTCATAAGGGTTAGGGGATAACCATTAAACCTCCTTCATTCCCTACCCAAAAACTTTTTTTTAATAGGATTAATGCAGTGGTAAACTACCAAGTTGACCATAAATCAATCCTATAGAAGCATCAAGAACACTCCTTAGTGAGCTAGTGAATATTTTATTTAACATAATAACAACATAATGTTTTGTGGTTGTTGAGATTTTTAACAAAATTCTTAGGATAGTTGGTCTCATCTCTAAGTCCTAGATAATGTAATACGGTAACTGAACAAATAAAAAGGTATAACAATGTCTGTTTGAAGTCAAATTAGGGATATCTAGATTTTTTACTTACGTAAACATTTTTTAGCTTTGTGGGGATCATATGATGTCATCGTTGGGGTAAACTAGATATGATAACATTAGGGGGAGTTTATTTGCTTTTCCAAAATAGTGATATGCCTTGATGACCTAGGGAACCCAGTTAGTGTTCAAGGTATTAAGAAATTGTTCAACTTGCAATAGATTTTAGCTATTCAACTGAAGAAGGCATGTAAGAAGGGATGCATTATTTATTCAATGGACATTCATGGTAAAGGGATTTGAAGGATCACAAATTCAAATAATATCCTTTTTTGTAAGAATATCGAGACACATATCTAGATGATTTGCCCATACTTAGTCCTAGGAGAGAGTTTGACTTCTTGATTGACATTATACCTAGATCAGATCCCAAGTCCAAGGCTCCTTACTAAATTAATACCTTTGAAAAATTTGAGCTAAATATATAGCTTCAATAAAATCTTTATAAGGGATTAATCTATTCTAGTATATCACCATGGGGTGTACATATGGTGTTCATCATAAAGAAGGATGAAACCATTTGGCTTTGCATTAATTATTTTTTGCTAAATAAAGAAACTATAATATTTGATATCCATAAACTCACATTGAAAATATCTTCAATCACATGATTAGGGCAACTATCTTTTTGTAATCATATAAAAAAGAAACTTGAGTGCTAAGAGTATTATTTGAGACCACCCATCCCTAGCTTATCCCTATACCTATTTAGGCACTTGTTCAACCTTATTGTGGTCCATGTACATCCCTAAACATCTTAAAAGTAGTTACAGACCATCATTTTAACTTCCTATCCCCTAGTGCCTCATGTTCTGCCACCTAGACACTAGCACCATAATTTGGACAATAACACCAATGGTTTTAGTGTCCTATTTTGGGTGATATTGTCCTTTTCCCACCTTTGGCCACGAATGGATGTCTTTTCAAATCAATAACCACCTAGGATTGGCCTAGACCTCTTTTAAGATCCGCATAAGCACTAAAATAGTATATATACATGAATTTTAGCCCATTATTCACTAGATGGAATTGATATGCAAATAACACAAATAAACTCAAAAAAAGTTGTGCATAATCAAGGTTATCAATCCTTATTTTACCCTACTTATACATACAACCATCTACATCCATCCTAAGCTCATAATACTCAAATTTACAGTCTCAAGCTCTACTCTAAAGCACTCAAACTAGCATTCATACTAGCTTCACTTGCACTTGCACCAACACTTAGGTGGGGAGAACTACAATGGGCTTGATCCCTCAAAGTATTGATACGTAGGCAACTCTCATCATAGCATGGTGTTGAGTATGCCCAATCTACCCCACTAATAACATACTTTGCTACTTGTGCCAACTAGATGCCCTAACAACATGAAGGTTTAGGGTTTACATATAAAATCAATCAAAATAAGTCACCTATAGGGAATCAAAACTTGTGCACATAGTAATAGTCTTGGAAGATGCAGACATAAGTGTACCAAGAAGCTTATAACAATCCTACACAAAGGACACTACCACTAAAATAAGGACATTAGCACCATCAGTGTTATTGTCCAATTAGGGCACTACTATCCAGGAAGGGTTTTGACACCTAGATTTTGTCTACGATACTTAGATCAGCTCATGTCCTAGTTTGTAGCCTCCAGATCTTCTATCTTAGTCAATTTATAGCTAAGTACTTATTTATATCATTTATTACTATTCTTAGAATGTTCAAACTAGGTCAATTATATTACAAATCAATGGTTATGTTTATTTCATATTTATACCATGATTTACTATACTCAGACCCTTTAACAACCTAGGGCTTAGACTCCATAACCCTAAAAATTTAAATCATTTTGGTGAACCTAACTTAATTTGAACACTATTAAAACATCAACCCTAGATGTTATTAGGGTTTGTATATTTCCTTTTCATATTTTCATTGGTAGTGTTAGGCTTTTCAGACTTCATACATTATGTTTTAACATCCTTCTTTCACTTTGTTTACTATATGCCATCTAAAAATGTTATTTCTCTTCCCTTAAAAAGAAGTGATAGGCTTCATGGTAATCCTATTAAGCACACCTAGATTCCTTCTATTCAAGCTTATATCATGGATAAAGGACCAATTATAACCCCCATCATTGATCCTTCATACCTTGATTATGTGGACTTCAATGATAATGCATCTGAAGATGAGCAATACAATCAAGATCAAAATGATACACAAGATGGGAATCAGGACACTCTCCCCCCACTTAACAACAAAAATATTATAGTTAATAAGGATGTGATTTCACAGAGTTTCATAGATAGACTTCAGGAACAACCCCATGATCATGCACAGATTCTACAAGCCATAATGGAAATAAAGAACAAATCAAATAATGATTAATCTTCTACTCCCTCAGACAACAATATTGTTACACCTAATTTGGGGGAAACTCAACTTGTACAACAACTTATTTTATCTCAAAAACCTTTAACAATAACAACACTTCTTATGGCTAGTTCCTCCTCTCCGAATGTATAATCCCTTATGCATGCAATTCATTCTCTACAAGTTAAGGTGTTACATCTTAAGCAAGGTGATACTAATACATCACATGTCTTGGATTCTCATGTTATTTTGAATACATATGTGGCACATCACATAGTGAAAACTCCTTTACCATATAGATTCATGGCACCTAAGCTTACTTTGTATGATGGTAAGGGTGACCTAGAGCACCATCTATAGTCTTTCCATGCAACATGTTTTGATTATGTATCCAATGATTAGCTCCTTACTAAGTTTTTCTCATATAGGCTAAAGGATTATGCCTTATAGTGGTTCTATGATCTTCCAAATGAGTATGTCACCACATTCAATCCATTGGTATATATGTTTTTAACACACTTTTCAATTAACATTAGTGATAAGATCTCATATGCTCAAGTGGCATAACTAAAGAAAAAATCCAATGAGCCTATTGCATAATATGTCTTACGACATAAAAATATATTGGCACAGATGACTAGCCCCATGGTAGATAGATAGCTACAAGACATATTCAAACAAAGTTTACTACCAGCATTGCATGAAACTATTTCGTTTAAAAAGTTTCCAACATTCACAAATTTATGCCACACTATGAAAGAAAGGGAAATCAAGTTTCTCTCTATGGGCAAATTAAAACATACAAGTGGATTAGAATAAACTACTAAGAGTTCAAATAATCCTCCATACAAAGTAAGGGCCAATGAAAATAAGAGTGATCTAAAGGCAACAATTAATGCAACTTCAGAACCACCTCCTCACCTAATTTTATCAACTCCTCCATGTAGAGTTTTCACAAAACTTCCAGATTCATCGACACGTGTTTTACAACAACTCTTAGAATATAATGTCATATCTCTCTCTCCCATCAAAGAGGTTGATATGATTAGGCCTCTTCTAAAAGAAATGATTCCACTGCAGTATGTGACTATCACAGGGCATAAGTCCATACTACAAACAAATGCATCAACTTGAAACATAAGATACAAGATTTGATAGAGGCCAACATCATTGATGTGGGCACACTGTAATGTCACCTTTGTTGAGCTATTCATTGGGATGAGACCCTTAGCTTGAGCGTTCCCTAGGGCTAAGTATTTTAAGGCAAAAAGGGGAACATTACTAAGCTTCAAGGTTATATTGATAAAGCACTTTATTATCTAATTTTGGGGCCTTTTTAAAGGCCATTATAAAAGTGCCTTTATAAGGAATCTTGTTATATATATTTTTATTAAATGATAAGTAACTCTCCCTCTTTATTTTGGGCACCATAATTGGAGGAAGAATATAAAAAGAAAGAGAGGCTCTTTTGGAAAGGCCATGTTGAATATTGATTTGGAAATTTGAATCAAGTATGTCAATATTTTTAGAGGTACAATACACTAAGAGGGGGGATGAATCAGTGATGGTAAACAATCCAATTCAATTTCCAAACCCTTACAAATACTTAAGAATTTAATACAATCATTCATGATGCATATAGATAATTCATAGAAGTGAATAATGAACATAATGAAAGATCACATACACAATACAAGATCTACATGGGAAACCCTATTAGGGAATAAAACCCACTCTGAAGCCTGAAAACACATGGACTATTATCCTATAAGATGATCACAAACAAGAAACTGATCAAGAACCTTGGTCAAGTCCTTCTGACCTAAGTCCTTTAGTGAAATAGTAGTTCCATAGGGAGCACCTATCCCTAAGATGATCATGTCCTTCTGATCACCTTTTTGGTCAACTCCTTCTGACCTACAACCTTCATCAAGTCCTTCTGACCAAAGGTCTTTAGTGAAACCCTATTTCATAAGGAGCAACTACCCTTAAGGAAGATCAAGTCCTTTAGATCCTCCTTGAATATAACACTTTCACCTTAGAGATGATGTCTTCAACCCCTAATGATGGACCTCTTGATTATCTAATAACTACACAAACTCTCTCTCTTACTCATACAGGCCTCTCACATAGGCATGCTACAACCTATCTCTTTCACTCAAATAGTACTCATATGCACACTCATATCTCTTCGTACATATTCAAAGTATAATAACACTGTACTATCATAAAAACATGACCTATAGATCATACACATAGTCCTTAATCTTGTCTACTCATTAACCCAACATTTGGGCACTCTCACTCTCCTTTCCTTTCCTTCACTCTCCAACTCTCTCCTATACAAGTCTAGAAATCACCATCTTTGATTCCACTATTTATAGAGCATTCATGATCATCACCATCTTGGTCGGCGATTAGGCATGCCTTAACCCTTAAGGCATCTATCTCATCAAGACAAAGATCAATACAAACATCATAGGCTAGCCATAGCATTTATAGGTCACCCTTAAGCAACTACACCTTTTAATAAGGCCCTTGTAGCTCTTATAGGTCTCATGGAGACCTATTCATCCATTTAGCACACCATCAAGTAAAAAAAGAACACAAGACCACTTTCAAATACATGGGTCCACTCCTTATGTCCCCTTTGACATCCTTAAATGGTCAGAGACATCCTTAAATGATTAGATTCATCTTAGCTCACCTTTGTGTATGCTCAAACAACTCAAACACTGACCTAGGGCATAGGAACATTATGAACAAATACACAGTCAACTGCTTAAGCATTGTTCATACTCAATACAGATTGATCACACCTCCAAAATCCACATAGAGCATCTTCATAAAGTCTACAACACTCCCCAATAGCTAATTCATCAAGAGACATCGAAACATCATCTACATAACTCAAATACTCTTCTTGGGTCACTTTCATAATAAGCACAAAATCATATTCAACTTGGAAGCTCAATATATTTGTCTGCACACACTTTCAAATCTTCAAATCAGGTTCATTAGTGCACCATGGAGTCCTCTTCATCTTTGCTTTTTACAGCATGAGAAAATTCATCTTTTATTGAAAGATATGGAAAAATTACTAAGCACTATTTTTTCCTTAAACAAATTCAAATGTTCAAATGGAAACAATCACAAATAAACATCAAACACAATGATTGCATTTCATGTCCTCTCAGCTCAGATTAAAACACACACCATGGATCTTGTTAGATCTTTAACACATAGGTGCCAAAGCTCAAACATTAAACCTTAGTCACTTTGACACCATCTCATGCACCCTAGAACCTTTGACTCAATGCACACCATCAATCTCTATAGATTAATCAGGGCTTTAACTAGCAATGCTCATCATTCGATCAATCTATATGAACACCCACTCATCGTTGAATCCTTATCCTTTACCTTTGCTTAGTCATTAAACATCATGCACCTATCCTCATTGATTATTCCTAACTTCTTGGAGCAATGCACATCATCGATCTTGCTTTAACTTGTGCAGAAGTGACTAAGTATGGGAACCTTTGAAAAATCCCTAGAAGGCCAACTTTGCATAGACATAAGTTTTGCATCGCTCACTTGCATGCTCTTAAATTTGGACCATATGATCTCCTCATATAAGAGAATCCAACCATGTGACAAAATTCTATTTAAACCTTCATGCATATAAGATATAATGCCATTAAATTACCTTCTGAAAATCTTCTATCATAGAGCCAACTATGTTTAGAATTTGTCTGGGAGACCAACTTTGCTCCTACCTAACTTTTGTTGCGCTTCAGTGCATGATCTCAAATTTAACACAAATTAACTATGCATAAAACTAAATAAAAACATATGATCACCTTCTCTTGAAATATCCACATGTGAAATATATGCCATCATCAAAATGCTTACTCAACTTTTCTTGTCACACACAAATTTGGATAAGCATGGAGAAACACAGTCAAACTGCCTAGGAGCCCAATTTTGCATGTGCATATCTTTTGATGTGCTTCATCATATGACCTAAAATTTAGCACAAAAAAACTAGGAAAAAAATGAATAAACCCATATGATCATTTTGTCCTGATGCCTCCACGCATGTGAATGCTAACCTTATCAACATGCTTACTTGGCTCTTTTTGTCCACATATAAATTTGGCTAAGAATAAGAAAATAATGAATTCTGACCGAGAAGCCAACTTTGTGCCCTCATATCTTTGACTACACTTTGATGCATGACTTGAGACATAGAACATAAAAGCTAGGTATTAATGTGATCACAACCATATGACCAACTCCCCTTGACTCATTCCCACATGGCAATGGTGATGTCATCAAACTGCCTAATCAAATTTTTTGCCACTGGACCAAAATGTCTAGATGAACACAATGAAGAACCAAATGAACACCACTTATGCACATAAGCTCTCAAAACATAAAACACTTCATATGGGAACTATTTCACATGATCATTACTTTAGACTCATCCCTAAACATCTCAAACCAAGCAAACTCTAAAGATCAACCAAGCCTTATTCAAGCATACTAGGATAAGCACACTGTACACTTTTTCATTGTCACATAGACTATCAAAGCTCTTCATCCACTCACTAGGACACCTCTATGACATACCATGACATCATTGACAACTCTATAATAATATCCCCCTTTGTCATTGATGTCAACAACCATCATATATAATAATATACAACTCACCTTGTCTCTCTTTAAGCACTCCCACAACATGAACTTTCTCTCCCTTTGACACAATGACAAAGTGGGCACCAACTGATCTTGAGGACCTAAAAATACTATCAATAGGAAAGGACCATCTTAGAAATATGATACAAACTACCCCTAACCTTGAGCCCACTTAAGCTTGCCTTGACAATATCCTCTTGCTCCATGCCAACACTCTCTTCAATCAAGCATTGCAACCAATGAAGAAATAACACACAAAAACATAAAAATATGATGGAACACATCAAGAAACATCTGAGAGGGACTCCCCCTAATAACTCTAATCAATAACACCTTTTGAGCATCTTCAAATATTTACACACCATGAAGAATCACCATATATGCTTACTAGCCTTCTCTCTCAAGCTACCATAAGGACCACCAACAGAACTTCATGCCACTCACCAAATAGGAAACATGCACTAAACCAACTTGAGAACTCACCTTGAAACACACATACCTTGTTATTTTGGATAAATTTAGGAAAAAGCACTCTTCTTCAAACTAAGCATGTTTAGCCTCCTTAGAACTTGTAGAGCCCAAAATTTTTAGTAGACATATCTTTAGGACCTAAAATTTCATATCTAGAGCACTCTCGTATGCCCCCTCAAGGAAACCAATTTGCAACAACTAGCTCATCTTCTAAAATATACTTCCTTCACAAACCTACTACCTAATTAGGCCTCCAACTTGAAAAAAAACTTGAATACCTTGAGAACCACAAACCTTCAAATCTCTATGAAGTTTGATTTGACAACCCATTTGGCCCATTCATCATATTAAGAATCCTCAGACCTCAATTCATAAAGTAGACCATTTTTATAGCAGAGCCTAAAACGCTAGAATCTTAAAACAAATAAAGTCAACACAACACATTCCAATCAACATCCACCTCTAAAACTTCTTGTACACCTGGAGACAACCATTACACACTTCTAGACCAAGATTTAAGCTTCCACACCATTGGGAACATTGACTTCCTATAACCCATTTTAGAACCTATAAGCTCTTAAGCATAAACTGAGAAACCTGAGAGCTAACAAAAATATCCAAATTGATTTTAACAAACCTTCAAACCACAAAACCACTTGGATCATGCTAGAATAAGGTCAACAAGCCTTTCTATGAAACAAGATCATCTTGACATTGCATTGATTTCATTATGCCATATGAGAACCTTCAGTTTGATGCTGAAGACTACTCCATATACAGTTATCAACATCATGACATCACCTCAACATATTTTCCATCTGGGCATACCTGTTCCAATTGAGAACATTCAACTCTAGTCTTCTAGAACCATCTCAAGAACACCATAACAACACTCACTTCTCCACTGAAAGGAGTCTCTTAAGAATCATAAATAGAGACACCCTCTATACCTCAATGTTTTAAAACAAAAAAACTCCTCGTATTCTTTCTCTTCCTTGCTCAATTGATACTTATAGTTCTTCTTATTCTTATTCTTTGGCTTTAGAGAAACAACTTCCTCAACTACTACAACATTCTCCTTTTCTTCTATGATCATATTATTAATACATGGAGATAACATAGATTCATAGCATACCTTTTCATTTGAAGAATCTTCCTTGCAGATTGGATACTCATCACTAGGCACTTATTCAACAATAACAGGATGTTCACTTGGATCCATACATGCTTTAGAACTAGCTTCTTCAACCAACATCTTGGTCTTTTCTTTAAGCTTGATCACTTTATTCTCAACATGAGCAAAAAATGAGAGCTCTTGGCACTCCTAAACTTTTGAAGCATTCTCTACCATAGAAAACATATTAGTTGGAACTACAGACTCATCATAACTCCTACTTACCACCTTTGGTCTCCATGAGTTAACTTGTCTTCTTCCATGTACTATAGGAGCTTGATTGAATCTATTATGTCGTGTAAACCTTTTCTTGCAGAACATAACAATGTGACCTTTCTATTCACAGTTGAATCACACCATACTTTTTGGAAAAATCTCTTTCTATCTTTCCAAGTTTGGATAAAATATTGCAATGTGTCCTAGTTCATAACAATTGTAACATTCAATATCTCTTGAAAAAAAACCATCTTACCTTGCCTTAAATGGACAATGTTTTACAAAATGTCTTATATCATGGTAGTTGAAACACTCAACCTTGCTTACACATTTTGGTTGATGACCCCCATCATAGTTCCATGCAATTTCATTCTTAATAGGTCTTCTACATTTTCTAACTTTATGCCCAAACTAGTTACAAGTATAGCAATAACCATTGAAATTTGCATACGTCATGGCATTTGGCTATTTTATCTAATTTGTCTTTATTCTTCCAACACCTTCATTCCTTGTCTAATGATTTGTATTCAAAGCTTGACCCACTTTGTTCACTTTAGTCTTCATCTTGTCTTGAGTTGTAGTCTCTGGTTCTTCTTTATATCCAAGACCAATCTTATCACTTGAATGATTTTGATCATTTAGAATGTTGTCTAGGTCACTTGAGCTCTTTTTAAAACTCAAAAATGATATTACCTTACTAGATACATTCTCTAACTTAGATTTAAATGAATCATTTTCAATTACATACCTTGCACATTCATCTTATTTAGCTTTTAGGCTTATAGACATAATTTCCAATTGACAACTAAGATGCTTAACCATATCTTCATGCTCCTTGGCATCTGCATCCATTCTTGCCTTAAACACACTAAATTACTCCTCTAAGTCCTTGATTTTAGATTTCATCTTCTTATTGATCTTCTTCTCAATCTTTAGTTCTTCAAGAACATTCATCAATATAGTCTCACAATCCACCTCATCTTTATCATTATCTGAATCACTCCAATTAGACTCCTTCTGATGTAAGAAACTTCCTTCCTTATCCATGAAAAAAGATTCATCTTCAATAGGACCAATATCTTCATGATCATATTCTGAGTTATTATTCTCACTCTCATCTGATAAGCTGCAAACTTCTTTAGTATATAGACTCTTCTTGTCTTTAGAATACTTCTTATTATCAAACCTTTTAAATCCCCTTTTATTTTTATCAGACTTGAATGATCTCTTGCCATCATCATGACCTTGATCATGCTCTTCATAAATATCCTTCTTGTACGTATGAGGGTACTTATTAGCAAAATTTCCTAACTCTCCATAATTGCAGCACTTGAAAGGCTGCTTACCCTTATACTTGCCTAAACTTGTTTTCAATTTCCTTATACACAAAGCAGTTAGTTCATCCTCATCAATATCAAAAATGTCATCTTCCTTGGGTTTCTTACCTTGGACCCCCATTTTTGGATTCATCTCTATTTTGAATGTTACTTCTTTATTTGGTGGTATATCATCATTTACTCTCATTTCATATGCAGTAAGGGTGCCATGTAATTGATCCATCTTCAACTAAGTAAGATCATGACTTTCTTTTATAGCAAATACTTTTGGATCAATTTTGAGGGATATATACCTTAATACCTTTTTAACTATAGTAGCCTCTTCAAGGTTCTCTTTAATACCTTTGATGGTGTTTACAATCTCATCAACTCTCTATAGAAAGGATGTCACAAAATATTCTTATTTCATTTTAAAACTCTCAAATTATCTTTAATGAGTCTACAACTTAAAAAGCTTGACCTTTGAATCTCTTTAAAAAATAGTCTTTAATTCATCCCATATTTCCTTGGTAGATGTGCAATAGATTACTTTGGTGAATTTAGTCTCTTTAAGGCCACAAGTGATGGCATTCATTACCTTATAATTATTCTCAAACATCTTCTTGTCTGCAACACTGGATAGAGGAATAAAAGAAGCAACATAACCATCCAACACATATTGTCATACATCAAACCCTAGGGACATAATGCACATCCTCATCCTATCCCTCTAAAATGCAAAATTGGATCCATTAAACATTGGTGCTTGCCTGGTAGAGAAACCACTTTGCACATTCTGACTAGCCATTGTACCTTGGATCACCTTCAAGTCATTAATATTTTACTAGAGGACCTTTCTCTAATACCAATTGTTAGAGGTATAATCCACTAAGAAGGGGGATGAATCAGTGGTGGCAAATAATCCAATTCAATTTCTAAACCTTTGCAAATACTTAAGCATTCAATACAATCATTCATGAAGCATACAAATCATTCATAGCAGTGAACAATGAACATAATGCAAGATCACATACACAACACAAGATCTACGTCGAAAACTCTCTTGGGGAATCAAACCCACTCTCAAGCCTAAAAACACATGGACTATTGTCTTATAATATGATCACAAATAAGAGACTGATCAAGTTCTTATGAATAAGAACCTTGGTCGAGTCCTTCTGACCTAATGCCTTTAGAGAAATAACAGTTCACCAAGGAACACTTGCCCCTAAGATGATCAGTTCCTTATAACCACATATTCAATCAAGTCCTTCTGACCTAAAACCTTGATCAAGTCCTTCAGACTAAATGTCTTTAGTGAAACCCTATTTCACAAGGAGTAACTACCCCTAAGGAGGATTAAGTCCTTTAGACCCTCTAGGAAAAGAACACTTCCACCTTAGAGATAATATCTTCAACACCTGATGATGGACCTCTTAATTATCTAAAAACTACACAAACTCTCTCTCTTACTCATATAAGTCTCTCACATAGGCATGCTACAACCTCTCTCCTTCTTCACTCAAACCATCCTCATATGCACACTCAGATCTCTTTGCACAACTTCAAACTATAAGAACACTATATTGTCATTAGAAACATGACCTACAGATCATACACATGGTTCTTAATCTTATCTACTCATCAACCCATCAACTGGGCACTCTCACTCTCCTCTCCTTTCCTTCACTCTCCAACTCTCTCCCATACAAGTCTAGAAATCACCATCTTTGATTTCACTATTTATAGAGAATTCATGATCATTACCATCTTGGTCAGCCAATAGGCATGCCTTAACCCTTAAGGCATCTATATCATTGATAAAAATCTCCTTACAAACATCATAGGTTTTCCATAGCATTTATGGGTCACCCTTAAGCAACTACACCTTTTAATAAGGCCCTTATAGCTCTTATAGGTCTCATGGAGACTTATTCACCCATTTAGCACACCATCAATCAAAACAAGAACATAGGACCACTTTCAAATACATGGGTCCACTCATTATGTCCCCTTTGACATCCTCAAATGATCACAGTCATCTTAGCTCACATCTGTGTATGCTCAAACAACTCAAACACTGACCTATGTACAGGAACATCATGAATGAATAGATACTCAAACTTTTAAAGCATTGTTCATACTCAAGATAGATTGATCACACCTCCAAAATCCACATAGAGCATCCTCATGGAGTCTAAAACACTCCCCAATAGCTAATTCATCAAGAAACATTGAAATAACATTTATATAAGCTCAAATACTCTTCTTGGATCACTTGCATAATAAGAATGAAATCACAGTCAACTTTTAAGCTCAATATCTTTGTTTGCAAACACTTCTATGTCTTTAAATTAGGTTCATTAAATATTTCATGGAGTCCTCTTCATCTTTTCTTTTTATAGCATGGGCAAATTCATCTTCTATCAAAAGAGATGGATAAATTACTGAGCACTAGTTTTTCCCTTAGCAAATTCAAATATTCAAATAACAATGATCATAGTTAAACCTCAAACATAATGATCACATCTCGTGTCCTCTCAAATTAGATTGAAACATGCATCGTTGATATTGTTTGATATTTAATAAATAGGCACCAATGCTCAAATGTTAAACCTCAACCACTTTGACTTCATCTCATGCACCTTGAAACCTTTGACTCAATGTGCACCATCGATCTCTATGGATCAGTCAAGTCTTTAACTATCAATTCTCACCATTCAATCAATTTGTATAAACACCCACTCATTATTAGATCCTTATCTTTTACCTTTGCTCATTCATTAAACATTATGCACCTATCCTCATTTTTTTGCTTCCTAAATTCATGGAGTGATATGTACCATTGATCTTGGTCAAACTTTAACTTGTGCAAAAATGACTATGGGAACCTTTAAAAAATGCCTAGAAAGCCACTTTTGCACAGTCATAACTTTTGCTTTTCTCACTTTCATGTTCTTAAATTTGGACCATATGATCTTCTCACATAGTAGAATCCAACCATGTGATAAATTGCTATTGAAACCTTTACGCATGCATGATATAACACCATTAAAATACCTTCTCAAAATCTTCTATCACAAAGCCAACTATGTTTAGAATTTGTTTGGGAGACCAAATTTGCTCTTGTATAAATTTTTTTGTGCTTCAACGCATGGTCTCAAATTTAGTGTAAATCAACTATGCATAAAATTAAACAAACCCATATGATCACCTTCTCCTAAAATGTCAACACGTGCAAGATAATTCTTCATCAAAATGCTTACTCAGCTTTCCTTGTCACATACAAATTTGGCTAAGTATGGAAAAACACAGTGAAACTGCCTAGGAGCCCAAATTTGCATATGCATATTCTTTGATGTACTTCATCACATGATCTAAAATTAAGTGTAAATAAACTAGGCACAAAAATGAATAGAACCATATGATAATTTTATCCTGACACCTCCACATGTGTGAATTCTAACCTTATCGACATGCTTACTTAGCTCTTTCTCTCTACATGCAAATTTAGCTAAGTATGGGAAAACAATGAATTTTGACTAAGAAGCCAACTTTGCACCCTCATATCTTTGACTGCACTTTGATGCATGACTTGAGATCTGGTGCATAGCAACTAGGGACTAATATGATCACAACCATATGACCACCTCCCCTTGACTCATTCCCATGTGATAATGGTGACATCATCAAATTGCCTACTTATATTTTCTTCCACTGGACCAAAATCTCTAGATGAACACATGAATACCACTTATGCACATAAGCTCTCAAAGCATAGAACACTTCTTATGGGACCTCTTTCACATTCTTAATACTTCAAACTCAGCCCTAAACATCTTAAATCAAGCAAACTCTGAATATCAACTAAGCCTTCTTCAAGCATATTAGGACAAGCACATTGCACACTTTGTCATTCTCACATAGACTATCAAGGCTCTTCATCCACTCACCAAGATACCTCTATGACATACTATGACATCACTAACAACTCTCCAACAAAGCTTGGTTTTCACCTCTTGAGTACAAAAACCTTCAAGAAGTGTCATAAGTTTGTGGACAAAACCCTCCAATCTTTCTACTTGGGAAACACTATTCAAGAGTTGTAAGTGAGCTTCAAATTGTATGTGTTCATGCAAGGGATCTACAAAGGTGTTTTTAGACACTACCTTTATTAAGGAAATATTACAACTTCTATAAAAAATAACTTTTTGGTATTTTTACAGGTTTGAAGAGGAGCGAATCATTTTGGGATCTTGTTCATGTTATAGAAGACCTTCTCAAGGGGTGGTGACTTGCCTAGGAAGTTAGGCAAACCACTTGGAGGGGTCATTGGAGGCCAAAGAGGGTTGCACATTATTTTGTTGAATTTTCTAGCTAAGGTAACTTGAGTAGCAAATGGATTTTGAGGGTTTGAGGTTGATTGAGAGTGATATGTGGTGTATAAAATATTGTTAATATTTTATACCACCATTCCATCTTGGGCGACTTGCTCTAGAAGACCTCTAGAAGCTATTTGGAGGAATTTGGGGTGAGTAAAATATTCTAGTTTTATTCCTTATTTTTTGAGGTAGGGTGAACCAGTTGGGGAAAATAATTGAGCATCTCGAAGGGTTTTTTGAATTCATTTGGTAAGGTACAAATTGTTCTTATATTTTTGAATTTTTGTGGCAAATTATCATAAGGGTTTGAAAGGAATTAAATGGTCAAGACTAGGATTTCAATCTAAAAATTCTACCAATATTTTATGAGTGGGGCAATTCACTTGTGGAGTATTTTCTGAGGTTTGTAAGGTGCTTTTAGGCCCTAAAAGGTGGATAAATAATATTAAATTATTTGTGTAATTTTGGAATTTTTTTTGAGGTCCTTTGGCATCATTTTGTGAGTAAATTCAAGGGAGAATTATGATTTATTTAACACAGTAAATTTTTGCCCTTGGGTGACTTACCTGGAAGGGTTTTTGGAAGCTTTGGAGGGATAATATTGGAAATATTTCATTCTAAAATATTTATATATTTTATTATTATTTTTTTGATGTGTTTTGAAAGGGTTTGAGGGTTGAATTAACAAAGAAAATGCAGTTGTACTTTCAAGAGTAAAATCTGAATTTTGCAAGTGTATTTTCCCAAGGTACATCCACCTTTCCTCACACATAAATAGGTATTTGTCATAGCAGAAAATTTAGGGTTTATGCATGACATATTTGTGGATTTAAGGTGAAATTTTAGTGGATTTATGCTTCAATAGTTTTGAATTAATTATGCAACATTGACACCTAGAGTTTGTTTCTATTTGAGGTGTTTTGAGCATCTATATATCAGTTAGGGTTTACTGATTTAAATTTTTTAGAATTTAGTTATTGGGGTGTTTTAAGGGTTTTTTTGGGAAACCCTCTTTTATCATCATTGCCCCAATTCGGGGACATTAAACATACCCACAAAGGCACCCAAAGTTTAACAAATAGAAGTTAAGGCACTAAAAATATTTTTAGATCTGTTTCCAAAGCATACAACTAATGACATAGGAGACACTTCAGGTGTTCACTATACATATCAAGCAAATCCACCATCAACATCAAACCACACTACTACAAAGGATACACACCCCTACATAATATCATTAGTGTGTATCATACTGCATTACCATCTAGACCACTCATCACTTTCTTAGAGTAAGAGATTATTGATGATGATTTAGATTTATATGCACTCTTTGTATGAGCCTACATTAATCATCATCCTATTTAGAGTGTTATGGTTGATAATGGGTCAAATATTAGCATGTGAACTATCACACTTTTAAGGCAATTGGGTTATTCAGAGTGGGACATTTCTCCTACTGACACACTTATTTGTGGTTTTAGTGGTCATGTTCAGAGCTCCATTGGGGAGATTGTAATTCCACTATAGGTTGGACCAGTACATGTGGCCACTAGGTTCTTAATAGTACCTAGTGCAAGCATATTTGACATGTTATTGGGTAGGGTAGGGATACAACAACTATGAGACATTCCATCCACTGTGCATAGATGCCTCAAGCACATACATGCTAATTAGGTGGTCATAATTGAGGGTCTTTCATATGAGTATCCTTTACCTATCCCATACGGAGTCACACTGCAGCTACCAGTTATAGTTTTGAGCACAATTCCCACCAATACACCATAAAGTTTAGTCAATCCACTAGTGTAGGTGAGATTTACTCCTACAATATTACCATGTATGCATACTCTCCCATAGAGACCCTTACTAGAGAGACCCCTACATTAGAGATATGTTGTAGATTTTAGAGGGCCTCCCCTTACCCCTTTCCTTTTGAGATTAGTGTTATTGAGTTCCCAAGGTTTTCAACATAGGAAACCCATGCAAGTTATAACATCTTCTACCAAATGGGTCTTTAAGACCCCTATAGTTAATAAGACACCCTAGACAGCTTCACAAATTCTAAGCACCACTTCATAGGCAGTACCAGCTATAGATCACTCAATACATCAGGTTTTGGTACCTCAATTACCTTTTCACATAAGACACATAATTATTGTTCCTTTATTTAACTCAGGTCACATTGATATTGAGTTTCCCATGTGACTAATCAATTAATATGTTCCTCCCTTCTTGTACATAGTTTACTTATTTTTTGATCCTTGTATATAGTTTCATTTTCATGTTACTTGCACATAAATTATACCCAAAAAATACAAGAATAATATAATATGCCAAAATAAAAAAGTATTCAAATATTTACTCAACAAATAAAAATTATGGATTGTATGCATTGCCATGTTTACACTTCTTATACTTTTTAGGTATTACATATGCTAGCTATCTTAGTATAGTCAGTTTTTATCGCACATACACACTTCACTTGTTCTTATCGAGTGTTTGTAGATACTTACATAACCTAGGTCCACTACACATATAAAAATTTGCTACTATCTACCCATTGGGGGCATATACATATATACACAGATTCCTCATTTGATATATTCACCCATTTGGGGCATCTTATACATAGTTTTGATTGCCAAGTTACATATTTTAAAACTCTACATCACATATTTAGCATTGTTATATCCTGATATTGATTATCCTACACGTAATCAATTTTTTTTGCTGACTAATACTACTTTAGACTCAACTTATGTAAATTTTTGATCTTATACAAATTTATACCACATGTTCATGCATACTTTCATTTCTAGCTTCCTTAGTTTAGACTTGATTGTGTCTCAATACTTCTTCTATTCGAGGGCATTTGAATATGCCATTACTCTATGTATGTACTCCACTTCTTTTCATTAAATGTATGCTTTGGACATGTGCCCATGTCTTTGTGTGTACCTTCCTGATTATTTATGCATACATTTGAACATGTCGTTCCATGTGGGTCTAAGCCAACTTGTTTGTTGTTTACACATGTGTACATTTGAACATGTCCTTGTATGTCTCAGTTTTGCACATTTAGTGACACATGCCCATGTCCCTTGTATTGTGACCCCTTGGCCTATTTTGCATGCCTCATGTGTGTTGTATGTATGTTTTATTGTATGCATCATGGCCATGACACTTATCTCTTACTCGTTATACACTATAGTTTTATATGCCATGAGGGACCTCATGCATCTCCCCTTCCTCTTTGGGTGATTGATGGACATCATGCCCCATCCCCTTAGGTGGCTACTCAGTTATTACTGATATTTGTTGTTCACATACATTATTATATCTATCTTCACAGCCTTTTGAATGATAGATCTAACATACGTCATAACTACAAAATTATGCTCAGATTATCTTACATTTTGATGTTATGTATGCATATTATATTAGTTTATTACGTAGATATCATATATACTCTGACTAATGCACATTTTGTAAAGCTTTTTGTTTTGAGGATTGTTCTCACATAGGTTCAAAAACTACCCTCAAAAGAGGGGCATTCATAGAGGTTTTTCATAGAGATCAGGTTATTTAAATGCACTCAAAGTATATTTTTTAGCACACAGGCACATAATATAGAAATTAGTTTCAAGAAAACATAGTGGGAAATAATGACATAAAGACTAGTTTTAATTACACAAAAATTAGTACAGTTGGACATTAGTGCCTAAATTGGGACACTAGCTCCACCGACGTTATTGTTTAAGTTATGGCACTACTGTCTAGTAGCTTCAATTTCAAAAAATTCTAGATTGGCTAGAAAATTATAATAGGTACAGTCCACATTTGCACAAGTTTAATTACATAATACCAATTTTTGGTTCAATTTAACATAGATTCATACCAGTTTGATTATATCGGGGGGCATCATGTATGGCATGATCATTCCTGTTTTAGTTTTAGATAATCAGATATAGATCATTAAAACTCAATCCAAAATCCAAATACTTAGATATCAAATTTTGGGGCACGTGTATGGTACATTGTTTCTATATGTTCGCTTATGTACCAATTGATCAAATAGATTAACAAACTCCATGCCATTCTCCATGTTGTACGCACCAAACACTATGTTTCAAGTTACACACCAAATTATTGACTTACTCCATCTGTAGTGGTTGGCATTATTGAGTGGCCCAGAACCAGCTAATATTCTCAAGTGGGCCAGAGCCATCTTACATTCTAGAGTTTTTGAGTGGCCACAAAGGCAACCTATACAATTCCAATTATAGTTACACATCTTTAGTTACATCACACAATTTTAATTTAGATGCATCTAGTACACATGGGTAGGTAATGATGGAGTCATATTCTACTTGAGTTCTTAAGCCACCTACATGACAGGGTTGGACACACCATCAGTCTAATCTAGGCTATTCATAGGTCATGATCCACCAAGCATGGGTGGGCAGTGATGGAGTCAAAATTGAATTGAGTTCTTGAGCCACCTATTTTAACCTTTTAAGACTTAGTGAATGTAAATACTATGTTGTTAAAAAGCTGAGTCTAGTAAATCAAGGAGAAAGATGCAATGAATACAACCATTGATTTGTTATAAAATTGACTTAATTTAACCTTTTTAAAAATAACAATAAATAATGTAATTGAGAACTTAGTTGGAAAATGACTGAGACAGATGACCTGGAGGCTAAAAATTGAGTTAGAGGCTATTCTAAGTGTGATAAATAGGGTGTAGGTGTTAAATCCTCTTCTGAACAGTAGCACCATATGGTGCTAGTGTCCCTATTTTGGTAATAGTTTCCTCTATGTATGATTATTCTGAGTTTCTAGGTGCACCTGTGTCTATATTTATCAATCTTGTTCCTACATGCATGAATTCTAAAACCTTTTAGATGGCCTATTTTGACTGGTTTTATGAGCAAACCCTAATCCTCCATGTTTTTAAGGCATCTACTTGATACAATCAAATAAGTGTCTTTGTTAGTGGGGCAAACTAGACATCCTAAACACTTTGCTATGATGAGAGTTGCATACATACCAATACTCTAAAGAGGGATCAAGCCCAATCAAGTTATCCCCACCTAAGTTCTAGTGTAAGTGCAAGTGAAGTTAGTATGATTGTTGACTTGAGTTCTTTGAATGTGTTTGAGACTACAAATCTGGTTAATCTAAACTTAGGAATGTTGTAGATGGTAGTATGCATAATTATGGAATAAGAGGTATTGATAACCTTAATTGTGCACAACTTGTTTTGATTTTGTATGTGTAATTTGCATATCATTTCCATCTAGTGGTTAGAGGGCTAAAATTCATGTATATATATTATTTTGGTGCTTGTGTAGATGCTAAAAGAGGTCTAGGCTAACCTTAGGAGATCTAACATTTGAAAATATACCTATTTGTGTAAAAAGCAGGGAAAGGACAATAGTGCAAATATTGGGACACTAGTGTCATGTGGTGTTATTGTTCCTATTATGGCACTAGTGTCTAGGTGGTAGGACCTAAGGCATGAAGGGCTAGGATGCAAGAATGAGGGTCTAAGACTATTTTAGGGATGACTAGGGACACTTGTGGCCCACATGAAGGCTAGATAAGTGTGAAAATAGGCCCTATGATAGGTCCATGGCTAAGCTAGGGATATGTGGTCTCAAGTAGCACTCTTAGCACTAAAGTGTCAATTTTAGGTGATTACATTTTCCCCACTTTTATTCTAGAAATGTAGTAAAGTGAAATGACTAGGATAAAGGAAAAATAAGTGTACCTAGATTTACCTAAGAGGTGAAGCCCGTGAAATTGGATCTGAGTATGTGAAACATGCTTCATTACATGTCTTAAAAGTGAAACATGCATAAATTAATCCTTACTTAAGAGAGATAAAAAGCAAAGACAAAATTAAGTAAAAAAGTAAAACTGAGTAAAACTGAGTAAAGGGTTAAGAAAGAGGAAAGGAATGAATACACCTTATTGGGTATGTGAACCAATGGATAAACATGGTGATAACCTGTGTGTGCGCATGCATGCATATAGTGATTAATTATTGAATAACTTGGTCTAAGTTGATGGATTGCTCAATCTTCATGTGTGGGTGGCTCAAAAAATAAATCCGATTTTGATTCCATCATTGCTCACCCTTGTTTGGTGGTTCATGACCTTCAAATAGCTTAAATTGGACCGATGGTGTGTCCAACCCTCTTATGTAGGTGGTTCAAGAACTCAAGTAGACTATGAATTCATTATTTCCCACCCATGTGTAGTAGATGGATTTGAAATTGAAGATATGAGTTGTAAATGGAAATGTCTAACTAGAGATATCGAATTGGAGATGTCGACTTCGTAGCCACTTGGGTATATTAGGTAGCTTTGGGCCACTCAAGAATTCCAACTATTGTAGATGGTGTAAGGCATGAAAATGGTGTGTAACCTAAAATATGATGTTTAATGTATACAAAATAGAGAATGGCATTGAGTTTGTCATTCTATCTAATCAACTAGTGTGTAAGTGAGTATATAGAAATAATATTCAACACATATACCCCCAAATCTGATATTTGAGCATATGAATTCTAGACCAAGTTGTAATCATTTGTATATAAGTTTCTAAACTATAAATGGCAAGCATTATGCCATGCATGATGCCCCCAATATGAGCAAATTGTTATGAATATGAGCTAAACTGGTATGAATCTGAGTTAAACTAGTATGAATTTGAGCTCAACTAAGCAAAATTGGTAAATCTATAATTGAACCTATGTAAACCTGGACTGTACCTACAATAATTTTTTGGCCAACCTAGATTTTTGTAAAACTAAGGCTACTGGAGAATAGCACCATATCTTGGATAATAGTGCAATGTGGCACTAGTGTCCCCATTTGGGTGCTAATGTCTAACTATTCTAATTTCTTTGTAATAGTGTTGATCTTTGTGTCACTATTTTCCATTGTGTTTACCTAAGTCTGATTTCTATAATCTGAGACTGTTTGCTGAAAAATGTATTGAGTGCATTACGAGAGTTTGATCTTTGTGACAAACCCCTGTGAATGCCCCTTATTTTGAGGGGAGTTGTTGAACATGTGAAAGAACTGTGCTTAAAATAAAAATCTCTATAAAATGTGTGTTAGCTAGAGCATATATGATACCTTCATAATAATCTAATATAATGTGCATACATAACATCAGAATGTAAGATAATTTGAGCATAAGTTTGTAATGTGTGATGTATGTTATGTATAACATTCACAAGGTTATCAAGATAGATATAATAATGTATGTAATATAAAATTTGAGTAATAACTGAGTAACTACCTAGGGGGATGGGGCATGATGTCCATCATGATAACCAAGTAGGAAGCGCAGATGCAAGATGTCCCTCGTGGCTTCTAAAACTAGAATGTGTAATAAGTCAGAGACAAGTGTCATGGCCATGATGCATATAATAAAGCATACATACAACACATGAGGCATGTAATATAGGCCAAGTAGCCACAATATAAGGGACATGGGCACATGTTACTAAATATAAAAAAGAAAGACATACAAGGACATGTTCAAATGTCCACACACGTAAACAACGCTTAAGTTGGCTTAGAGTCACATATAAGTACATGTTCAAATGCCTACATACACAACTAGGAAGGCACACACAAGGACATGGGAACATGTCCAAAGCATACATATAATGAAAAGAAGTGGCGTAGAGTGATAGAGCAATGGCAAATTCAAATTCCCTCAAATAAAAGAAGCATAGAGATACAATCAAATCTAAACTAGGAAAGCTATTAATGAAAGTATGCATGCACATGTAATACAAATTTGTGTAAGATCCAAGAGGTACATATACTAAGTCTAAATTAGTAGTAGATAGCAAAAAAATTGAGTAAGTGTAGCACGATCAATATCAAGATATAATAATGCTAAAGCTATGATGTAGAGTATAGAAACATGTAACCTAGTATTTGAAACTGTGTATAGGGTGCCCCAAAATGGGTGAATGTGTCAAATTAAGACCATGTGTATCTATGTAAATTCCCCCAGTGGGTAGATAATAATAAATCTAGATCAATGTATTTGGAGTTGAGTCCTATAATAATCTACAAGCACTTGACAAGAATAAGTGAAGCATGTATGTATGATAAAATTAATTATACTAAGATAACTAGCATATGTAGTGTCTGGAAAATATAAGAAATGTAAACATCGTAATGCATATAATCTATAATATTATGTATTCTGAGCAAATATTTGAATATTTTTGTGTTCTTGACATATTATATTGTTTTTTAATTTTCTGGAGGTAAGCTATGTACAAGTAACATGAGATTGAAACAATGTACAAGGAGCAAGAGAGAAGGAAAGTATGTACAAGAAGGGAGGAACAATACTACCTGATGAGTCTCATATAAGACTCACTATCAATGTGACTTATGTCAAATAAAGGAATAGTGATTGTGCATGCTATATGAAAAGGCAACTATGGTCCCAAAACTTGTTATATTGAGTGATCTATAACTAGCATTGCTTGTGAAGTGGTGCTATGAATCCATGAAACTAACTATGGTGTCCTATCAACTGTAGGGTTCTTAGGGACCCATTTGGTAGGACATGATGTAGTTGGCATAGGTGTCCTATGCTAAGAACCCTAAGAACTCAATAAAATTAATCTTAGAAGAAAATGAGTAGAGGGAGGCCTTCTAGAATTTACAACGTATCTCTGACAAATGGGTCTCTCTAAAAATGGTCTCTATGGGCGAGTATGTGTACGTGGAAACACTATAGGAGTATGCCTCACCTATACTGGTGGCTCCACTAAACTTTGTGGTGTAATGATAGGAATTGTGCTCAAAATTATAACTGGTAACTATGTTGTAATTGATAACTACAGTGTAATTTCTTATAGGACATGTAGAGGATACTAATATGACATATCCTCAACTATGATCACCTAATTTTCATGTATATATTTGAGGCATTTATACATGATGGATGTGATGGTTTGTAATTTTTGTATCCATGGCTAACCAAATAACATGTCATATGTGCCTACACTAGGTACTACTAAGAATCTAGTGGCCAAATGTGTTGGTCCAACTTTTAGTGGAAGTATAATCTCCCGAATGGAGCTCTAAACATGGCCAATGAAACCACAAATAATTGTGTCTATGGGAGATATATCCTACTCTAAATAACCCAAATGATATAGAAGTGTGAGAGTGCACATGTCAATTCTTGAACCATTATCAACCTTAACACTCTGAATAAGATGGTGATCTATGTAGGTTCGTACAAAGAATACATATAAATTTGAATCATCATCAACAATCTCCTAATTTGAGAAAGTGATTAGTGGTCTAGCTGGAACTATAATATGGTATACACTAATGATCTTGTGTAGTTGGTGTGTATCCTCTATAGTAGTGTGATATTATGCTAGTGATGGATGTGCCTAATACATGTATTGAACACTTGAAGTTCCACCTACCTCATTTTTTGTATGCTTTAGAAATGGATTTGAGAATAATTTCAATGCTTTGGCTTCCATTTGTTAAACTTTGTGTGCCTCTATGGGTGTGTCCACATCAATAATGTTAGCCTCTATCAAATTTTATATTTTATGTTTCAAGTTGATGCATCAATTTGTTGTATGGCCTGATGCCTAGTGATATTCATTTAATTCATTAAAATCATAGTTCTTTGGAAGAGGCTATGTCAAATCAACCTCTTTGATTGGAAGGAGAGATATGACATTGCATTATAAGAGCTTTTGTAAAACACGGGTTGTTGATTCTGGAAGGTTGGTGAAAACTCTATGTGGAGGATCTCAAAAAACCATGCAAAGAGATGGATCTAAAGCTATGCTAACTGTGGCATTTGGATCAATCTTATTTTTAGTGGCCCTTACCTTGTGTAGAGGCTTACTAGAACTCCTAGCAATTGATTTTGATCCACTTATATATTTTATTTTACCCATAGAAAGAAGATTAACTTCTCTTTCTTTCATTATGAGGCATAAATATGTGAAGGTTTGAAACTTATTGAACAAGATAGTTTCATGTAATGTTGGTAGTAGGATTTATTTGAATATGTCCTAGAGCTCTCAATCTACCATGAGACTTGTCAACTTGTCTAATATATTAGTATATCATAAGATGCATTCTTAATAGGCTCATTTGATTTTTGTTTCAATTGAGAATATGAGATCTTATCACTAATGTTTATTGAAAAGTGTGCTAAAAACATATATGCTAATGGATTAAAACTAGTGATAGACTACTTTGGTAGATCATAGAACCATTGTAAGGCACAATATTTTAAACTACATGGAAACAACTTAGTTTGAAGCTAATCATTGGACATGTAGTCTAAACATGTTACATATAAAGGTCGGATATGGTGCTCTGGGTCACCCTTACCATCATATAATGTAAAATTAGGTGCCACAAATTTGGATGGCAAAGGCGTTGTTGATATGTGATGTGCCAAAGGTGTATGTAAAATAATTCAAGAATCCAAGGCATGTGATGGCCTAGTGGCTCCCTGCTCAAGATGTAACACCTCAGCCTATAGATTATAAACATCTTGCATAAGGGATTATACATATGGAGAGGAGGAAATAGCCATAGGAGGTGTAGCTATCATGGAATGTTACTGAGATAAAGTTGGTTGTTATGTTAGCTGTGTTGGCCCTTATGTAGGTATAACAATGTTATTATCTAGGGGGTAGAAGATTGACCATTATTTGATTTTTAAAGTTCTTCATGGATAATATTTATAAGGTCATCTTGCATATCCGAATGTTTGGAAATAAAATCTTGCACTTGTCTCTTATCAGTTTCATCAAATTAGTTGTTGAATTATGCCATTGTAGTTTGGGGAGTATGAAAATAAACTGTTGTATATTTTTAACCTTTAAAGAAATTTAATCTATGAAAGATTTCAAAAAGTAAATACTGAAACAAATATGAGATTTTAGAACTAATATTTGAGCATAGAAACAAAAAGGATACAAACCCTTGAAGCATCTAGGGTTAGGGTTTGAATAGTATTCAAAGTAAGTCAGGTTCACCAAATGTTTTAATCTTTTAAGACTTAATGAAGGTAAATCATATGTTGTTAAAGAGCCGATCTAGTAAATTAGGGTAGAAATATGCAATAAATATGACCGCTAATTTGTTACAAAATTGACTTAATTTGATCTTTTTAAAAATAGCAATAAATAATGTAAATGAGAACTTGGCTGGAAAACAATTGAGATAGATGATCTAGAGGCTAAAACCTGAGGTAAAGGCTAGTCTGAGTCTTAAAAATAGGATTTATAAGTCAAAACTCCTTCCAAATAGGAGTCCTCTAATTGGATAGTAATGCCATGTGGCACTAGTATCCTTATTTTACAATAGTGTCCTCTCTGTATCATTATTTTGAGCTTATGGGTACACTTGTGTCTGGGTATATCAAGATTATTCCTATATGCACAAGTTATGAAATCCTATAGATGGCCTATTTTGACTAATTTTTATGAGCAAACCCTAATCCTCCATGTTATTAAGGCATCAGATTAATACAAGTAAAAAATTATATTTGTTAGTAGGGTAGGCTAGACATCCTCAACATTGTGATTAGAGTTGCTTACATACTAATAATCTGAAGAGGGATCAGGCCCGATGTAGTTATCCCCACTTAATTGCTGGTGTAAGTGTACGTGAAGTTAGTATTATTATTGACTTGAGTGCTTTGAATGTGCTTGAGACTGGAAATTTGAGTAATCTAAGCTTAGGAATGTTGTAGATGGTAGTATGCAAAAATAAGGCAGAATAAGGATTGATAACCTTTATTGTGCACAACTTGTTTTAATTTTGTATGTGTAATTTACATCTCATTTCCATCTAGTGGTTAGAGGTCTAAAATTCATGTATGTATATTGTTTTGATGCTTGTGTGGGTGTTAAAAGAGGTCTTGGCCGACCCTAAGAGGTTTAAGATTTGAAAAGATATCCATTTGTTTAAAAAGGAGGGAAATGACAATAGTGACAATATTGGGACACTAAAAACATGTGGTGTTATTGTCCCTATTATGACACTAGTGTCTAGAAGGTAGGATCTAAGGCATGAAGGGTTAAGATGTAAGAATGAGGGTATGTGATTACTTTAGGGATGACGAGGGATGATTGTGGCCTACACGAAGGTTAGATAAGTGTGAAAATAGGCCCTAAGATAGGTCTACATCTAAGCTAGGAATAGGTGGTCTCAAGTAGCACTCTTAACACTCAAGTTTCATTTTTAGTTGATTACACCACCCACACATGGGTATTGAGCAACCATCAACTCAATCCAAGTTATTCATCAATAGATCACCATATACACAAACACATACAAGATATCACTAAGTTTATGCATTGGTTCATCTACTTAGTGAGGTACATTTTTTCCTTTCCTCTGTCTTATATAGTTACTCAATTTTGTCTTTTGTTTTTGATATCTCTTAAGTAAGGACTAATTTATGCATGTTTCATTTACAGGACACGTAATGGAGCATGCTTCACATACTCAAATCTAGATTCATGGGCTTTGCCTCTTAGGTAAGTCTGTGTACACTTATTTTTCCTTTATCCTAGTCATTTTGCTTTGCTAAATTTATACAATAAAGGGGGTGTAAATCTAATTATCTAAAAATAACACGAGTGCTAAGAGTGTTAATAGAGACCACCCATCCCTAGCTTAGCCCTAGACCTATCTTAGGGACTATTTAGACACTTATCCAACCTTCATTTGGGATATACATGTCACTACACATCCCTAGAGTAGTCCTAGACCCTCACTTTAACATCCTAGCCCCTATTGCCTCAAGTTATACCACCTGAACACTAGCACCATAATTTGGATAGTAGCACCAATGGTGCTAGTGTCCCATTTTGGGTGCTCTTATCCTTTTCCTACCTTTGGCCACCAATAGATATCTTTTCAAATCAACAACCACCTAGGGTCTACCTGGAACTCTTTTAAGACCCACACAAGCATTATAATAATATATATACATGAATTTTAGCCCATTATTCACTAGATGAAAATGAGATGTAAATAACACAAATAAACTAAGAATAAGTTATACGCAATCAAGGTTATCAATCCTTATTCTTCCCTACTTCTACATACAACCATTTATAGCCATCCTAAGCTCATAATACTCATATTTTTAGTCTCAGGATCCACTCAAAATCACTCAAACCAACATTCATAGTAACATCACTTGCACTTGCACCAACACTTAAGCAGGGAGAACTACATCAGGCTTGATCCCTCCTCAGAGTATTGGTATGTAGGTAACTCACATCATAGAGGACTGTTGAGGATATCAAAATTGCCCCACTAACAACAAAATTTACAACTTGTGCCAATTGGATGCCTTAGAAACATGAAGGTTTAGAGTTTGCATACAATATTAGTTTAAAAAGGTCACCTACAGGGAATCAAAACTCATGTGCATAGGAATAGTGTTAGGAATAAAATCTTGATACTACATGCTAGATCAATGAACTATATCCTAAAGTACAAGGAAATAAATGTAGAAAACAAACTACACAAAAAAAAAACAAGTAAGAGGACACATTACATAGAGATTACGTGGAGACCTTGCAATGTACAAGGAAAAACCATGGGCAATATAACTTCTTCCAAACTTTATTAATAAACTTAGAATTAAATCTCTTCTATGACAACTCCTCTATAGCAACTCCTTCAGTAATTCCATACAAAGCACACAATGCTTCCACCTGAAGCATTTAGGTTGTGAACCAAGCATAATCTAGCCTACAATATCCAACCTCCAAGCATGCAAGCCCAATGCTTGCATGGATCCTCTAATAATATGAATTTATAAAGGAGAACTCATGATATTAAATAATATTTACAAAATAGATAGAAAATAGAGAGAGAGGAAAAAATTGCACCAACTCCATGTGGGAGCACTATTCATGAATAGGGAATCATGTCCCCCCATATGCCAAGTCAAACATTTCAATGGCATCTCATCATGCCCACTTGACCACTCCATGTGCACACCCATGTGCTCTCCCAAGTGCTACACCCCACTCCAAATGTGAAATCAATCTAAAGTAGTGATCTTTGTCTCCCACTTTCTCATGTGCACACATGTGTTAGTCAAAAGATTCACACTTTTGACCTCACCAACTAGGATCCCACATACAACTGCACCCCACAAGCACATGCCTAAATATAAACATGTGATATACTATCATTATGTCCTCACATGCCTTCCACAACCCAACCCATGTGACTTAGTGTAGAAATGCACCCCATCTCTCTCTCCTCCTCTTTTGACCTTAAAAGATGCTCTTTGGGCCATACCACCCCACTATGGGTCACACCAAGTCATCTCCTAGCCACATCACCAACCATCCACATCACCACCAGGTCACATCACCATGAATAGTGATCATAAATAGTGGCTATGAATAGTGATTATAAATAGTGACTTCACATCCTAATATTATACCACTTGAAGTCAATATACACATGCCTTTACCACACCTAAGTATTTTGAAAATAATTGCTCACCAATGCCCTCTAATACCTTGACACAAACCCAACATAAGTTTTTATGCACTACTAAAACTTATCTACCTTGATTGGCTTTGTCAACATCTTCTCCTTCATAAAATATTGTAGCACTGAAGTGACTAATTACTTCTCCACACCATAGACTAATCCTTCAACAAGATTATGTCATGAACTGCTCACAACTCCCACTACTTTTGAATAACTAGTTTGGTTCTAGCCATGTCATTATGAGGCTTCCTATTCCTTATGAACCTAATACATAAGATATAACATGTCTCCTCCTCCTCTGAGACGTTATTGGGAAGACAACTCAAAATAAAAGAAGTGGGGTACTTCCTTGCTCTCTCATCCTTGTGCATCTCCATCTTTGGTTTGCTCCACCATACCACCTTCATATCATGTGTCTCTACTGAGCCATCAAAATAGTGATCATGTTGAGGCCTACATCCAACATGTCACAACAAATAGGCTCTCCACAAAGCTACTAAATATCCTCTACTACATATGTTTCACCTACACCAACCCATGCAATGACTTATTCAAAATGCAAACTAGTAACTCTTGCTCATATTTTTATTTATCTCTCCCTAGGAGAGATCACCAAGTAGGAATCACATTGTTATAACTCCTTGAATAACAACTAGTGCACATAGCACTATTGATAATAGTGAGGAGATAAGATCTCATAGAAGTCAAAACCAAAATTCTCCACATAGACTCTAGCTACAATCATGATACAAGTGGACCGATCATAGCTATAGGGAAGTTATCATGCTATTCAATGCATCACTTCACCTATCAAGTTTTTGACCTAGCATCCCAAATGCACCCTGATCTATCAAATGTGGCCAAAACACCAACTCATGTGCCTCTAATGTTAGTCCATGCATCGATTTACCTAGCCAATCACCATAACCGTACACACAACACTCCAACACCTTGAGTCATATGGTAAACATTGGCCTTCTCTTTCTGGGAACACCAGGTCTCACTTGTTCATTTACATCTTCATCTTCCTCTTCCTCAACTAATTTAAAATAGGTACATCTTCAGGTTTATTTGTACATCCTTCCTTTGCATGGCTTTTTATTCACTGTAACATCTTGACTAAAACATGTGGTTAGTAGGATACCGCATCAAAACCCCTTCGATTTATTTCCAAGAACCACAACAAGGTCATGCCTTGTCTACCACCTCCTCCAAAAGGGTACAACTTGCTCCTCAAGCTATAGAGTTGCTTCTCCATCTTCAATAAGAATACTATGTAGGTTGATGACTTGTCTGGTAAAGTTTTTCTGGCTTTTTATTCAACTCTCCTACGTGCTTCTCCTCATCAACATGAAGAGATCAAGATCTTCACCAAGAGATCCTCCACCTTGCTCCATAGAGAGAAACCTACCAAAAAACAAAACCTTTTTTTTCTTCTTTAATCTCCACATGTTATTTCTCCTATCACAGTAGCTTCACTTTGCACACAACCAACCAACAATAGAAAACACTCACACACATGGAGTTTTTCACCATGGCTATGATACTAGATGTTAGAAATGAAGTCCTGATACTATATGATAGATCAATGAACTATATTTTATAGTGAAATAAAATAAATGCAAAAAATAAGCTACATAAAATAAAGACAAGTAAGAGGACACATTGCACAGAGATTATATGGAAACTTTACAATGTGTAAGGAAAAACCACATGTAAAATGGCAGCTTTAGACTTCATTAATAAACTCAGCATCAAATATCTTCTACAACTCCTCCATAATAACTCCTTCAATGCTTCCATATAAAGCACTCAATGCTTCCACCTGAAGCATTCAAGTTATGGACCAAGCATAATCTAGCCTATAGGATCCAACATTCAAACATGTGAGTCCAAGGCTTGCATAGATCCCCCAATAGAATGAATTTACAAAGGAGAGTTCATACTATTAAATAACATTTACAACATAGATATAGAATAGAGAGAGAGGTTAAAATTGAACCATACTCCATGTGGGAGCACTATTCATGAATAGGGAATCATGTCCTCCCATGTGCCAAGTCAAACCATTGAATGGCATATCATCATGCCCACTTGACCACTCCATATGCATACCCATGTGCTCTCCCATGTGCTACACCCCACTCCACATGTGACCTCAATCTAGAATCATTATCCTTGTCTCCCACTTTCCCATGTGTACACATGTGTGAGTCAAAAGATTCCCACTTTTGACCTCACCAACTAGGAGCCCACAGACAACTGCACCCCACAAGCACATACATACATATAAACATGTGATCCACTATCATTATGTCCTCATATGCCTTCCACAAGCCAATCCATATGACTTAATGGAGAAATGCTCCCCATTTCTATCTCCTCCTCTTTTAACCTTTAAAAATGCTTAGTGGGCCATACCACCCATCATGGGTCATGCCAAGTCATCACCTAGCCACATCACCAATCATCCACATCACCACTAGGCCATATCACCATGAATAGTGCATGTGAATAGTGATTCATGAATAGTGACTTAACATCTTAATAAATGTTGGATAGACTTAGACATAGGTGCACCCAAAAGCTCAAAAAAGTATTGCACAAAGGACACTAATGTCAAAAGATGGACACTAGCACTATTAGTACTATTGTCAAATTAGGTGATATTATCTAAGAAGGGTTTTGACACCTAGATCTTATCCATGTCACTCAGACCAACTGTCCTAGTTTACAACTTCTAGATCTTTTATTTTAGTCAATTTCTAGCTAAGATCTTGTTTACATCATTTATTACCATTTTCAAAAAGGTCAAACTAGGTTGATTCTATTATAAATCAATGGCTATATTTATTACATATTTCTACCCTAATTTACTATACTCAAACCCTTTAATAATCTAGGGTTTAAACTCCATAATTGTTGGGGATCAACCAACAATTTGATTACACTTATGAAAGCAATAAAAGCGGAATTAAAATAGAAAACTGGCCATGGCACTTTATAAATAAATGCAAGTATAATATACATTTGAAAAACCCACTTAAAATCTATATGGAGTACTAAAAAGTGATCCCCTTTGAAAATAAGGTGGCACCTATACCTAGTGCATAAAACAAGATGATTTATAGTTTACAATAATCCATTATGCTAGAAAATTATAATCTAAGATAGAATTAGAACAAACAAATATTACTACTATGAAGAACTTGAAAAAAATCACTTTCAAAAAATTAACATGCAAATTTGATTTACCAGTCAAAATTTATGGCCTCTAAAAGGTCTAAAAAATATGAGCTGGTCAACAAATCAGACAAGAAACTATAAATTTTGGAAAATAGGTTGATTAAAATGAAAAATTTACCACACCACTATGTAAATATAAAATCAAAGGTAAGTTTATTGGGTTTTCTATGCACATCATAGATTTTGTGCCACACGCATACCCAAACACTTAAAACTCACCATGTTTGCATATCATGCAAATGAATTGTGCATTCACTTGAGGCATAGAGTATCAAGTGACATATGTATTAGTTGTGCGAAGGTGTCTTTCATTTAACTTATCTACTCTATGTGATGATAACATGATTCAACACTTATACATAATATGCATGAGAATAACATCAATCATAATAGAGTTCACATTAACACTTGAATGCTTTAACACATGAGAAAAATATTCATAAAATTGTTTCTAAATTGATACAAAAATTATTACACAGAACACAAAAACACATAATTATTTGATAAATATTGTACTACCACTCATTAAATTTTCCCATGTAGTAACATAAGTTCATGTATATTCACCATGAATATGATAATAATAATCTAAGTCACAATGATTTAACAATTCAACAACATAATGACAAGTCTTCACTCACCCATAAAAAATGAGGTGAGGTGGGATTTTATAGGATTCAATTACCACCTTGCAATTACAATTCATTGATATGTACTTCATAAAGTGCGAAAAAACTATCTATAAATAACAATGTTTAACTACTTTACACTCAATGACCTTGATGTAACAATTCCTTATATCTGTGTTGTGATAAATTCAATTTGAAGTTGTTATGTTTTAATGTATTCTTTGATGGAATTATTATACAAGCCTAGTTTTTAGCTCCTTACTCATGCTCCATGGTCTGTACAACCTCCTCCTTGATCCTAGCACTCCTTATTCCATACGAGTAAATGTGCCACCATTTATGCACTTCATGACTTGGTTAATATTATATTGAGTGCTCTTGAGTCTCTAGGTACATCTACGTGACCTCATCCTCATACATCCCTCCTATTATTGCTTAGATGGACTTAAAAAATGGGGCCTCATTTGTCTTGCCTACTATTCACACCTTTAAATGTGTGCATCTTTCAGATCATCTGGCCTTCTTATGCAATAGTGTGTGCTCTTGTACTTAGCCAAAATTTGGGCCAACATCACCCCACACTATCTTGATTGTCTACCCTCAGACAATCCCTCTACCACTTGTTGCACTTACATGAATTTAGGCCCACCCCTCTTGATCTCTTTAAAAAAAAAACTCCCATCTTGTCAGAGTTACATGAATCACCTCTACTTTGATGTGCATGACCAAAATTAAATTATAGAGTGTGTCAAGATGATCAGCCTTTTCATGATTTTACCTTCATGTTTTTTATGCTAGCGGATATCCTTCACATGTTTCCTATAATTTTCCTCATTCATCCATTACCTTTTACTGAAGGACCTTAAAGCTCTTATCTAGATTCATGTGTTTTTCCTCGTTGTGCTTTCCTAGCTAGTTTATTTCCTTGAGGATGATTATTCACACTTTTTTATCCTTTGTTTGAAAGACCTTTCCCTCTAGCTCCTTCTTCTTCAACTAATCCTTGAGCAATCATGCATTTATTACTATCATTTGGTGTGTGAACTATTGAAATACCTTATCTACTAGATCTCCCTTTGTTTGAATTACATCAAGTAAATTCTCACAGTTCAACAACTATTAATTAAATTCTATCTATACATTTACTCTTTCACTCTACTCTTCCTCCACCTACTTACCCTTGTTATTCTTCTACAATAGATGGTTGACCACAAAAGTAAGTTTGTTGATATCTTTTATTACTTTCATATTAACCCATCTACTAAGTATGGATGTTCTATGACAATGCACTTACAAAGATGAAAGGATTTCAATTCCATTTTTATTAGTTGATGCTATAATTTAGTGTGTTTGTGTTTAACTTTCTTCAATTTTTTGTGGTTGTTTCTTGTAGCTATGTTGTTTATTACATTTTGGCAAGATACTTTGGAAGCCATTTGAACTAGAACACACCTATAGTAGACCTCATAAGGTTTTGTTATGTCCACATGCAATATTTCACACTCCCCGTACATGGTATATGGCTCACATTTTTGCACACAATCAAGGGGTGTCTCAAAGTATGGCTCATCTAGGTGGGTATAGAAAATGAAATACATGTGCCCAAGCATTAGGACAAATGCATTACCTTCATACACTTTATCCTCCATAAAATATTTTTCATCTTTTATATTTTTCTATGTCTTTGTTGTTAGGAATCCCTCCAAGGAAGCACAATTGATTACTTTTCTTATAAGCAATTAAACACGAAATTATACCAGAATGATTAAGTAACTAGAAACTTGAAACAACAAAGAATTTGAGAGACGATACACAATCTTGTATTAAATAATCTTCAGAAGAAAATACAATAAAGAAGATGCCACTTCTTCTTCCACCTCTAAGGCTTGCCACACCTCAAGGACTTCTTCCCTCTCTCTCTTGCTCAACCACAACCAACTCAACAACCTGAGTTGTTATCCCCTCCTTGAATGCTTCAGCTGATCTCCTTGACCTTACACCTTGCAAATCTCCTTTGAAATTGCTTTCTTGCTTCAATGCTTTATTTGCCTTAATTACAATACATGCCTCATGGGTCTTTAAATAGGATCCCATGCATACAATAATTAGACCTCTAATTACAATAATTAGAAACACAGACTCAAGACTTAAATTAGTCTTCAACATGCAAACACTCTTGGACCTCTTAAATTAGACGAGTCTAATTCTGGAAATGCATTCTGGAAACACATGCAGAAGCATGCACACGCACAAGTGACCAACATCGGTTGCTATCGGTCTGCTCCTGACCGACGTCGGTAGATCCCTGGTCCCTACTTGACCGACGTCGGCAATACTGCCGATGCCGGTTATTGGTTGCACTCAGTAACTCCCTGATTAGCCTCTTAGTGAAGCTTTTAGCTCCACAACTTAACAATCTCCCACTTGGAGATAAATAGTTGCACCTGTACAACAACCTCCACTAACCATCTCAGGCACCTCCATCTTCAAACTCAATCTTGAAGACCAACCACCACACATCCTGTGATGCTACACCTGTCATCCAAGTAACCTGCCACATCTGAACCTACAACTCCATGTAGTGAAGACCTTGACCCTGCATAACATGTGCACCTGCTGCTGGTCCCTCTCAAATACCTGAGAATCCATTGAACTGCACTCCAGTACTCCTTTTCCCAAATTAGCTCCAAACTCTCTAACAACTCCCACTGCTTGGGAAAACTCAGGTCTACTAGACCTCATGTGATTTCGAACACTATTCTAAGCTCAACTTGAACTGTCCAACCCTTAGTGTACTTACCGGTTCTGCACCTACACCTTCTTCACATCAGCTCCCACTGGAGACAAAATCAACCTGTGATCTTCCATGTCTCTTATGCCAAAAAAATTTTGCTGCTCCCAAATTCTTCATGACACACCTCTGAACTATCTTTACCTTTAGCTCATAAACTCCCTGTATGTGTAACCTTGCAACAAGCACACAAAACAGTAATAGGATAATGTAGCTAATATTATCCAACCTGGTAAAAGAAAACACAATGGTTAAACCTCCATTGTCCTATAGCCTGCTCAAGACCATATACTTTGGCCTTTTGTCTCACATGTCCATCCACTCTCTTCTCTAACCTGGGAATCTATTCCTCTATCAGTGCTTTCTTCCAGTTGACAACTCCACCAACAAACTCCTGTTTGGTTCTTCTCCAAGGACTCACACTCCTCATCCATGCCAAGCTCCCACTGTTTCCTGGATTCTACCTGCATTGCCTCTTCACATCTTCCTGGTTCTTGACCATCAGTAAGCAACAAGTAATATAAAGGTGAACAATGAATATGAGGTTCACTTACCCTTTTTGACCTCCATATGGGAATTTGAGACTCCTTGACATCTTACTGTCTGCCCAACATCCGTTTCAGTGACCGATCTCGGTCATCTCCCAGTCTACACTCGACCGATGTCAGTTCCCTGCACTGACCTTGACTACCAACGTCATTTCCCTGGCTGACGTCGGTGTCCCTTCTACTGATGCCAGTTCTTATCTGATCGACGTCGGTCTTATCCTGCCCAACACTATCGACCCTGTTGGTCTGCACATGACCGATGTCGGTACCTTCCTGACTGACGTCGGTCCCAAGTGATCGATGTCAGTGACTGTGTATTCCTGTAAGTGATGAATTTTTCACCCGTGAGTTCATCTTGGATCAAAACCCTGTCCATACTGCCCTGCTCATAATTATTCAGCCCCTGCGACTGATCTCTGTCCATCATCTCCTCCATAAACACCAAGGCTTCCCTGTTCTTGTCAAAAGCATCAAATTTCCTTTTCCTGCAATGAACTCGATCAATGCCCTCCAAATCTGAACTCATACCCTTTGACTCAAGAACATCCATTCCCTTCTTATTCATGTGACCAAGCCTATTAAGCCACATCTTCGAATCTACAACTGAAGTAGATAAACCAGAAGTAGAATCAGTAATACAAGTAGATAGATAAAGAGTACCTACTTTCTTACCTCTTGCTAAAACAAGTGCACCCTTGGTAACCTTCCAAGAATCCACTGTGAGGGTTACTGTGCATCCCTCATCACCCAACTTTCCTACATAAACCAAACTCTACTTCAGAACTGGGACATGCATAACCTCCTTCAACACCCATGTGTTGTCCATCTGCAATTTCAGCTGCACTTTCCCTTTACCAACTATTTGACAAGGCATACCATCCCCTAAATAAAGCTCTTTAAAGTCTCCCTGGACATACTCATTGAACAAATCTCTGTTTGGGGATGCATGAAAAGAAGAACCAGAATCTAAAACCCATGATTTTATCTGACTATCCAAAGAAAGTATGAGAGCATCCTGTGCCACAATACCTGCATCCTTTGCTTCTTCCTTACCTTCATGTTGATTTTCTTTATCCCTCAACCAACACTCTTTCTTTGTGTGTCCTTTCTTTCCACAAAACCAATAGGTGATACTTCTATTTCTGGATTTTGATCTGTCTCCCATCTTCGACCTTGATTTCCCTTGCTCGACCTTCTCTCTTTGCCTTCCCCTGCTTTCTGCACTTAGAGAAATCTCTGATGATGATTCACCTGTGCTTTTCCTGCGTATTTCTTCATTCAAGATTACACCAACCACATCATCAAATTTTAATATTTTAGAAGCAGACACAATATTACTTACTGCCATTACCAAACTATTCCAACTTTCAGGTAAAGAGCATAAAATTAAGAGAGCCTTTACTTCATCATCAAAAACAATATTGACTGAAGCTAACTGGTTTACCAAACCATGGAAATCACTAAGATGAGTATGTACCGATCCACCTTCCTGCATTTGCAAAGTAAATAGCTGCTTCATAAGAAATACCTTATTTGAAGCCAATGGCTTTTCATATAAATTTCCCAAAGATTCTATCAACTCTTTCGTTGTCTTACACTGTGATAAGTTAGAAATCACAGACGATGCAAGGCTCAACCTTATGGATCCCAGAGCCTTCTGATCAAGAACCTCCCATTCTTCATCCTTCATATCTATGGGCTTGCATGCAGGCCCACCCAATGGTAAGTACAAATCTTTTTGATACAGATAATCTTCTATCTGCATCCTCCACAGTTGATAATTCTTGCCATTAAACTTCTCCATTCGTAGCTTACTTTCTTCTGCCATTGTTGAACTCCCACTCAATCAGAAACCCCTAAGAATGACCTGTAATCAAATAATAACCTACTCCCTGCAAACCTTAGCTCTGATACCAGCTATTAGGAACCCCTCTAAGGAAGCATAATTGATTACTTTTCTTATAAGCAATTAAACACGGAATTATACCAGAATGATTAAGTAACTAGAAACTTGAAATAGCAAAGAATTTGAGAGACAATACACAATCTTGTATTAAATAATCTTTAGAAGAAAATACAATAAAGAAGATGCCACTTCTTCTTCCACCTCTAAGGCTTGCCACACCTCAAGGACTTCTTCCCTCTCTCTCTTGCTCAACCACAACCAACTCAACAACCTGAGTTGTTATTCCCTCCTTGAATGCTTCAGCTGATCTCCTTGACCTTACACCTTGCAGATCTCCTTTGACCTTGCTTTCTTGCTTCAATGCTTTACTTGCCTTAATTACAATACACGCCTCATGGGTCTTTAAATAGGATCCCATGCATACAATAATTAGACCTCTAATTACAATAATTAGAAACACAGACTCAAGACTTAAATTAGTCTTCAACATGCAAACACTCTCGGACCTCTTAAATTAGATGAGTCTAATTCTGGAAACGCATTCTGGAAACACATGCAAAAGCATGCACATGCACAGGTGACCGATGTTGGTTGCTGTCGGTCTGCTCCTGACCGACGTCGGCCGATCCCTGGTCCCTGCCAGACTGACCTCGGTAATACTACCGATGCCGGTTACTGGTTGCACTCAGTAACTCCCTGATTAGCCTCCTAGTGAAGCTTTTAGCTCCACAACTTAACATTTGTTCTTTTTTAATTATTATTCTTCACTATCACTTGGCACCTATTGTAACCCCTATCGATTACAAGTTATTTGCACCATTTTTGATGTTTTTATTCCTTGAATCAATATGAAATATTTTTTATTCTTGTTCATGTGATTCTTCTTCTCCTATTTATTCTTCTTATTCATCATTATCTTCTCTCATCTCTCTTCCCCCCTCTTCCCTCATTTCCATTTCTTCTTATTCAAATTTGAATTCCTCTTCCCCATCACTCCCTTTTTTTTCCCCTTTCCAATCTAATCCAAGAGAATTAGGGCCACTAGATCTTACCGCAATTTACTGCTATTGCATATCTAGATTTGCAATAATGTTAGAAACCTTGGTATTACACCTATGTGCCAATCTAAAAGATCTAACTCCTGTGTTATTGCATATCTCTTGTAGTGTTAGCAATTTAGACCACAACTCATCAATAGTGGATGTTAGTGACATCACAACACTTATTAGTTATGAATTGGTTGCTAGTAACTCTTGTAATAGTTCAATCGATGATTTATCTCCCTCCATTGTATATTAATGCACACTTTCATTCTTTTATTGAGTTATGAGAACCTACGTGAAGTACATAGCCAAGAATGAAGTTAGAGAGTACATAAACACCACACATCTAGTTTATTAGATATTGTACACGAATTAACATAATATAACTTTGATATTATAGTTATACATTGGTTGTCATCATCTTCTTTGATTTAATTATTATTTAACACATTTCACTCTCATCTCCTCTATTAATAATTCACTTTGATTCCCAACCCTCTTAAAAATGTTTAAGTAGGTTATTCACTGGGACTCTTCCTAGGCCTCATACCATTGGTATCATAACATTACACACCTTTTATCATTTTAGAGTGGTATCATGGTGTATCTTAACTTTGTATATGTTTGTAAGCCCACAGATACGAGGTTTAAATACATGAAGTTACACATTGAGACTCGTGACCCTTCATTTATGTCCTCAGATGGAAAATAAATATTCAAGAATGCCAAATTCAAAAATGTTCCAATAATAGAGGATGCATGTAAATACAATGAGAAAATTTGAAATAAATTCATGCACGTGAATGAGCAAGTAGTTTTTCATCATTTCTTGCTACTTATCAAGCAATTGAATTCTTCTAACACATCTCATTCTCTTTGTCCATTTGGTATTCAAATTCCATATAAGGTACAAGTGAATCTAGACATCTATATGTTTGTAGGCAAAATAGATGCATATGCCCTAAATAACAAGCTTAACTTAATATGTTCATATTATGTGGTTAATGAATTATCTAACTAATAAAATATTACATTCACTCTTCTAAATTTTTATTTATATGTAAATAAATGGTGGGAAAACTATTTCTCTTCACATGAAAAGCTTGAAGATGAAGTTATTTAGATAGATCTGTAGACACATGGAATGGATTTATAGAAGCACTCAAAGAAACTTATTATCCTCTTTACAATTATGATGACCAGTAAATCAAGTTATCTTATTTGTGCCAAGGCAAAGAAAAATTTATGCAACAATATACATAAACCTTTCATTATTTGGTGTCCAAACTCAAGATTTAAGATTTAGAAAAAAAAAACTTGTTTTGAAGTATAGGTCGTGCTTGAGACCACCTATCTAATCAGACATGGATTTCTTAAAACTATATTCAATCATATAAGCCTACAAATTTACATGCAAGTTTTAAGTAAAGTCCAAAACCAAGACTACAAAACAAGATCCTAAGTCTCAAACCAAGTAACAATCTACACCTTACAAACATATTTCCAAATGAAAGAATGGCTCAAAACATCCTCCACAAAAGAATAAAGAATCATCAAATAACCAACACAAGCAATCCAAGACTAGGAAGTGGTGTTCATTTCATAACACCAACATTAATTCTAATGAGGATTGTTGTTATAGGAAGATGCTACTTACTTAGCTTGAAGTAGTGGATACATTTTGTATGACTCTAGACATAGGTAAATAGATCATGGAATATGAACCTAGTGTTATGGTGGGTCCCATAAATATATCTACTATAACTATAGAAATAGAAGAAGTAAAAAGATTGTTCCATTCTCAAATGTGGACCAATATTAAAATAGTATAATTCATCATTGAAAATGGAAGTCATAAGAACTTGATTTATCTTAAACCAATTCATATGTTGAACTTGTAATTGATGCCTCACCCACAACCATACTCTATTGGATGGTTCAATGTGAGATCCGAGAAACACATCACTCAACAATGTCTATTAGTGTACACTATCAAGCATTTTCAAGATACAATCCTTTACAACAATGCTCCATTAAAGGTATGTGATATTTTAATTGGTCAATCATATCTTTAAAATTGACATGTAGTCCATGCGATAAATCCTAAAAATGTTGTCATAAATGTTAGTGATAATAGATATTGCATATCAAAAGTAATTACTAAATTATCACTCATCAATACTAAAAGTGTAAGAAGCTTATCAGTTCTAATAAAATATTTGTGCTTTTGATGGTGATATATGTATGTAAAAACATCCTTGCAACACCATTTCACATGATAATTCCTCTAGTAGTAGAAATCGAGAATTCAAAATTGAATCGAAAGTTGGAAGAATACAAGGATCTATTATAGTCACCAAATGAAGTACCTACACATTGTGTCATGAAGCAAAATATTAATTTGATTTCTAGATTACTTCTACCTAATGCCTCTTTATACCATAGATAATTTATAGAGAATGAGGAGATCAAGCAACATATATATGAACCTATGATTAAAGGACATATCGGGCCTAACTCAACACCTTATGGCAACCCAATTATGCTTATGCCAAAGAAGGATGACACATCAAATTTATACATCAATTACTAATCTTTGAACAAGATCAAAATGAAGAACCACTATCCTCTTACAAGGATTGAGGACTTCCTAGACCAACTCCATAGTGCAAAATACATCACCAAAATAAATCTGCCTGTGTATCATTATATTCTTGTTGAACCTTATTTGGAAGACAACCTTCGATGGGAAAGAAGGTTTGTTTGAATGGGTAGTCAAGCCCTTTGGCCTAACCAATGTCTAATGTTGATGATGAATGACATTCATAGGCCATTCACTTCATTTTTTTTAGTTTACTTTGAATACATCCTAATATTTATAAAAACATGGGATGAACATTTGTGCCATAAATATCAAGTACTTGACACTTTGCATAAATGCAATCTATATGCAAACATGGAGGAATTTTTATTTACTATGTAGGAGATACAATATCTAGGATACATGGTAGACACACAAGGAGTGCACCTAGACCCTGACAAAGATTCAAGTCATCGAGGAATGGCCACAACCAAGGAATCTCATAGAGCTTCACAGCTTCTTGGAATTATAAAATTTCTAGAGAATATTTGTACTTGGTTTTTATCATGTGACTTAGCCTCTGAACTAAGTTATGAAAGGTGGCGCTAAGGTACAATTAATCTAAGAAGCTTCACAATAGAAAGCATTTAAGGAATTAAAATGTAGACTTTGCATCACACCACTATTGGTGTTAACAAATCTTCAATAACCATTTTTACTCAAGACACACACCTCTGATTTTGTTCTTGAAACATTCATCACTTGATATGGTCATCCATTTGCTTACCACAGTGAAACTTTCACTACATTGGTAAGAAACTATCCAACATATGATCGTAATATTTATGCTATTATTTAGGCATGTAAGCATTGGAAGCATTATATATTTAGAAAGTAGACTTTGATCCACATAAATCACAAGATGATTCAATTATTACATACTCAGAACAAGTTCAATAAGAGTCTCATAATAAATGGTCTTATTGCCTTCAACAATTCCATTTGAACATCAAACATATGAAGGTAAGTGCTAATCCAGTCACAAATTATTTCAGCCATTCACCAATTAAAGCTATCCTTTTTGTACTTGATGCATGTGGATATGAAGTCATCACATGGTCAGAATTGTATCTATATGATATGAAATTTTTAGATATCTATTAGAAGTTACTATGTGATAATTCAGTTCCATATTTTTACTTTCAGGATGGACTCTTATATCACCTTAGGCACTTATGTGTTCCACATGAGACAAAGAGATAAAATATTAATATGGGATGTTTATTTTATCCAAGTTACAAGAAAATTTGGAGTTGAAAAGACTCTTGTAGTGTTATAGAAGTACTTCTTCTTGCCACATATCAAGTCTGATGTGTCCAAATACATCAGGTCTTGTATTGCATGTGCAATTACCAAACTAGTCAACAAGAAGAAAGGTTTTTACATGCCTTTGTTGATTCTAATGAGAATGTGGGAATATATTTCCATGGACTTCCTCTTAGGCTACACTAGTACCAAGCATGGTAATGATTGTGTTTATATAATAGTTGATAGATTCTCAAATATAAGAAATATTATACCTTGTACGAAAGCAATATCAGCTCTAGAAATAGCTCAACTATACCTTCACCATGTCTGGATCCACTTTGTAGTCCTAGACACTATCCCATTTGACAAGGATACATGCTTATTGAGCGATTTCTTGAAGTCACTTTGGTTTATGCTAGACACAAAGTTAAACAATTCTATTGCATTTCATACACAAACTAATGGACAAATGAAAGTGGTAAATATGATGATAGAGCACCTCCCGAGAGTGTAAAATTTAAAGAATCAAGGCACTTGGGATGAAATGTTGCCTTTCATTTAACACAACTACAATAGATCTCTGCACAACTCTACTTCACACAACCATTTTTAGGTCTGTTTGGGTTCCCAACCTTTGGCACCCATCAACATAGATTATCCTATTCTGCCATCAACAGTAACAATTCATTGAACACAAAAGGAAGTTTAAAAAGTTGTTCAATTCATTGAGCACATTTAACATCAAGTGCAAACCATTATATAATAAGGTAATGCTAAGTATAAGCAATGCCATGACAAGCATTGGTTACTGCACACTTTTCAAGTTGTTGATCGAGTCTGGTTACACCTCCAAAAATAAATACTAACTTGACCTTACCACAATATTTGTCCACTATGGTACATGTCCTATACCATCATCAAACAAGTTAGAGAGAATGTTTTCAAGCTTAATCTAAATTATTAACTTTGGTTGCATAAAATATTTAATGTAAAACTTATACACCATGACTTCCCACCATTATTAGATACTTCATATGCCATGGAGACTCTTCAACACACAAATATCAATCCAGATTGCAACACCCAAACATAATAGATTCAAGTTGTTGATGCTTGAGTCAAATAAAAACATCAACAAGAGATCCATCCCTTCTGTATCATAAAAGTAGGTCAAGTGCCTTCCCAAAAAAAATGGTTTACAAAAGTGTACATTCCCCATTTTTCCCACATCTTTTACCACAATTGCATGTGATGGGGAACATTGCTCTTCAAGGAAGGACCATTGATCTGGGAGGTTCCGACCCATTAGATCTTATAACAATTTACAACTGTGGCATATCTACCTTCATGCTAATGTCATCAGCTTTGGTATCAAGTCCTTCACCTACATGCCAATCTACAATATCCAACTCTACTTCTGTGTTACCACATAACTCTTGTATTGTTAGAACTATAACCATAACTCATCAATATTGACAATTAATGATGTCACAACACTCAATAGTTATGAAGTGATTGCTACCAACTGTTCTAATAGTTCAACTGATGTTTCATCTCACTCCATTGTATTTTAATGTACACTTACATTTTTTGTAGTGAGTTATGAGAAACTACATGAAATACATAGATAAGAATGAAGCTAGGGAGTATATAAACACCACATATTTAATATCTCAAATCGTATACATAAATCAACAGAATATAATTTTATTGTTAAATTTTTACATTAGTTATCATCATATTCTTTACTTTCCTTATTATTTAACATATTTCACTTTCATCTACTTTATCGATTATAATTCACTCTCGTTCATAACCCTCTTAAATCCATATCATTAAGTTTTCCATAAAGCCTTTTCCTTAGTGAAGGTTGTTTTTGTGGTGATGGAAGTGGTGTCTATTGTTTAGGTGGAGACGGAGGTGGTGTGGAATTTAGTTCCTGAGAGATCTTGCAAAGATATTTACCCACACTTCCAATGAGCATAGGATCAATGATTGTTAAGTCATCATCCAACTCACTTTCATTGCTCAATGTCATCCTACCCAGATATCAATGCAATGTTTTTTACGAGAAGGATGTCTTCATCAATTTTTGTTTGTATTAACATTTTTTCAAAATGCATTGGGAACTCACTTTATTACGTTGAAAACCAATATGGTAATTTTATCCAATTTGACATGTAATTGTTAATTAGGCACAATTTCACCAAAGACTGGTGCCTTAGGAACTAGGCAAGTATATTGGCTATATATTTTGGCCGGTGGTTTATCCATAATGGATAAAACCACACATTGATAACTATTTGGGACACCAATCTCATCTAGTACTAACATGATCCAATTCATGCCCCATTTAAACGTATCAAAAACTTTATAGGTCGGCTCTACAACACATTTTTTATCACAAATTAACTAGGCTATATTAAACTGAGCATCATTCATGCCCATCTAGGGCACAATATAGAGGTAATGTTTGCTAATGATGTCCTAGCTTCCACTATTGCACAATTTGGTTTTGATTAGGAATGTTGCGAACCTTATGGATTGATAAAAAAAGTTCGCTATTAGAAATGTATATTTATCTTTCTTATATTTTAAGAACTTGGCAAACCTTTCTATCATTTAGTTGTTAGCTAGTGCAACTTTTATGTCCTCGTTAGAGCTAGGTAGTCTCATAACTTTGCTAGTGTATTTAGGGAAGAGTTTAATCAAGTGCTTTGAAAAATAGAATTTGTCTTCATGGATGCACAATAAGATAAATAGAATCAATTTTTTTGGCTTGCTCAAGTACGATTGTTCAAACATTTATAGCTCTTTAATATTTTAAAGTGCAACATTCCCTCATCCATCTAGGGTCATCATGCCATCTACACCAACCCTTCCATTAGAAACTATGGAATCATTCATCAAATTTTCCTCATTCTGTTCTGTTATATGATTGTAGTTATCTATCTTGCATTCACCCACCTTGGACACCCATTCCTCTCTACACAAATAGGTTTTTGGGAATTGCATTACTATAATTTATACTAGTGCTTCCTCATTTTTTCTTTGTAGCTCTTCCTTCATCATTTCTTTGATGGGAGTGATATCATCTCCTTCTTTTTCTAAAATCTTTGGGTGCTTCTTTGTGGTTGAAGCCACAATAGTTAGATTTCGCTTTAGTGGCATCTTTTTCCTAGAGTCGCTCTAACATACTATAGGGCTATTGATTTCCCCTAACCTATAATATTGCCTCTAGCTCTGAGCTTTGTGATGTGTAAATGGTGGCCTCCCTAACATGCAACCCTAACTTTATTTTATTATGCCTTTTTCTTATGTCCTTCACTTGAATATAGATTTCAAATGCTTTGAAATCTTTTATAGCTTCAATCTCTGGTTTTAATAATCTTAATTTATATAAACGCATTGTGAATTCAATTGTGTTGGTGCACTTTTTTCACTATGTGCTTTACGGCTCCAAATCTCTTTTATAATAAGTGATGAAAATGACATGCAAAGGGAAATTTATAATGCTCATTGATGTTTGAATGACTCCATGTCATCAAGTCATCCAATGCATGCAATTCACAAGGAAGGCACAAAAAATTCCATTGATGGAAGTACTTAATTTCCAAACACCAACTAAAAGGGCATAGAATTGTTTAGTCATTTATAAGTGGTCTTATACGCCCATAAAATGACAAAAATTCGGTCATCCCAATTGTTGCACACTACATCAAAAATATTTTTCAATGATTGACCACGAATATTATTGAATACTTTAATGATCCCATTTTCTTAGGGGTGGTATGGCGTGGTCTTATGGTGCAACACCATGAATTCTACCAACAATGCACACAGTCTCAATCAAAAATGTGTCCCTTGATCAGTGGTCAGGATCAAAGGGCACCCATACCTACTAATGATATTTTCATAAAGGAATCATGCACTATGGCTATAGTAATTTTTTTCATTGGTGCCACTTCCACCCATTGTGTTAAAAGTTTGTGGTAGTGATAATATAATGTGCACCAGTCCTACATGTGGTTGGGAAGATGGTCTAACAAAATCTATTGCTCATTTCTCAAATGGATTTTGAGAAGTGATATGAATTAATAGCATCTTGTCCTAATGATTGGGCTTAAAAATTATTTGACATAAATCACATTTCCATAAATATTCCTTTGCATCCTTGTACAAGGTTGACAACCAAATGCCAACAAATAATATCTTATATGTTGTGGCTTCACCTACATAGAGGCCTCCTACAACCCCTTCATTCCCTTCATGTATAACTTCTACACATTTATGTTATAACACACACATTCATAAAACCTTATTGTGTCCCATATTTTAAAATTCCTCTAAAATGAGCCGACAAGGAGGGACACAAAATGGCAATTGCTTCTTTTCCTTTGATGTCAACTCACTAGGAGCGATGCTTGATGTGAGAAATATAAAATTTATGCTAGGTAATTAAGAATACAACACACTTTGTATAGTTTTGCATCTAGCATTCCATCCTCTATATTCTACACATCCTCCCCTAAGGTAATTCGAGAAATATGATTAGTGCCAAAATTCTATTTTTTAGACTTCATTACAACTGAGAATTAAAAGTCCTAAAATAACACGATCCACCTACAAATTCTTCCATGTACAATGGGCTTATTCAGAAGATATTTTAGGGATTCATGTTTTATGAAAACAAGAATGATGTGGCAAATATATATTGGAGAAAAGTGCAGAGACCTTTGTGAGCACTTCATGCTCAATCATCATATAATTATGTTCAACTGGGGTTAGCTTCTAGCGAACAAAGTAAATAGGATGATCAACTCTATCATCCCCTGTGAATACTAAAATGGAGCTAATAGAAATTATATTTGCATCAAAATGAACATGAAACAAAATATTCCAATCAAGAAATTATAGGATCACTTATTGCTTGTACGTAAAATGAATGGACCATCCTTGAGTAATTATTCCAATAACACTGTAATTTTTGCATAGTTCTAGATGAACTTACGATAGTTTCTTGTATGACCTAGGAAAGTGTGCACACCCATTCATGTGGTTGGGATTCCAACTAGAAAATAATAGCTATCTTGGTTGGATCTACAAGCAATCCCTCTTTGTAGATGGCATGCCCAAGTAGAATTCTAAAAGGTGTCATAAAGATGCACTTCTTCAAATTTATGGAGATCTAAAACTATTTGAAACACTTAAACATCAGGCACAAATTTGTGTTAGAGTAATTAAGGTTATTTAATTACTTAGTTAAACTTGCTTAAGGTATGCACATGCCTAAGTGTTTAGTGGGCCACACTGGCTCCTCAGTGGGGGACAATGGCCTCACCACTCAGTGCTCATTCCTTAGTGGGAGACAATGGTCTCATCACTCACCTAGTGGGAGGGCCCCCTACTTGTCCTCCACCCACCTCTTACTCCTTTTATTTAATGACACTCTTGGAGTGCATTTCATGGCAAGCAAGATGGCAAGGAGTTGAGGACATTGTAATACTATCGTTTTTGTTATAGATAGTTTATTCTTTGTGTGAGCAATCCATTTATGTTCTCTTATGTGATAATGCGCTCTTGGAGAGACCCTGGGTGAATGCAACTAACACTCCGATATAGTATCAAAGCTCCTCCAAATCACCATTACTCAGTTTGTAGGTTCTTACCACTATGAGTCTTCCATTACTAATTGGTTAAGACTCTCTTATTGCCAAATTCTAGTTTTGCATTGATTTATTTGGCGATTGGGTATTGTTTTTACCAAGTTTGCTCGGCCTTGGACACTCTGTCTGCTTGGTTTGTATTTGTTTGACTTGGCATCATGTGCTTATTGCCTTCATGTATCTTACAGATTTGCGCATAACCACTTGTTGGGTTTGACGTTCTTGCTAGTTTGTGGCATATCCTCCGTATGCTAGTCTGTGAAAAAATGAGAATCGCGTGGAATCGAGAGATATAGGGTGATAAGAGTCTCTTCCTTCTATAGGTTGTATTGTTCCTTTTGGTGGCTTTTGTAGGGCCATACGGTTTTGTTATCGCTGATCGAGCTTTGGCTACCGCAGTTGGCGTTGGTTTTTTCCTTGAAAGCCTATTGTAAACTCTCCTTTGGGATATCTGGATCGGTCCCGCTTATGCTTTTTAAGAAATTTCAAGCTTGATCTTGCTCTTGGCTGTTATATGTTGTGCCCCATGTGTGTTCGGTGAGCTACTGTTTGGCAAGGTATTGGATTGATTGACCCCAAAGTTCTCATTCGCCGTTTAAACCTCCTCAAACAGTCCACCATACGTTGTTTCTCACTGTCACGGCCGTCCAAGCTGATGTTGGATGCAAATACTGCGGATATCTTCTCTCTACATTGCACACTACATTAGGCTTTGTTAATCCTGTAGAATGCCTACATAGATCTCTTGGCACCTTGGAAGGATCCATGGGAGGGCATTTTGCACATGGTAACCGAGGGGTGATTTCATCCATGAGAGGGCATTTTCCTTTGAAAGGGAGAATTTTTGATTGTTTTTTATTTAAAAATAATATATTGTAATTGGTTTTTAATTTACCCTCTTTTCTCCCTTGTTGAAGACGAAAGGTGAGCTCCGGGTTGGCAGGGAGAGAATTCCCCCTCATAAATTAAACTATTGAAATCTATACTTCGTTTCGGTTCTAACAAGTGGATGGAAGGCCATCTTACCAAACTTTTTGTGCAAATCTAATTAAAATAGGTCAATAATGACGAGAAATTGATTATGTCGTAACTTTTGCTCAGTAACTCGGATTTGAGTACCATTTTTTGCAAAAATGCTTTATTTTTCATTCTCATTCCATTGGCCCTGTTTTCATTGTAAATGCACTCAAGTTATAAAGTTCCATATTCAAGGGGCGTTGTTTATGCTACTTTTGCACTTTGCATTAACTCAAATGCATTTTCCGCTGAGCCCGACATCCTTTTTGCATGTTGTTTTGTAGGATGCACATCCTCTTGACAGGTTTTATGTCTGTTTGTTGACAGTCTTCTTCAGACTTTAGTGGAGTTTATTCTCCTTCTGAAGAGTAGCTATTCTAGTGTAGCCCAGTGTCAACATTTTTGTGTAGTAGGATGGGCTCACATTGTTACTACAGATGCATTTTTGGTAGAGTTTGATGTCCTGCGACTTGCCATGATTTGGCTGATGATTCTTTTAGGTGTGTTTTTTGCATACATAATGGCTTCTGTCACCATTTGCCACACTCTTCAGCTAGCCAACGACATGCTCTATTTTGAGCTTCCCACTTGTTCTGGTATTATTGAAGATTGTTCCCTGCCAGATCCCGAGTAACATATTATCCTTATTTCTCTCATTATTGCAGTTGTTTTTTGTGTGCCTATTGTTGTTGCACACTCTGTGCATCCCACTCTAGTTACACTTGCATATATGCTTGCTTATTTTGAGATGCATCCTAGCATGCTTCGACTTATGGGCATTGATAAGCATTTACAGGGACTAGCTACCCCTGTTCAGCTTCTTATGTGGATTTCTTAGCATGAATTTGGATATTCAACAGGGGTTTCATCTTGACTAGGACATTTTGATGACAAGACTCCTCTTTTTGTTTGCTCCACTCTTTGTGAGGTTGTTCAGCAACATAGAGTTTTGTTCCACCTACACTCAGGGACGAGAGTCCTAAGGATGTGTCAGGACTGATCACCCTTATACACTTTTTGGATGTTGCCTCACATTCTTTTATTATGGACTTTGCACCCACTCATGCATGCATATTTATCCACCATCTGTGTTTATTTGAGATGGATTTCTTGTGGCAGCAGTGTTAGCATTCTTTGTAAAGATTTTAGCAGTGTGGTTCCTCTATTATATTGCTTCTTCATCTGCACATATCTCTCTTGTTTTATGGAGCAAATCTCATGACTCTTGATGGCATCTTGTACATATTGACAATATTTTAGTGTTTTTTGTATCATTTGGTGTTTTTTTGTGTATGGTATATTTTTCTTACTCGTATTGAGTTATAAAGTGTCATGGGGGGTTTGTTGGTTTTGTCATGTCTACCTTCACATGTATGTGTGTTCTATTCTAAGCACCTTTTCACTTAGTTGCTTGATTTTCTCGTCACCACTAGGGCCATCTTCTTGAAATATTTTTTATATATATCTTTGACACTTTCCTCGATAGCTCAACAGTCTCCTTCAACTTGATGTAGAGTTATTCTGGTGTATCCAGTGTCCACTTGTCAGTGTTTTAATAGTGAATTCAACCCATTCATATAGATTTTTTTGTATCACTCCACCTATCAGCAGATGGGGGGTATGGTGCAGATCTTGCTTCTTCAGTTATCGTGTTCCTTGCTAACCCTTGGCACACAACATCTTCTAACAGTAGATCGAATTCATTTGGTGAACCTTTTTCACTTTTGACACCTTTAACAACCTCTTTTCGTAAGAGCTATTTTGGTAAATATAGTTTCAATTGTTTCTTTGTGTTTGAGCAATGGATTTAGACCACTCGTCAAATTTGAGTTCCATTGTGACTTTTGAGTCTCCCATGTGTATTTGTATTTGATGTCCCTTGTTCCATCTAGCGTACCTTCTTCAACATTATGTTTAAGTATTGAGCCATTTACTTTCTTGAGACACCTTGAAGCATATGTTTTTTGCTGTCTCGACTTTAGCTGTTGTTACTGGTTTTTTGAGAGACCTTTGTAGTGTATCTCATTTTTTTCCAATTTCTTCCATTGTATCTTGTAGACACATTTTTGACAGAGTTTGACATCTTGTAGATTGTCTCATTCAAGGCCTCTTTCTTAGTGCCTTGCCTTCTTCCACAGAGACACTTGCACCTTCACTCAGGGTTGAGATATCTAAACTTATAATTATCAGCACTGATCAACGTAGCATATATATAGATGCTACCATGAATTTTATTGTTGTGGATTTTATCTCCACTCCTATGCATGCATCTTCATCCACCATTTCTATTTATTTGGGGTGAATCTCTAATCGATTCTTGATGGCATTGGAAGCATTCTTGGTGAGGATTCTATTTATATCATTCCTCTATTCTTCAGCTTCATTGCCCATATCTACTGCTTTGTATGCTCCTTTGTTTTTTGAGCTTCTTGTTTAGTAGTTATGCATTTTTGTGCACTTGACACTTTTTTTGAGTGTTTTTTGGATTTCTCCTTGTACATGGATATCTTCTTCAGGCACTTTGTTTGTCAGAACCCATATGAGTATTGTTATGTCTCAGTGGCATTCTTGGTGACTGTAGTGACACCAGTGTAGCATTCCCACCAGTACTTGTGCTCATTTTCACCATTTTTTGTCCACTTATTTTGAGACTTTCATTTCCATCTTCTCCCAATTCAGCATTGAGGGAGGATGTTTTAGGCAATGCTTCTTCGAGTTCATATTCTACCCAGTAATTTAGAGCGCAATATTTGTTTTTAGTGATCCTTGTATTCAACACCATTCTTACTTTGACTTGGCAATTATAGTGACTCGACATCCATGCACTCTATCAACATGGTTTGCCATTCATAAAGACATTTGACTTCATACTGCATCCTATTTTTTACATGAGTACCTTATCAGGGGTAGTAGTCAGGACCTATTTGTATTTTCTATTCACTCCCTAATCTTTGGTTAAAGGAGGGTGTTAAAATAATTAAGATAATTTAATTATTTATTTAAGATTGCTTAGGGTGTGTACATACCTAAGTGCTTAGTGGGCCACACTGGCTCCTCAGTGGGGGATAGTGGCCACACCATTCAATCCTTAGTGAGGGACAGTGGCCTCACCACTCAGTCCTTAGTGGGAGACAATGGTCTCACCACTCACTTAGTGGGAGGGACACCTCCTTATCCTCCACCCACCTCTTAATCCTAATTAATGACACTCTTGGAGTGCATTTCATGGCAAGCAAGATGGCATGGATTTGAGGACATTGTTATAATTTGTGTGGTGGTCTTTGAATAACCCATAGAGCATCTACTCATCAAGATATACTTAGAGGAAATGATGAATGAAGTCCTTAAATGTGGCAATGATGCCACATGAGAACATGGTTGGGGCATTGAGCCATTATATTATATACAAAGGAGCACCATTCTATCATGAACATTCTTTTTGACTTATCCTCTTCTTCAATTTGAATCTGATGGTATCCAAAGAATCCATCTATGAAGGTATATATTTCATAACCAACCACTCCTTTCAAGATTTATTTAGTGAATGTAGTCGTAAATGGATCAATGACACAAACAACATTAAGTAACCAAAAGTCAATGCATATATGAATGTGGCCATACTTTTTTATGCTTATCACCACGGGAATTACCAATTCAATATTTTAGTTGATTAAATGACTCCAACAACTAGTATGTTGTCTATTTCCTCCTTCACTTTTGCACATATAATATGATTCAACTTATATGGTCTATTCTTTAAAGGTCTTGCACCATCAATGAAATTTATTTTCATTTTCCCCAAAGAGGGGTGCACACCCTTATTTTCTTATCAACTCCAAAGGAATATATCCTAGTACTCACATAGCAACTTGATTATTCAAGCTAGATTATTTCATCTGACCAATAATCACCCACAGTGGTGATATTTAGTCCTTCTTTCATTCTAATATTGGCCTTTATTATTTTAAATGGCTTAGAGTAATAATTGTGTTGATCTCTTTACACATCTAATACTTCAGGTGTTCCACATGAAGTCCCTTCTTTCAATAAATCTATGACATCTTTAGGTGGTCATTCATCAACCTTCCGTACTACCCTTTCTTTACCATACTTGTAATGTCAATTCTGATTCAATGAAGCCATCTCATCTTCTTTATTGGAATTGTTGATCACAATGTAATATTTTAACATCTTGGGAATGAGAGGCCCTTGTCATTATGTATATTTCATATGCATTCTTCAATAATTGTGTCATCTTCCATGGTGGCTCAACACATCCACTATAGAGTTTGGTAAGACAAATGTTTGATGAAAAAAATGAGAAAGTATGATAAAAACAAGCTTTACTTTCTCCTAATTAGTTGTTTCCCTTTGAAAATAATGTACCGATCAAGGCCCAAGTCTATGGGTTCCATAAAAAGCATGGATCCATAATTGTACCAAAAGTTAACGCAAACTTATTAGCTAGACATATTAACAACTGCATAGATGTTTTGTGGGATCTGAATTTAAACTATAACTAGGCAAATTACAATTTAGGCTTTAACACTTGAAGTGAGTACAATATCCTCTTTCACCTCAGACTAAGTTGACAGGTGAAATTTGTGCATTGCCCACCATTGTGTGGCTATACTTCTCAATATATACACTAAGGAACTTAGGAATTGTTTCTCCTTTAGGACACAGACTCTCATGTCATTAAAAAAGGTAATAACATTCTTAGATCCTTCATATCGTGGTAAGGCAACAAGTTTGCCTTTAATTAGGTGAAACACCTTCATTTTAAAATTTGTGCTTGAAACCCAGACTTTAGTTCCTAAAATCGAGCTAGATTTTCTCTTTGTGCTCTTTAGGTTTTCTTGTGTCATTCTGAATTTCCAGTGCCACACTTTTTCTCTATTACATCATAAGATTACTATACCCATTAGTTGCAAGTGGCACTAATATTATAAATAGAGTTTGCATCCTTATAATAAAAAATGACTTCACTATCAAGATTCAAGTGTTTGTTTCCTCACACATTGATGTTATAGGTATGGTTTACTTCTCCATCCATATCTATGTTTTTTGACATAAGCCAACCTATGGTTATAATAAACAGGAATAAATACATGTTGTTCCTCGTTATTAAAGCTCATGTAGCACTTTTTGATGTGCATGTCTACATTATTTGTATAACACCATGGTGAGCCATGAAATGTTGGATAGTTTTAAGCCTTATCTAACTCATGAATTCAAATTCTATAATAAACTTCACTCCCATTATGTCAACACAAACCTCTTTTAGGATTACCAAAGGCTATGCATGAGTTTTGTTTACCATATATAAAACATGAGGTGAGCGCCTTATTGTAGGACTTCCCATCTTGTTATAATACTTATAAGTAATAATTTCTACCTCATATCCTGTGTCAATGAGAATGTTTCACATCGAGTAAGCATTGAATGATGTATCAACTAGCAGTTTTTGGTTAGAGCCAGTGTTTTATGCATTTTTTACATCGCACTCTCTTGCTAAGTGTGGTGTAAGTGTTATAGTTTTTCCCACTACTTGTTATTGCAACTAGTCATTTATCATGATGATCTTCCTTCGAGCACAAAAGGTTGATGATTTTAAAAAGTTCATTTTATACTACTAATTCACGAGTTTTTTGATGGAGCACTTCCTTATCCTTGGCCTTCAAATTATGAGCATGTTGGAGCTCACCCTATAGTTGTGGATCACACACATTACCTCATGCAATATATCCTTTTAGCACAACCAATTGAGCTAGTTGGTGGAGGGCTTTGCATGGTGCACTTTATCTTCCATATAGGATTCATACCCTTGTTGAACATTTTTTTTTGGTGCAACAACTACTTGAGGTCGGGTAATAACACCACCACACATCATAATAGTCACTTTGGTCCTTACATTTTTAGAACTCCCTCTTTTGGAATCCATGGTTCCACTAGGTCTAAAATGAGGATCATCCTTTCCCCCTTCTTTGAATTATCCTTTTGCATTAGCTTCATTTAAAGGTATTGGTGGAACACACCTCACTTCACATGTTGAGACATGCTTAGCCAGAAATAATAGTTTCATATAATATTGTAAAACCCCCGGTGCAGGTTTTCTAACCAAACAATTATATATATAAAAATCTAACCCCTTATAAGCCACATACTTTCACCACTTTTTGTTCACCAAGATCCATAAAGGTGAGGTGAGAGGATATAGTGGGTAGTTACAATAAACCACTAAAAATAAAACATTGTAACTAGGAAAAAGAGTAAAAACCATGTAAAAAAACAACATATTTGATATCAACAGGTGTGAACACAATTAATGTCTATCCATATTTAAAATTAAACATACAATTTCATCTTACACCATATAATAATGTTTGAGTGTTAAATATAATCACTCTCAAATCATGTTCCAATGTTGCTAGATAATCTACTTTAATGTTACTAAAATATTATCTTATTTTGATTAGTATAACATATTGAGTATATAATTTTTATGGGATTTAAAAAAACATGAATGTTATTGATTGGATCATATAGCTTCTTCTTTGTTTACAAAAATTAATAAAAAAACAATTTTAATTGGTTTTTTTTTTGCCTTTCTTTAAATTTTTTGTGTGGTTTTTAAAAAAAACCCTAAGAAATTTAGTTTCTATCCAATCCACTATTTTTTGTGTATTACATAGTATAACTTGATGTAATAATTGATGTTATTATATCATTATGAGTGTCATTGCTTAAGTTAATGCTAGGTAAGAAATTCAAATTTCATGGATTCACAATACTTGATACAAACATTGACACAAGATTATGTTGCCTAAGCAAGCAATGATGCAAACTTGCATCAACGACATTTTTTTGGTGGATTTGGTGATCTTTGATGGAGTAAATCAACCCCTATTGTATGCTATGTCACTAAAATTTAACCTTGACACAAGTTTCATCCAAAAAAAATCTAACACAAATGTTGCATTAGGGATCATAAAAACTAAAAATTTGACACAAAAGTGTAACAAATGCATAAAAATACATAAGTAATATCCTTGGTAAATTTAGTGTATTTTTATCATGCAAAATGTATATTTATATCCCTCAACTTTTTCCCTTTCAACAATTTGAATCTCTAGTCACAACCCACCACTTATCATGACTTTTGTCGCCTATGTTGCCATACATTTCCATTCAATACTCTTATTTAGTTTGCATTTAATGCTCCTTCCTAGGTCATGTTGGTAGTTTTATAATATTTTCATTATTTTTATTTCATTTGTAAAATACAACCACCACACTTCATTCAAAAATATATGTCCCATTATATGGTTATCCTATGGTCCCCAGTACATATTCAAGCCTTTGTGATTTTGTGACTATCATACAATCATTTAACAATTTGTGCTTATAATGATTGTTATGGGATGAGCATATGCTATGATATAATTTTTCAATAAATCACAATATTCTTGTTTTTCATATTTTTCTTGCATCTGTTTATTATAATATATATTACACATCTTGTACAATACAAAATATAACATGCCAATATTAAAAAGGATGTAAAAAAAGATAAACAAAGTTTGCAATAATATCTACATGGTCATAAAAATCACTCAAACATAAACTAAAATTTTCACACCATTATACATCTCCAAACATACCTTTTAAACATAATAGCTTTATTTTTGATATACTAACTTCATAAAATAATTAAAAGAATATGGTTTAACTTGTATTATATCCAATGATAATTATGCTTGTATTGTTCCTTTTAAATTCTTGAAATATGTGTTTTGAGTTTTTTAATGTTGTTTGAATGTTATTTTCAATGACCACTTGAATGCATCAAAATGGAAGGCACTTATTGTACAATATTACAATGCTAATGTGATGGAGCTTAGTTGCTACGATAAATATTTATTTTAATTATTTTATTGTTGTTATTCAATTTAAATAAAATATTTAAATGATTTTTTGAAGAATAGGTTTAGCCATGTAAGATGATTACAATTAAAAAATGGTATGCATATAATGCAAGCGAAAGTGTTTTATAAGACACTCTCCTGCAAATTTAAAAATTAATATAGTATAGTTTTTCATAGACATGAATGACAAGTCATGCAAATTTTTGGTAATTAAAGAGTAATGTATTTAATTTTGTTATAGTGAAAATGATATTTTTATAGCTATCTTGATAAAACATTTTTATGGATTGGCAATTTTGATAGGAAATACTTTCAATATGCAAAGAACAACTACACTTTCATAGTTATGGCCAATGTTTTTGGAAAGATCTAAGTGGGTGCCTATGACATAGTACATCATGTTGTGTGGTTCTTTTGCATAATTAAAAAAAGGTTGAGATGCTTTTGTCTATGATCATTTCATTCAACATCAAGATGTCATTGTTTTCACAAATGTTATGGACACCCATTTTCTTGTTCAAATATTTGATTATAAAGGAAATAAAAAACATAAATCCACTAAAGAAGATTACATGTCTATAGTTTGTAAACACAAAATACCAAGCCTAAACTCTATTACATGGAGTTACAAAATTATCTATCAAACCTGACCACAAGCCCTACTAAATATCAATGAAAATGAAGATCACTAACACAAAATTTCACTTCAAAATGCAAAGTAGCATTGCTAAATATGATGTTATTTGTAAATAACTTCACCAGATTTACAAAATTAACACTGAAACATGTTTTCCTAAACCCATCCTATCACTTTACAAATAGGAGAAGTTTTTGAGACTCAAACCCAATCAACATTGATATCAAAGCTTTGTAGAGAAGACAAACCTAATTTTCTTTTCAGAATCAAGGTTCATATGACAAAATAAAATGATTTTATATGAAAACTAAAAAATTGCAACTTAAAATAAAGTCAAATAAATATTTCTTAATAAAACGTAAATATTTTGAAAAAGTGATTATCAAATGCCATGATCACTATTATCACTTTCAAATGCTTGAAAAATGAAAAAAATAAAACTATTTATAAAAATAAATAACTTATAGCCAGGGATAATGTTCATTGTTCACAACTTTAGAACAAATTTTCAAAGATAAAATTAAAAAAACCATTTCTATAAAATCAATTATTTTGAAAAAAAAAGAGACAAAATTTACTTTTCATTGTTTCACTCTAAATAATTTATTTTAATCACATAAGAAAATTATTATATATATATTTAATCTATGTAGTAGTTGTGCGTTGTCATATGCATCTATAATATTTTATTTATCACAACCAAACAACACAATGAAATATAATTTTCAAAGAGGGTCACAAAATATGATCTTATTCATCTATTTTTTGGCTTATGAATCTAAGATTCTCTTATTATTCTTGTTGACTACTTCATGATAGAATCGTAGTTTTAAAGTATTTTATATTACCATAAATAAGTATATTTGTTGAATTATTATAGATAAGTTATATTAGTGTCTTTGTCAGTAATATATATTTTTTTAAAGTTTGAAAGTTGATTTTATTTTTTTAAAAATTAATTGTGTGTTTTGATCAATATGATGAACTGTCTAACAAAATTTACTATACATTGGTTTCCATATTGAAGAGCTCATATCATATTGTTATGCAATATGACACAATAAAATGTGGTATTTTTCACAACATTTTTTTTTTAAATAAGTTTGAATTCTATTGAAATGCTTTTTTCAATAATTAACTGAAAATAGGAGAAAAGTATTATAATAATTTATTTGAAATAATAATATCCAAAGATTATTCTAAATAATATAACATCCATTAACAAAATGAATACATGAAAAATAAATTAATTTTAAGAAAACCCAGTTAAATAATGGACACTTTTTAAAAATAAGTTATGTTTTATTATGCATTTACTCAGTTGCTTGAAAATGACTTTTTTAAAATAATGATGTGATGCAATTTTTCACATTTCTTTTGTCATGTTTAAATTTGGTTTCGTGTGTTAAATTAATAATGTTAATTCCATTGGTTCGTTATAAGATTCTTAGGTCTAAAACTTATTTGAGATATTTTTATGGTTTCATCAAATGTTAATTATCTTTTATAAAATGGATTTTATCTTTTATTTCAAATTTTTAGTCAATTCTTATACTTAACATAACAATGTATGTAATGGAGATTAAAAATGTAGGAAAAACTCATTGTAAATATCAAATATGGATTAATAGTGGTCAATTTTTCAAAGAGATTTTTATGAGAGTTTGTGCTAATTTTTATTATTATAATTTTCATATTTTATTTATTTTTAAGTTTCAGCTCATCATATAATGTGAAACGAAAATGTTATAACACTGAATATTATTTTCTATTTCCAACCAATAATGAATAATGGAATGTGAAGAAGATATATAGCTTATATTAGAGTGATTAGCACAAGTTATGTTCATTTATATTTCTTCAGTACATGTTATATTTAATATTTTACTTCTAATATGTGTTATATTAGTATTTTTTTAATTATTTTGTTGGTAGCCAATCAAAGGTGTAATGGCTTCCTAACTCTACTCTAGAAAAGTTAACTATTTTTTGTGTTGTTGCTGAGCTTTTTTGTCAAGTATTCAACCAACTCCTACTTTTTAAGTTAAAAAACATTAATTGTTCCTTAGTGTGAGATATTATATATGTTTATTGGCATCAAGATAAATAAAATGATGTGTATTAATACAAAACTATTTTCATATTATCAATGAACATTGTTTTACGTAATTGTTTGGCTACTTAATACATATTGTTTTGTTATTTTAATTTCAATAGTTTAGAATTTTCATAAAATTTGAAATATTACTATTATTTATATAATTACAAATACTTTTTTTATATTTATATGCCAATTTTTTTGTTGTATACATGGAAAACTAGTTGTCTTTAGACTTTAGCTTTTGGTGAAATGTTATTATGTTTGAGATTGTGTAACTATGCAACCAATACCTAGTAAGAACTTAGGTTGAAAGTGTTTCTCAATGCTAACTCAAGTGTAATATTTAGAGCCCAATCACACTATTTCATTGATCAATGTTTCCCATGAGAATTTTTTGTCAAACATCCTTATTTATCTCCTCAGAATTGACAAACTTTTTTGATCCAAAATATTGATTTGTAATTTTATTTTAATGAGTTTAAGTCTATAATGAACTCTTGGAAATAAAGTTTGTAATATGGAAGATGAAAAATGTGGATACAACAACAATGACTCAACTATTTAAAGTAGAGGATCGACAATGCTTAATACTTTTATTTTCAACATATGTCATGACAACTTTTGTCATCACCTTTTAGTCAAAAATATTGACATGGATTTCCTTTCTTGAATATAATATATTGTTCAAAAAAAAAATTGACAAGGGATTACTTTCATCCATTTGTTTTAGTTCATTACTTATTTATGTAACATTTTTCTAACATTTATTTGAATAAAAATTGACTTTATCTCATTATAATATAAAGGTTGGATACATATTTTAATATTGATATGTTTTCATATAGGAGATAAATCATAAGAAAAGATCATCTCTTCATACAAATATGTTCTTATATATAAGACAAATTTTTCAAGGAAGTTGACATCATTCATTTATACAATACAAGATTGTAAATTAAAATAGGTTATGTCAGCTTGTATTTATAAATTTTAAAAATATTTCTCAAATACATTAAATTATTGACTAATTTTATAAATTATACTGATACAACCAATTTTGTTAGGACAATCCATGAGAAATCATTATCCTCTCCCATTTTAGATTATAAGGTTCTATATTACTCTAATTGTGATGATTACAACTTTAATGTTTCTTCATATCTGATTCACTTTAAATATTATCTACAATTACTTTATATCTTCTAAAAAATAATAATACTCATTTTGTTGTGTGTCTTGATAAGTTCATTTAATAACCTTAATATTTATTTTCAAACATTCTTATTGATGTCTCTGTTAAATTATGTATTATAAAGAACCAAATAGATATGGACAATATTTGTATGTTTCTTCAAAATAAATTTATAATGCCAAAAAATAAAGAAATAAAATAATGTCATAATGAAATATGTTTATCAAACTTTTACATTGTCAAAAACTAAAATGTTAACTTATCTATGAAATTTCAATGTTATATTAACAATGACTTCAATAAAATTTAATGGAATCTATGTATACATATGCATAGTATAAGGTCGTGCAAGCAAGTACAATTATTATCAATAAATTATATAACAAATTAAAATATGTACATATAAATGGGGAGAAAGAATTATTTCCAAAGATCAAATGGAAAAGGAGTGGATATAAAATAGGTTCGATGATTGAACACTTGATAATGGGCATGAAACATCCAATGGAAAGAAGAAGGATAAGTCACAATGCTGGAGGCCACCTGAAAGAGGTAAAATAAAATAAAATTTTGATGGGGCCTCAAAAGGTAATCTTGGTCTAGGAAGGGCAAGTGGGGTGTTATGAGACAATGAATGGCAACCCCTATTAATTTTTGCACAAGCAATAGGAATCAAGTCTAATAACATGGCTGAAGTAAGAGAAAATCAATTAGGATTACAAATAGATGAAAAATATGGATGGAAGTAGCTCAGTGTCGAAGGAGATTCACAAGTAGTGATTAATGCTCTCATTTCAGGGGGAGTAAAGGCTTGGATAATTAGGACAATCCTTAAATATACATAGATAGTTAAGAATAAGTGTAGGTCGATAAGGTTTAAACATATAAAGAGGGAAGGTAATGTGGTAGTAAATTAAGATGCTAATGAAGCGGTGCAACTTAGGGAGAAGGAGAGAGTCATATATAAGAAATGGATATATATTTTATCAAATGAGGTTCGCATCTTGATAACTATATATTTGAGAAGCTTTATAGAATCAAAGATAGAGGAAGTTAGGGAAGGATATGTCAAGTGTTAGAAGTATGTCATGTCCCTCTTTTGATGGGGACATGGTGGAAGAACCTTAGCCTTTAAACTCTTCCCTGGGGCTAAGGGACAAGTATAAAGCGAAATGAGTATTAAAATGTTTTAATTGAATATGTGTAAAAGTACCTTTTTTTGAAAAGTAATTTATGTTTCTTATTTCACTTAAAGAGGGACCTTTAAGGGTCTTAAGGACTTAAGTGATTTTTAGAAAAGATCAAAAGGAAAGGTCTTTTAAATCAATTTTTATATTACCCTCCCTTCCTCTTTTTGGGCGCCACACTTGGAGGGCTGCAAAAGTGAAGATCAATCATTTGGTAAGGGCATGTCATGTTTTGAATATTGAAAACTTGGTCTATTAGCATGAAAATGCTAATACAATTGTTTAAAGATAAAACCCTTCAAGCAAATGAAGTTAGAGGATGAAAACCGTCTTCCTTTTTTAGGGTAACTCCATTCAGGGGTTATCATTGGATTCATTTGGGAATTCAAGGGTGTTTTAAACACCATTTATCATTTTTAGGTTGAATCCTTACTTTTATAAGAGTGGAAACTTGGTTGAATGAGTGAAATCTCGCTCTTTGATAGATTTTGTGCCCTAGGGGTAATTATGAAATTATTTGCAAATTTATACACAGTAACGATTTTGTTTGGGAGTGGTTTGGACTTCTTGCTTTGGGCAATTAATATTGAATTTAATTCTACAATTATATAATATTTTTATAGCTTGGTGATTTGAGGTTTTGGTATTTTTAGCCATCCAAATATTTTGAAAATTCATAAATATTTTAGCCTTTATTGCAAGTATATTTTATGCAATTTATTAATGGTTTGATGAGGTTTTTTTATCACAAGAAGCATCTCCAATTTTCATATTTATTTTAGCTCCAAGAATGCTTAGGGTTTGAAGAAGAAAATTTGATTTTGAGGATCAATTTTTGCATATTTAGACTAACTACTAATTATTGAGGGTTTGGCATAATTTTAAGCTAATTTTGAAGTGTTTTGAAAGGTTATTAACAACCAGGGTTTGATGTAATTAAATCAAGAGATTCTTATTTTGAATTAGGGTTTATAGATATTCCTAATTTTTAGCTAATCATCCTTTTTTGGGACATTATATTGGTATCATAGCCAATTTCTTGGCCAACTATGGGAAGAAAGGGTTTCATGTCAATTAGTGACATGGATAGTGTTAGGCTTGAGAGGTTATCTCGACCACAAGAACCGATGAGAGAAGTGATGGGTGAATTCCTTAAAAGAGTGAAGGATATGAGGGGAGATAAATTATAGGGTTTGGAAAGCAATATTGTGGATATGGGTATGGGATCCATACGTAATCCTAAGGTTCTCCCAAAGGAAGACACTTCAGGGAAAGAGAAGGAACAACCTTCTTATAAATTTGATTTGTTAGCATCATATGGAGAATATATGACTTATCCACCCCCTTTTTGGAAGGAGATGAGTTTTAATGAGTATGTCACTTGGAAAAAAGGTAGAGTAGGTTCCATAAAAGGGTAGGTCAACTATGTAGAATGGAACAAAGAGATAGGGAAGGTTACCCAACCTAATTCTGATGGTGCTACAAATAATGCAATTAGGGCTTGGATAAATAAGGTGGATAAATACTTTTTATTACATCAATTAAAGGAAAATGATGCTTTGTCATTAATAATTCTACATTTAGAGAGAACTGCCCATGAATGGTAGCGCCAAGGGTTGATAACCCTAGGGCACAACACCATTAAGACCTATGAGGAATTTCAAAAAAAATCATTGATAAATTTGAAAAGGCAGATTTGGATTTGCATAAATAAGATTTGGCCCACTTGAAATAAGGGAAATGTTTAGAAAATTACATTGAAGAATTCCAAAGGATATTCACCTTGGTTAAGGATGATTCAGAGAATAGGCTCACAACTTGGTTTGTTGAAGGATTTTCTCCATCTCTCAAGGGATTGGTTAAGGCTTTTAACCCTCATTCCTTATAAATGGATATCAAAAGATCCTAAGATTGTGAATTTTCAACCCCTATTACGCAAAATATACCTTTCTTAAAGCCAAAGAACAATAATTTACCTTGTATGGAGCATGAGGAAGAAAGGAGGGCAAGGCAGTCCAGGGAGTTAATTTAGAAATTGACAAAATCAAACCCTAATGTGAAAAAAAAAGAGATTTTAAGCAAGGAGAAATCCAATGAGGCTGCAAGTGAGTTCAAATAACTTTCCACATCAAAAAATGAGTTTCTAGCCAAAGGAAGGACCATTGGAAGGGCTGTAAATAAATGACAACACTATGGAAAAATATAAAATAGTCTTTAAAATAATAGAGCAAGCTCAAAATATTGATGAATGCAAGATGGGCACCCTATCAACAATAATAGGAATTCCTAACTGCCATCCATTTAAGGTTAAAGGAGTTTTTCAAGGCAAAAAAGTCACTATACTCTTAGATAATGAGGCTACACATAATTTTGTTGACAAAAGATTAGCTACAAGGTGTGGTTTGAACACTATTTCTTTTGAGGGTTTCAAGGTAACTCTATGAGATGGAATTTTTATTCCTTTTCCTCATAAGATTTCAGATTTGAAACTCACCTTGGGTAAGCAAAATGCTGATTGAGAATTCCACATGATTGACATTGGAGAGGTGGATGTAATTTTTAGGGTACAATGGTTGCACTCCCTTGGAGAATACACATAAAGCCTTCAAACCATAAAGCTGAAATAAAAAATAGAAGGCAAGTAAATGGAAATTCAAGGATTGAGCAATGGAGCACCCTTGGTTGTGACCTCAAAAATAATGGAAAGCATGATAAATGAATAAATTCATGTAGGGGCAGTTAGGCAATTAGAATTTTCTGAGTTGGGATAACCAACTCTCATAAAGGAAAAAAGTCTCATACATGACACATGGAGTAAATAAAAGGTGGGAAAGGGTTTGCAATAAAATAAAAAATATTGGGAGTTTAAGGCAGTATCTAAGGTATGAAAAGGACTTCCAAATTTTTCTTTGCATAAGATGGTTTTTAAAGTGCACTAAAATATAGATCCTAAGGCATGATAAGTTGAAAGGTTTGTTGAGAGGAGTCAATGTTATTGGGTTCCCAAGGTATGGAAAGGTTTACTCAATTCCTCTTTTTCTTGCCAAGTTTGAAAAGTTGGGCTTAAAATTGGTATGTTGGGGAATTAGAATTCCATGTTTGGGGAAAATTAAGAAATTGAAAAATGACTTAGGGATAAATTTTCAAGTACATTAAAAAAAATTTGTGTATTGTATATCATTCCATCCTAGCATAAAATTTGGAAACATGCCCAATAAGGTGTCAATTCAGTTGGTTAAAAATGCTCCAAGGTTTGAAACCAAAGGGACATTTGGTGATGACAATAATGAGGAAATAAATGGGCCACTTTAGCTAAATATGTGCGCTTGAAACAAGGTAAAAAAGGGCAATGAGCAACCATATACAAAGTATGATTTTACAAGAAAATATAAGTTTTCTTTTGAGGGCAAGGTTTCAATTAATTGCTTCACTCTTACAAAACACTAAGGACTTTTTGGACAACACTTTGGTGGCGAATAGTTTAACTTCAACAAAGAATTATAGGGTTATGGAAAATCAGGATAGATGTTTGGCAAAGGAGTTGGTTCAATCCAATACCAAGGTACAAATGAAATTATGGGTCAAAGGTGGAATTAACATTCATACACATAAGTTTTTAGCTCTTCAGATGCATCATTAGAGTAATTTGAAGAATACAATCAAGAGTTTATGCAGCTATTTTGAGTCACATACAACATGTTACACTTGGGGCAGTAAGATGGTAAATGGAAAATCGTTGGATGGAGGGATAAGGAGGTTGATAGGGGCTACATCCTTTATGTCATTCAAAAAATTTCAGTCATACTTCCCAAACAAATCTTGGTCAACAACACCAAAGAGAAGGGGTAAATAATTGTTTTGACTAACATGTTTGCTTCATGTGCAGAAAAAGACATAGGGGCAATCAAGGCCCTCACAATAGAAGACTACCTAGATGGAATACCATTTTCCACCCACCTTAGTGATGAAAAAATCAAGGATCTTATTGCTTCCAACATCTTAGGAGCATATTTTGAACATGTGGTTTCAAGAGTGAGAGTTGATAACATGAGGTACTATTGGTTTTGCATTTTTAGTTTACTTAAGACACACAAAAACTTCATATGCATCTATAGAATACATCACCAAGAGGGGTCTTTCCTTTGGAAAGGGCCTAGGTTCGAGTTTGGCACAAGACCCACTATGAAGATAGCATTTTGGTTACTTATATTGAGAAATTTTGGACAGGGAGGATTGTCTTGTCCCTCTTTTGATGGGGACATGGTGAAAGACCCTTAATCTTTAAACCCTTCCCTAGGACTAAGGGAGAAGTATAAAGGGAAGTGAGTGTTAAAATGTATTAAATGTGTTGCAAGTATAATTTATACAATTTATTGATGGTTTGATGAGGTTTTTTGGTCACAAGAAGCATATATAATGTTTAGATTTATTTTATAGCCAAGGACGCCTAGGGTTTGAAGAGGGAAATCTAATTTTGAGGATCAATTTTTGCATATTTTAAATAACTGCTAATTATTTGGGATTAGCATAATTTTAAGCTAATTTTGAAGAGTTTTGAAAGGTTTTTGAAAGTTAGGGTTTACTACAATTAAATAACGAGATTCCTATTTGAAGATTTTATAGATATTCCTAATTTTAACCAATCGTCCTTTTTAGGGACATTACAAAATGAGTGAACTGGTGACATGTATAGTCCCATAGTGCGGTCAAACTCATGAATAGAGCTTAGCTCAAAACCTATCTACATTGGTCTTATGAGTAAAATAAAATTTTAAGGTGATTTATATTATTTAAAATAGGAAAGTGTTGGAATGTAAATGACTAAGGTGGGGTGAATCATTCTTCAAAAACTTTCTTTGACAATCTTACTTAAGTAAACATAGATCATTTAAACAAGCATGTACATCTTAGCAAGCATAAGCATCAATCCATAAAAGCATGAAACACATGAACACAATATTTATGTGGGAAAGACTCTAGCGAAAGAAAACCCACTGATGATGCAAATGCACTATAGTCCTATAATACAAACACCAACTTTAGTGAAGCACCCACTTCACATGGAACACCAACCCCAACTAGCTAAACACCAACTCAACTAGGCTTTAGCAAACACCAACTTGTAAGGAGGCACCAACCCCCTAGATGACTCAATACCAATTCAAACACCTAAAAACATTGATCACCTTCAGAAACCCTTATTTCTTATACAATAGGTGATGATCTTCTTCCTCAACTCTTTGCACACTTCTATCCCTCTCAAACTGCCCTCTAACCTTCTTCACTAAATTAACCCTCTTCTTGACTTGATTAGGTCATATGAAATTGATCCTAATATGCAGAACTCTTATATGATATCCATGAAACCCATTTAATTTTATATAATACCTTCTTCATATTACCAATGTTTTATTTCATTTGCATGTTCTTCTTAACTACAAATAGGCCTAAAACTACCTAGTATATATACAAGTCACTTGATCATATCCTTCTTAGTTGGATAAATTATTTAAAACTATTAATTAAAACATGTAATAGGTCTTATAATACCATAAAAAATGATTCAATCATAATTTCATCACAGATTGGTCAGTCATAACTCAATTAGCCCTTACTCCTTTTTTAGATCTTATGGAGAGCTAATAGGCCTTCTTAGCAACATGTTACCCTTTCACCTTCTTGAAACACTTTAAAAATTCACACACATAAATTAAAATTCATATTACACTCAAATAGACCATATAAAACTTCATTTTAGGTCTAAAACACCTTTTAGGTTCAACCATCACTTGAACCTTTTCTCAAAACACTGTTCATAAAAACCCTGTGCATACACAAACAATCTGACTTGATCAACTGAAGGATAAACACACTTTTGATGAATAAATATGGAAAAAAATCATATAATTTTAAACCTCATGACCTAAAATTCATCACAAACTTTATCAGATGCTTCAACTCAGGGTTTACAGGCTCAAACTCTTCTATGCAAGATGCTCACTTAGAACTGCCAATTGGCTTCAAAAACATACTCAAGGAAACATGAGCTTTTGATACCTGATTGGAAATAATCAAGGGATTTCAATGCATGAAAATGATATTATAACATCCTTAAAACAACCTCAAATAAACATATCATAATCTCCAATGGAAAATATTAGTCTTGCAGACCAATCTGTTGACTTTCTCTCTCACATACTTCACTCAATTGGATAGGCCACTTTGGCTTCAATATTTTGACCTCTTACACTAATTTTAAAGATTATTTAAAGCATGTATAGATAATTCATGTCCCAAATAACAAAATGATATACATTGAATATTTCATCTAAGGGCAAAGAGCCTCCAACTCATCACTATAACTTGCTTACCTAGATCTGCCAGTTTACCTTTAGACACAGTCATGGTGATAATGTATTATAATACCTATGTAGATAATTTTAGAGACTTATAATGTATGTGGATGTACTTATGGTATCATTAGGTAACTCTCATATATAAATATAACATGGTCATATGGTAATATTAGTCTTGCAGACCAATCTCATAACCTCACACCTTCACTATCTTATTTGCACTAGACAAATCAACTTATGAGCACTATTTTCATCATATTCACTAACCAAAAAAATTTAAATCTAACATGAACTTGTATTATAGGTCTTGAACAATGTTTTTATGCAGTTGGATTCATCCATAATCCATGATATCACATCCCTAATCACCTTTTCTCTTTTGCCTAATTTTTCACTATCTGCACTATTAGATTTATTAGTGATAGGTCAATTTCTATGACTGGTTTAGCACACCTAAGATCTGAAACTTGCTTATAAACCACCATGGTCATCTAGTACAAGTCACAAGATTCAATCTTCATCCATTTATCAACTTTGACTAGATCAATTCTGTCTACTACTATAAATCTCTTAGAAACAAGGCCTTTTCTGTAAGGTCCACTTACTCACCTAACAAACCAATCACACCTGAAGGTGCTTGGGAGAGTTTAATATAACCTTTAATCACTTAAATAGTCATGCCAAATAATTTTGAGCACTTTATAATAAGATCTTCAACATCAGGTCATTGTTAGGGTTCTTTGAGGGTTTAAACCATCTTCGAGTCTTGATAATAATTCATAAAGCTTAGCCCCTTATTATAGAAACCAATGCTTATAAATTTGAGATAGGTCCCTTCCCAATCTACCATGAACAACTTATGTCCTCATGCAGATGCTGAACATGCCAATGAGTACTTCAATCACAAAAATATTAATATATTATTTCGAGATCCTTTTTACAAAGCACATGAAAAGCTTTATAGGATTTTCATGAGTGGTTTTGGGATGTAATCAACTTTCCCATAAAACCAATTTTATTAAAAATTAAATTAATTAAAACATTAAAATAAAAACTAAGTAAAAATAAAAGACTTTAGATCATAAACCCAAGAAACTCCCCCTTGATCCAAAGGGGTATAGATGATGAAGATCTGGAGTTATGACTATGAAGTCATCAATGAATCTCTACTACATCTGCAAGATAACACATTCTACATCATGGTACTAATAAAACTATGGTTGATGAACATGATCATGGCTTGCTCATCCCATTTGACCATCATATTGTACTATAGTAAAACCCAATCAAAGCATGTCCAACTACATTGACCCACATATGATCCCACATAGGAACCCATCCAAGTGATCCTCTATTAATTTGTATGAGACATCTCTTAGATGCCCAAAAAATGCTAACATTACATGCATGCCTTTGCTCAACACTCAAAATGCTAAATTTTTTAATGTTGACTCATACAACCACTGACAACTGATCGAAGGCCACTATGCAATATCTTCCCCCCTATCAGGTAAGAGGTGAGAAGCTATGAAACATTAAAAAAAATTCAAACTAATCTGTCTACTCCTCAGTAATCATATCAACTCACTAAAATAAAATCAAAACTAAAAGCAAAGTACATAAACCAAAAATTTCTATCCTAGTAGTGAATTCATACTCTGAGTGAATAACGAACTAGAGAAAGGAAATTATCCTCCAACCTCTAATTGGCTCTATTTAGCCTATTAGATCCTTAGGGACCTGTAAATGTTGAAATGCAACACTATCATCACCGATAACACAAGTGCTAGTACATGTCATTATAATCTTAGTTTGGTGTATACAATGTATTTTGATTTTTTTTTGTAAAGATAGGGTATCGGATTCCACTGATAATACACCCATAAAACATTATGTTCAATACATTAGGCATAAAAATCACATAATGAGGCTCCAAAACATAAATTTTACCATTCCAATGTGTCTGGAATGTCAAAAACCATGAAGATCACCTGGTCATATGACCACCTTTGCATGAAAAGGGTGATGATAAAAAAATTGTCTTAAAAAAATGAAAATACACCCTTATATCATCAAGTACAAAATAGAATATTCTATAAAATATTCCCTTTTATTTTTAAAAATTAAGTTCAACCAAAAGAAATATTTGAACATTGGACCACCTCATTCCCAAAGACTTCACAAAACACCTTCTACCAAGCACTCTACAAGCATTTCTAAAACATTATTGAAAGATTTACTTTTTGAAGTTTCTTTGGATTGGTTTGGTAAGTAAAAACTATATGTATATGCATATGAGTTACCATCCAACTGTAAATATGTATATGCTCTCTTTCCTTGCATGTAATAAAATTGGGCTTTTATATCTTAGTGAGATCCACATAAAAATCAAAATCACCTATTGATAACAACTTAGGCAGTATTTAAATACTTTTGAGGCATTACTCACTGAAGGCCATTGTACTTATACAAGATTAACAATATATTTCACCACTGTACTTCTATATGATTTAAAATATACTTCACCTAATTTTCACACATTAAAAATCTATGCTTAAAAAAAAATTACTAAAATCTGCGTTTTAGAAAAAATGATGGCAATCTTATGGCATCAAGTATTATGAGAAATTGGAAAACCAGATCATTTGTTTCTTTAGCCATTGCCTTTTAGCAATGAATTGAAGAATATTTCTAGTGAAGGCATCCGTTACCAAGCTTTTTTTGTAGGAGGCATGTAACAAGAGAGAAAGTAAATTTAGGTATCTGACATGTGTACTGATTTTCAATTTAGGAGTGTCTTTTACCAGGTTTTGTTGAGAAGTGTCATCGTCATACAAACTTGGAAGAAGTCACAAAACAAAAGAAGATTCCAAAACAAAAGAAGACTTATAGATTTGTGGTCTCTCCTTCAACCTTGAATTCTGGGGCTTTGCATTTTAATTCTTCTCTTCATCCTCAATCACTGTATAAGTGTAGAATCATGCGAAGTCTATGGACTATGTAAAATAAATATTGGATTAAAAAAAGTTTGTGTAGACCATTCTCCTCCTTCAAATTTTTCCCATGGCTCTGAAATTACATCATGAACAAAGTTTTTCCACATAAAATATTAATATATTATGTTGAGATCTTTTTTACAAAGCACGTGTAAAGCTTTATAGGCTTTTCACGAGTGGTTACGGGATGCAACCAACTTTCTCGTAAAACAAATTTTATTAAAAATAAAACTAATCAAAACATTAAAATAAAAACTAATTTAAAATAAAAGACTTTGGATCATAAACCCAACACCATTCCTTGGAAACTGACCCTGATACTCCATCTAGCCACCATCTCTCTCTTTGCTTTCTAGGCCTTAACCTAAAAGTCTCAATAGGTCTTGAATCTGACCTTCTAACCATTGTCCAAGCTCTCAAACCTCATGGACAAACTCAAAAAACCTCTCTCATGCTCATCCATTGTCAAGAATTTTTCAAATGTCTTATCAATAGCTCATGTTGATTCATTAGGCCAAGCAGGGTCTAGAACTAGCCTAGTATTAGACTTGAACTAAAGAACTTACCCCTGTAGGCTTCACCTTGAAACTATTATGAGTGATCTAATGCCTCTTATTAATGGTCAACCAAATTTATATAAACACTCTTCTTTAGAGCTTTAAGAGAACATATTTGTAGCTTACTCGAGCATATTTGGAGCTGCTTATGCAGATCTTTGGAGCTCAACTAAGGATCTTTGTAGCTCACTCAGAGCATATTCAAAGATGTATACTCAAATTTTTAGAGCTTGATTAAGGAACTTCATATCTCATTATGTTCTATATCGAGTCTTCAAAACTATTTATGACTTCTAAAGCCTTCAAATTCTTTCTCAGTAGAGAGACATTAGATTGCCTTCAAAATAACTACTTAACATCAACCTCATTCACAGTAATTACACTCTCTCTCATAGAAACAAGACTCACTATGCTTGCATAAGAACTCATCATACACATACCTCAAAGCCTATTTGACCATGTGCCTTCACAATAACCTTTGACATTAATGACAACATCAATACCAAAACTCAACAATCAACGACAATACTCAACAATCTCCCCCTTTGTTATTGATGGCAATCATACTAAAAAAACTATGGAAACCATCTCCCACATCTAGCTCCTTCATTTTCTCATCCTTTCTAATATTTATCCCCCTTTGACATAAATGACAAAGGGTCACCTACAACTACTAGAATTACACTTGCTCCCCCTCAGTTGATACTAGCTCTTAAAGATACTAGATGGCACACAATCTTCAAAAACTATGGCAACCACTCCTGTAAACCTTTCACAGAAACTTATTTCATGAATGACCTTAATCATGACAACTCTCTCATGAACCTAATCATTGCCAACTGTACTCTACCAATTTTCTCAATTCATGTCCATATGACATCTTCAGATGTTCTTCTTGCATCAATCTTTCTCTTTCATATTTCTCAAGATACCATATCACATATATCATCATGACATCTTCCTTACATCATTCTGTTAACTAGGTTTGTGCTTGCATGATTCACTATGATAAACCTCTATCATAACTTATCTTCTTTATGATATTCAAACTGAGATAATATAAAATGTGTTTTGGTCCTTTATGACCTTAAGGTCATCTTAATGCATATAGAACACTCAATTCTCTCTCACAATTATCAACAAAAAAAATCATGAATCATTTCAGAGATCATGCTCCCCCTAACTCCATGCTTACCTCTATCTAGATAACATAGGTAACCACTCTCTTGACAAAGAACTTAGAGCTACAAAACTCTACTTTAGACCAAGCATATATCAAACAATGCATCAAATTAATAAAAAAGGATCATACAGAACTACACAACCATGTTCCCTCTTTGTCTTTTCAACTTGCTCACAATATGAAATGATAGTACACATAAACCATCTCCAACATAGATCAAGCACCTTGGTAATAATACCAAATCTTAATATAGATCAAACTCAACTACTCATGACAAATAGATACCAAAAACTTACCTCTTGACATGCCAAAAGACTACACTTCTAGCTCAGACTCAATAATATTCAACATGTGTTCAAACTATATTTGATATACAACTCCTATCAAGGCTCAATAGGCATCCACCATGTTTCCACTTACTTATGAGTGTCTCCATGTATCCTAATTGAGTCACCCCTTCCATAGGGCACTAAAACATCATGAACTCAGGAGATTCCCAAATCTCCATATTCTCACAAGATTGAAAATTCTTAAACATCCTTCTAGGTTTGATTGGCACTATTGTTTTGATCTCATCATCAATTATTTGATCATTAATGTGAGTTGAAAACAAACATTCCTAACTTGATTTCACACTTGAGGCATGTTTTACCACAACAAGTAATCCGCTTGAGATTATAGATTCATCATGACTTATCTTTACTACCTTTGGTTTTCATACATTCATTTTCTTTCTTTCTTGCACTTTAGGGGCTTCAAACTTTTTATTTTGACTTGATGAACTTCTAAATTTATTAGGACAAAATATTAAAATGTATCCTACATTATGATAGCTATAACAAACCACCTTATACATACCATGTGAATTGTGACTCCTTCCATAGTTCCATGAGTACTCATTCTTGGAGGATTTTCTACATTCTCTTGCTCTATAACCAAACTGACGGCATATAAAATAGTAAATGAAATAACTAGTATACCTTATATCATTAGGCTATTTGATAGGTCTTTTCATGTTGACCTTTTTATCTACAATTGTCTTTTCCTTGACTAGATGTATCTCCTTTTGGTCTGCTTTAAAATCCAGGCCGATCTTGTCACTTGCAAACTTTTGACTGCTCAAGATATCATCTAGAGCCTCAATGCTCTTTTCAAACTTCACAAATCTCTTCACCTTGCTAGAAGCTTGATCCAACTCAAATTTTAGGGATTCTATTTTAGTTTCATACCTGATACATTCTTTCTCTTTAGCCTTTATGCTTACATTGACTACCTCCATCTGTGCCTCAACTTGATTGATTATCTAATCATACTCCTTGGAAGTGTTGCTCATAATTTCATCAAACATGCCAGTCTTCTCCTCATAGTTCTTAACTAATGATCTTAGTTTGTGATGGTTTCTCCCTTGGAACTTCAACTCCTCTAGGTCACTTACCAATTTTGCCTCAAGATTCACTTCTTCTTCTTTTTTATCTGATTCTACATCAACCATAAGACCTTTCTCATTTAAAAAACCTTCATTAATTGATCTTATGGCCGTGAAAAATGATTCACTATTATCATGTTCAGGTTCACTACTGTTACCATCACTATCAGATTCAATTAAGTTACATCAGAAGATTCATCTTCTTTAATGTAGAAGCTTCTCTTGTTTTTGAAAGTTCTTTTCCTACCTTCATACTTCCTGAAGTCCTTTTTCTTTTTATCAGGTTTGTAGGTCTTCTTATGATATTTATCGTGTTCTTCATCATGCTCAAATTTATCCTTGTTAGGCAACTTGGATGTAAAGTAACCAATCTTGCCACAGTTGAAATATTTCAAGGGAAACTCACCTTTGTACTTACTAGATCTAAACCTCAACTTCCTTGTAAACATGGCTATCATTTGATCAATATTAATATCTGAGAATTCTTCATCCTTGACCTTCTTGGATTTTAACTTTTTGTCAAATTTTAAAGTTACTTCTTTCTTGGGAGATCTTCCTTCATTAGTTTTCATCTCATAGGCAGTCAAAATGCCATGAAGCCCATCCATCTCTAGCTTGTCCAAATCTTGCATCTCTTCTATTGCAGACACCTTAAAGTCAAACTTAAGAGTTAGTGATCTTAAAACCTTTTGAACAATAGTGGATTTTTTCATTTCTTCTCCCAATCCTCTAATGATATTGACAACTTCATCAACGCTTAATAGGTAATATGTAATGGTTTCATCATCATTCATCTTCAGGCTTCCAAACTATCTTTTGTGGGTCTACAACTTGGCCATATTCACCTTGGTGTCTCCTTCATAGATAATATTCAACTTGTCCCATATCCATTTATTTGATTCATAGTGCATTACTTTCACAATTTCTACCTTTGATATGCCACAAAGAATGGCATTCGTTACCTTAGAGTTATTTTTACTAGATTTCTTACCTATTGCATCAGTTGGTGCAATAGGAGGAGCACTATAACCATCCACTATTAACTGTCGAATATCATGACCTTGAGACATCAAATATATTTTCATCCTGACATTCCAAAATTCATAATTAGATCCATTGAATAATTAAGACATACTAGTAGAGAAACCACCTTGAGCTTGATGACTAGCCGTCCTTGCTTCTAGGATCTCCTTTAGGTTTTTAGACCTACTTCAAAGGACCAAGATTTGATACTAATTGTTGGAAGTTAAATGAATGAGAGGGGGGGTGAATTATCCTTCAAAAATTTTCTTTAACAATCTTACTTAAGTAATCATAGATCATTTAAATAAGCATGTACATCTTAACAAGCATATGGATTAATCCATAAAAGCATGAAACAAATGAACACATTATTTATGTGTAAAAACCTTAAGGGGAAGAAAATCCACTGATGATTAAAATGAACTACAGTCCTATAATACAAACACCAACTTTAGTGAAGCACCCACTTCACATGGAACACCAACCCCAACTAGCTAAGCACCAATTTAGCTAGGCTTTAGTAAGCACCAACTTGCAAAGAGGAACCAAATCCCTAGATGAATCAGCACCAACTTAGCCACCTGAAATACTTGATCACTTTTATAAATCCTTTTTTATTATACTACAACTGACGATCTTCTTTCTTAGCTCTTCACATACTTATATCCCTCTGAAACTATCCTCTAGCCTTCTTCGCTCAACTATCCATCTTCTTGACTTGATTAGGTCATATTAACTAGATCATCATATGTATAACTCTTGTATGATATCCATGAAACCCCTCTAAGGGTATACAATACCTTATTATACTTACCAATGTTCTATTTCATTTGCATGCTATTCTTAATTACAAATAGGCCTAAAATTGCCTAGTATACATACAAGTCACTTGATCATATCCTTATTAGTCAGATACATAATTCAAACCTATTAATTCAGCCATGTAATAGGTCTTAACATACCATAATAACATTCTTAAATCATAATTTCATCACACATTGGTCGGTCATATCCCAATTAGCCCTTAATCCTCTTTTAGGTCTTATGGAGACCTAATAGGCCTTTTTAGCAACACATTACCCTTTGATCTTATTTAAACACTTTAAAACTTCACACATGTCAGGTAAAATTCATATTCCACTGAAATATACCCTATCCAAATTCACTTTAGGTATACAACACCTTTTAGGTTCAACCATCACTTGAACCTTTTCTCAAAACATTGTTCACAAAAGGCCTCTGCATACACAAAAAATCTGACTTGAACAACTGAAGCATAAACACACTTTTGATGAACAAAAATGGAAAAAAATAAAATATTTATAAACCTAATGACCTTATGGTCATCAAAAACTTCATTAGATGCTTCAAATTAGGGTTTACAAACTCAAACTCTTCTCTGCAAGATGCTCACTCAGAACTGCCAACTGGCTTCAAAAACACCGCCAAGGAAACATGAACTTATGATACCTAATTAAACATACTCCAAGGATTTAAATGCATTAAAATTATCTTATAAAATTATTAAAATAAAATCAAACAAATATATCATAATCTATAATGGAAACTATTGGTCTTATAGACCAATATGTTGACTTTCTCTCTCACAGAGTTCACTCAGTCAGACAAGCCACTTTGGATTCAATGTTCCAACCTCTTACACTAATTTACAATATTATTAAAAGAATGGATAGATCATTAATTTCATAAAAAATAATATCATATGCATTTAATGCTTTAGCTCAAGTCAAATAGCCTCCAACTCATCACTGTAACTTGCTTACCCATATCTGTCAGTTTACCTTTAAACATAGTCATGGTGATAATGACTTTCAATACCTATGTAGATACTTCTAGATACTTTAAATATATGTGGATTACCTTATGATATCATTAGGTAAATATAACATATAAATATAACATGGTCATATGAAAATATTGTTCTTGTAGACCAATCTCATAACCTCACACCTTCATTATTTTATCTGCACTAGACATATCAACTTATGAGTAATATTTTCATCATATCCACTAACCTCAAAAAAAATTATCCAACATTAACATGTATTATGGGTCTTTAATAATGTATTTATGCACTTTGATTCATCCCTAATCCATGATATTATATCCCTAATCACCTTCTGACTTCTACTTGGTTTTCTCATTATCTCCACCATTAGATCTATTAGTGATAGGTCAACTTGTATGACTAGTTTAGCACACTTGAGGTCTGAAACCTACTCATAAACCACCATGGTCATCTATTATAAGTCACAAGCTTCAACCTTCATCTATTTATCAAATTTGACTCGATCAACTATGTCTATTACTATAAATCTCCAAGAAATAAGGCCTTTCTTGTAGGGCCACTTACTCACCTGACAAACCAATCATACCTAAAAGTTATTGGGAGAGTTTTATATAACCTCCAATCACTTAAATAGTTATGCCAAATAATTATGAGCACTTTAAAATAAGATCTTCAACATCGGGTCATTGTTAGGGTTCTTTGAGGGTTTAAACCATCTTCCAGTCTTAAAAATCATTCATAAAGCTTAGCCCCTTATTCCAGAAACTAATGCTTAAAAATTTGAGTTGGGACCCTTCCCCATCTACCATGAATATCTTAGGTCCTCATGCAGATACTTCACATGCCAATGCACATTTGAAAAAGTTTCTTGGGTAGACAACTCTTCATCATATGCACTTGAGAGACCATGATCAAAAAAACTTGACTCACCTTTTTAAATGCTCACCTACTCATCCATGCCTTAGAAATTGATCTTGATACCCCATTTAGCCACTATCTCTCTCTTTGCTTTCTAGGCCTTGACCTGCAAGTCTCAATAGGTATTGAAGCTGACCTTCCAACCATTTTCCAAGCTCTCAAAACCTCATTTACAAACTCAAACAACCTCTCTCATGCTCAAGCATTGTCAATAATTCTTCATATGTCTTATCAACATCTCACGTTGCTTCATTAGGCCAAGTAGGGTCTCGAACTAGTCTAGTTGCAGACTTGAATTGAAGAACTTACCCCTGTAGGATTCACCTTGAAAATCTTGTGAGTGATCCAATGCCTCTTATATATTCTCAAGCAACCTTATACCAACACTCTTCTTCTAAACTTCTAGAGAACATCTTCGTAACTTACTTAGAGCATCTTCAGAGCTACTTATGCAGATCTTTAGAGCTTATTCAAAGCATCTTCAGAGTTGCTTATTAGATCTTGACTAAGGAATTTCATAGCTCATCGTGTTCTATGTTGAGTCTTTAAAACTATTGATGACTTTTCAATTCTTCAAATTCTTTTTCAGCAAAGATACATTAGATTGCCTTCAAAACAGCTACTTAACATAAACCTCATTCACCATGATTACACTCTCTCATAATAACAACACTCACTATGATGGCATAAGAACTCATCATACTCATACCTAAAAGCTTAATTGAGCATGCACCTTCACAAGAACCTTTGACATCAATGACAACATCAATGCCAAAACTCAATAATCAATGACAATACTCAACAGAAGGGGATATCCAGATAAATCTTATGGAGAGATGGTTGTCTTTATGAAGTAGTCATAAGGATGTGCAAGAGGAAGGATGATGACACATGTGACATTGATGATTAGTTTACTTTGATAATTGGAAGATATCATTTCAAGGTGGTGGATGTCTGCATGAGAGTGAGCCTAACCATTAATCAACAATATGGCAAATTTAGAGAAAGAGCCCTAAATAGCTGACAATTGTGAAAAGGAAGCATGAATAGAGGAAAGAGGTTGAAATAAGAGGAGGGTTGTGAGGGTAGGAAGAAACCAAGAGAGAGGGTAGCTTTAGCATATTAGATGACAAGGGAGGTAGCAATTTCTCACTTCTCTGAGAACATTGACAAGGACATAAAGAACCTATTCATGAAGATATGGATGAATAAGATGTGGGAAGTAGCCATGCGAATGGAGGAGGTAGAAGGTCATGATATAGTAAAGGTAATGAAGGAATTTATGCTAGACCCTAAGCAGTCTCTTGGTATAAGGTATGTTTTTGATGCAACCCAAGCTATCAGTAAGGCAAATCTACTTTCAAATGTAGTCGATTCCTTTTTTGTGCATAAGGAGCACCTGGACATAGAGGTTTTCATGCATATAATGGGACTAAAAATGTCTAAACATAGTCATGCAATTATGGATGGAATGGTGAAAGTCCAAAATAGCCTGGCCTTTGTGTGGATATATTGGGAACCAACCTTTCGAATGAATGTATCTTCATAGCCCCAAGATGTTGTGATGTGGAAGATGAGGATGCAGGGGGAGTAGTACTAGGTCTAGGAAGTGGGGCAGGTTCAAAAGTAGGAGAAGAATCCAGGGTTGCAAAAGCAATACCAGATGGTGTGGAGTTGATCCTTATAGATTGATATAGAATGCAGGTTTCAATACCAAGTGTACGAAATGCTTAAAATGAATAGTAATAGGGAGTCAGTCTTTTTGGCATGTTATGTTATTATCCTTAAAGGGCATTGTAATCACTTGTTAATATGATATATATAAGCAGTATGTTATTGGAATTTGGTTGGTTGTGTGATTTTTTATCCCCCTCCAGTAGATAGTAGCTCATTATTGGTTTGGAGAGGTCTGGATCGATCTTTGTCGATAGGGTAATCCCTCGGGCTATTCTTCAGTTACTTTTTTCTCTAGTGACGTGCCTTAGTTAACGTTACAAAATATATGTACACATAAATACAAATTTAATAACTAGTAAAAACACTATATAAGAAGTCAAACTCGAATAGATATAAACAAAATGCATTGAATATTTTTTTTGTTTAATACAGAAGAATACTTTACAAGAATAATATATGAAATACATTTTACAATAAATCCAATTCTTGAAAATCATAGATTGAATAATTTATTAATGTTATTTTCCTTTCAACCAAGCCAATGGTAAGAAATAATGATAATATCAACTAAATTTGTTGTAGCATTTCTTAATTTATGTGATTCTTTTAGCTTTTTAAATTCAATTTTACATAAAGTATATTAGAAAGTTCATTATATAAAACTATAAATACAAAATATTTTATAGAAATATTTATACATGATTAAATATAATTAATCAATAAAACATGAAATTTTATTTGTTTTGTGAATTACCAATAAATCTATTACAAAATAAAATATTTATTAATTTATTTATAGCAACATAACTCATCATACTAATTTTATTTTAGTATTTATCAAATTTCTAAGATTCTTTTGACTTTTCATAATCAATTTTATATAATATATATTGTAAATTCAATATAAAATTATAAATACAAAATCTTATAAACAAATATTTATACGTGAATAATTATATTTATAATAAAAATGACAATCAATTTTTATATATTTTGTTGTCAAAATATAAAGCCCTTATAAAATATAATATAACATAAATTTTAAAATATATTTCACTTGAAAATAATATCAATGTTAATAGACAAAACACTATAAACAAACATGCTCATTATACAAATACAATTGGCATTTGTTATTATACATGACAAATACTAAATTCATTCAACACTTTTCAACTGCTCATTTTATATCTTCTTACCCTTTTAAATATTCCTTCTAACTTATTTTTCATTTTCACGTGTATTACTTATCACTTTATTGCAATTATTTATTAGCTACAAGGGGATCCACCATACCATAGCCTTGTTTATTTATGACTTTTAATTCATGTATACTGATTCATATTCAATTGTACACTTTAAATTATATGAGAGTTATTTTATATCTTCTTACCCTTTTAAACATTACTTCTAACTTATTTTTCATTTTCACGTATATTACTTATCACTCTATTGCAATAAATTATTAGCTACTGGGGGATTCACCATACCATAGCCTTGTTTATTTATGACTTTTAATTCATGTATGCTGATTCATATTCAATTGTACACTTTAAATTGTATGAACGTTATTTTATTTTGGAGGAATGTAATTTTGAAGAAATAAACAAAGATAATTAAAAAATACTTAATTTTTAAGCAGTTTTAAGATTAAAGTTTCAATCTAATATGAAATCTTTCTAGAAACGACTTTTTTAATTCATTTTCTAGACTATTTAGAAAAATAAAGCGTATAAAAAAACATGTGGCTTAAATAGTAATAAGAGAAGCATTAAATAAAAGTAAAAAGATATTAATAAAATAATATATATATATATATATATATATATATATATATATATATATATATATTTTCATGGTGTTTAAATACCAAAATCTTTGAACTATTTGAAAAAAACAAAAGATGCATAAAAACATGTGACTCAAGATATTAATAGGAGAAGCATTAAATTAAAGAAGCGAGATATTAATAAAACAAAATATTATATGATTTAATTAAAATAATGTTTAAATACTAATTAAGAGATCAAAAATTATGGGAGAAAATTTTAAGTTAATAAAATAGATAAAGCAAGGAAAAGATAATGTGTTTGTTTTATAATGTAACGAAATGAAAGTAAAGTTTATGATACTGGAGTTTTTGTGTATGGTTTGGAAAGTAGTTAAGTAAAGTTTATGCTACTGGAGTTTTTGTATATGGTTTGGAAAGTAGTTTAAAATATATGAGACTACTTCATATTTTTTATATATAAGAAATACTTAACTATGTTTTAAATATGAGATGTACATATTTTACCTCTCCTTTTCAAAAATACAAATTCTTCTCCACATTTAATGGCATTATATTAAAAAATATATAATTTATAATAAAATTAGAGCTAGCTATTTAAAGAGTCTATTTGATATATCGATCTATATCTACTATCTTTAATCGAAAGGGTTGTAGTTTGATTGGTGAGGATGATGGTTGTTTATATCTATTCACCAAGGTACAAATCCTTTTAGGTACCCAACACAAAGAACCAAACGATTAAAGTCAAGATTGTGTCCTAAATGACTTTGATGGCATGGATCTTCTTTACTTGTGATTACTTAATTGAGATGATTTAAATGTATGCTTACTCGTCATTGTAATTTACTAAGTTGAGATATACTCTCTATTGAAACATGCAATTAAAAAAAAGGTGTAAGTTACCCTCTTTAAAAAAAAACCTTTAAAAATTAAAATTTTATAAATAAAATTAATTATAAAACCTTCTTGAAAATATAATTCATTAATAAAATAAAATAAATAGTGATTGTAACATCAACTCAACTTAAAATCACATCTCAGTAAGAACATTGACTGACTCTAACTGGAAATCAACTTTCCAAAACCATTTTTTCAATAATAATAATAATGTGTTATTGGAATAATGTGCTCCTGAGTTGGCCTAATGGTAAAGAACATGTGCTCCTGGAAGGGAGGTCACAAGTTCAAATCCTACAGGGTGTAGGGATTGCATGCCTCAAATTCATAACACAGTAAGGTGCCTCCCCACGATGAAAGTATGAAGGAGTCCCATATGCTGAACATGTCTTATAGACCATAACCAAGACATTAATTGACATCGTGAACCTTAAAAACATTATTATTATGTTAAATCAACTCAATCATAAATTAATATTCCCATGGGTTTATTAATGAAAACCGTCCTTTTGGCAAAACCTAGACAACTCAAAGGCAACCTTTAATTGCTCTAATAAAATATTTATAATAATAAATTTGGAGGAGAGTGTCTCCACTATTATAATTTATATGAGGTTTGTTTGCTTAAATTTATAAAATTTATATATTTAGTTTGAGATTTTTTTTGGTTATTTAAATAAGTTTAATTTTAATTGAAGAGTTATTTTATATAATTATAACTAATTAACTTAAATATTAATATTGCAAAAAAAATGATACATTATATTTAGGAGTTCTAAATAAAAAGTAAAATATTTTTGAAATTTAATAATTAATTTTTGAAATTTTATAATCATTTATGTTGATTGTAACTTCTAAACTATATTTGTATCCTTATTCATAGTTTGGATTACGTAACCTTTTGTATTATATAATTAGATATCTTGTTTATATTTTTAATTACACAATTAATTTAAATATCAATATTTCTATTCATATTCTAAATTGCAAATAGAAAATTATAATATTGAAAAAATCTACATTTAGATTTGATGCTTTCACAGTTCATATGATTAATGGAATTTTTTATGAAAAAATTGTATATTAGTTTTGGTGTTCAACGTTTCGGATCATATTCCATGATCTTTCATTAGGAATGTGATGAATGGAACAACAGGACCAGGGATTTAAAAAGGAAATAAAATGACCATTACAAAATGTTTCTAAAAACAAAATTGTAAACGAAATAGGGAATGAAATTTTTAAAATAGAAAATAGAATAAAAACTAAAATAAATTAGAAAGAATCTAAAGTTAAAACAAATAATAAATGGATTAATTAGCGTACATCATCATCATCATCATTATCTCTCACAAAACATATAATATTATTATAATAAAATAATAAATAAAGTAAAATAGTGTAAATAATCTACTTAGACATGAGAAAAGCATGGAGCAACCACAACGACGAGTGTTAAAGAAAAAACCTTAAATTGTGTAAATAAAGGCTTTCAAACATGACTAATCCTTAGTCCCTCATCCCTATTTAGATTAATCCTTAGTCCCTCATCCCTATTTAGATTGTTAGGATGTTTCAAGATTTCAATTACCTCCCTAATTTTACGCTTATGAAAATGATCTTTTGTAAAAATGACTCTAGATTGTTCTATGTTAATAACATGCTTTATTTTGGAAGAGTTTTCAGTAAGAGCTGATTTATCTTTCCTTTCAAGTCGAATATCTGTCGAATGTTCTTTAATTCTAGTTTGAACATATCTTCTTGTTTCTCCTATGTAAGGAATAGGACACGACACACGACGACGTAGATACCACTACAAAGGTTTGGATCCATATGATCTTTTACTGACCTTAAAGTTTTACGTAATTTATTAATGAGAAAGAAAGTGGAATTAATATTTTTACATTTGAGATTTCTAGCTAATTGGTTGAAAATACCTTCTACATGCGACAAATAAACTATAAGTTGGTCTATCAAATGATTTTTACTATTGGTTCTATTTATATTCTCTTGCTCTAGAAAATAATGTTCTTAACACTGCTTTTTGTGTAGGATGATGATAGGATAAGGCATGGAAGTAAAAATCTATATGAGTGCCTTTTTTGTACCCTTCTAGCCGAAGTGCCATCCTCTTTTCTAAAAATGAAAACATCTAAGAACAACAATTTACTCTCATTTTCAATTTCTTTTGTAAATTTTATACTAAGTACCAAACTACTAAAATACATAAGAAATTCTTCAAATCTATCTATACCATATTACCAACCAAAAAAAAAATTCATTCATCAAAACCTTGAACATCAAAACTAATACACCATTTTTCCAAAAAAAAAAAAAACTAAACTACCCTAATTAAAAAAAAATTGCATCAAAACTACCCAAAAACTGAACCTAAACCTATTTAGTGAGAATTTCCATTTTTACCCTGATTGATGATAATAAAAACTCACAAACAAAATGAAATCCATTGGAAGCAGCCAGGCCTACTGGTTATGACAAGTTGCAGATACAAATAAATTTCTTCCACTCTTGAAATTCCTATCAGATTCGAAAAAATAACAGGAGAACTCCTCCGAAAGCTGCCATAATCTTACAACGAACAATCCACCGCATCTTGAAAGCAAATAAATACATAAATACAGATTCCAGGGCAGGCCAGGCCAATTGAGGAAAAAACCGCCCCGCGGAACTAAAACCCTAGAATTGAATGCCATTAAGATGATCAAAACATGTACAACATACCCCTCCGAAAAAAGTTAAAAACTGAAACCTGCTGCCTTGCCTGCGATAGCGTTAAATTGTCATGCCCTGCCGTGACTTTCGTTTTCATATTTATTGAACAGGAAACAGAATGAAAAAGGCTTATTTTTCATACAGGGGATGTTTCCCAAGCGGAAGAGGAGTTATCCAAAGCAGCAGAAGATATAGCCTTGGCGAACTCGGCGAAACTGATCTGGCCGTCGCCGTCCGTGTCGGCCTCCTTTATCATTCCCGTCAATTCTTTGACGGTGAGAGCGTGGCCCAGGCGAGCCATGGAATGCGCCAATTCCGCAGCCGTGATAAAGCCGTTGCCATCTCTGTCGAACAAGCGGAATATTGCGCGCAGTTGTTCTTCTGTGTAGGGCGCCGCCTTCTCAACCTCCGCCTCCGCCTCTTTCTCCGGCGCTACCAGCGACAGGAATTCTGAAAACTCGATGAGGCCGTTGTTATTCGTGTCGGCCTTCTGAATGAGCGCTTCCAACTGCTCCGGACTAGGTTTCAGCCCGACAGATCGCAACAGCGATCCCAATTCCAGCTCCGTTATGCTGCCGTCACGGTTTCTGTCGAATGACGTAAAGATTTCTCGCAGCTGCACGATTTCGTCATTGTCGAGAGAAATGCTCTCGCTTTGGCTCATCTTCGCCGGATCCGTTGAATTTAGACCAGAAAGTTGTTGTACTGAGCCAGCGCGAGCGTGATCATGGAGATTCCTTTGTGCTCCTGCGATTGTGGATCCAAATGATGATGAAGAAGCATTTGCTCTCCTCTCTTCCACGCCAAAATCGGAAGTTTTTGTTTCGGTCAAAATTTGGCCAGGTCGCAGGTTCGAAACTATGTACGCGAAGTCTTCTTTATTTACGCGTACGGGGCGATATGCGCATTGTAGCAGGTGGGCCAATGGAATACGCCAACCGGTTGATGGAGGGTGAACACCAACGAGTCGCTGCCACGCGTCCATCAAAACACATTTTAGTCTCGGGAAAGACTCTATACATGAAAATGGGACCTACCCAAAGAAATATAAGGTGGGACCCCGTCCGACAGGCCTTAAATCGCGGGACGGTTTTGACAAAAAAGGTGGCCCGGTACGATCTTATTCATGGATGGGGCTTCAATACGCTCTCACCCAATCGTTGAGAAGATCATGGGGTGAAACGTGAGAGCAAACTTTTTTAGGGTTTGAGTTTAAATGTGAAGAGACAGATATTAGCTCGTGATTTTTTTCATTAGTGAAAAGAATTTTATATAAAGAGTATAAAATTTATTTATGGGTAGAATCTCCAAACAAAGCAATCTTTTAAAAGATGGGTTCACAAAGGAAGGGAGGGATGAAATTATGAATCCACTTCCAAGTATTTTATGTGTGTGGATAAGTTTGAAAAAAACATTTAAAAAGTCTTTGATTTAAAAATAATATCCATTTTATGTTAATGCTCATCCAACAATAACTCTTGATAAACTAAACACTATAGAAAATAAGTAAAACTTGGTTCTAATTGAATCTTCCAAATGTGGTTGAGGTGAAAAACTCAAGTTATAGGTGAAAAGTTCAAACCCCACCTATTGTTAAACCTAGCCAATTAGAAGGGGCTAAAAATTATATATAATAAGTACAACGAGTCATTTCAGAAACACATATCAAAGATCCAATGCCACTCTTTCTATCAAACAAATGGCAGTTGAAGACCAAACTTGTACATCATAACGTATAGGCATAAGCTCCTAGATTTATAAGAATGAAGGCAAATCAAAAGAAAGAAGATTGTGTTTCTTCTAAAAAATAGTCCAAGGAATCCAATCTCATGAAGAGACAGGATCACGAATAGTATGGATACCCTTTTTAAAAATACCGAGTGCTTTAACTCTTGGAGTCACTATTAATGGTAAGTTGTTGCTATTGATGATGGGATACCACTAATATAGGCTATAGTCATTAAAAGAAAGGTGGTTCATAAACCCATCGCCAACCCATTTGAGATATGGTTTGACATACTCAAAGGCTTTCGAAATATTGTGGGCAACAAAAGTTCCTTCAATCCCAATTGGGGTGGTTTTAATGAGCAAGGTGTGAAACCCAAGCCCATTTCAATTAATCCATAAGGATTGAAAAAATAATCCATTAATCAGGTAGTAGATAGTGGACCCAGTTTCATGAATCATCAGAGCTTCAAGGGAGGAGTTATAGTAACAGTGGTAAATTTTTTGCTTCATGCACATGGGGGTTGCATAACCCCCAAGGTGGTTACAAAATTGCCACCTGCTTTAACCAGTGGTTCCAAAACCACCAACTATTTTAATCGATGGTTTCATCCATGACAACCAATCATGGCCTTTACAAAAGAAAAATAATGTCTCCAAATTCTCAAATTGTTGGGGAGCCTTTAGTGCATGATGGGATCTCTCCAAGGGTTATAAGAAGGATGATATAGATGTAAGAAGGCATTAGTGAACAAAGCAATCGTCTAGATGGTTGCAGGAAGGATTGGAGTAAGGAAACGATGATGAAAGCTTTATGAGCAGGATAGTTGTATGTTTGTCTTGTTTTATATCTCATTGTAATATGTATTTGCCCAATACAGGAAAGGAAGCAGAGCTATTACCTATTCCAATTGGTTTTTCCCTACACCTTATGGGGTTTTTTACATCAAAAGTTATTGTGTCATAAGTATACATTATTCTGAATTTTATTTATGTGTTTTAGAATTCACAATTCATTTCTTAAGAGTTCTATCTTCCAACATAACAAAAAAATATTAGTTCTAGATCATTGTATGTATAGAAGTTGCCATTTTGAAGTCAATTCAGAATATAACAAGTAATTTGTGATTCTATGAAATATGGTATGTTGATAACTTGAGAATTTATGGATCATTTTAGTATCAAAGTAGATTAATCTTTTGGGTTATTGTGGAAAGTTTGATTGATTTATATGATAGTGACATGATCTCAAGAGGGAGATCTGTTATGTTGTGATTCAGAGATATATACACGAAATGGGAATCAACAAGTGAAAGCAATGGCTCATGAAGGTGAATAAAATCTTCCTATTAGAGTAACTACATTAGAAGAATGCATGGACAATGTGATGAAGTCCCAAGACAATATCACTAAACAACAAAGGTTCTTGGTTGCAATCCAAATGTCCATAAATGCTATGGTTTGTTCTATAATAAAGAAGCTTGGCATAAAGGAGCCTATGAAGAAGAGAAATTTGAAAGTGGATATAAGTCCATAGTTGAGCATGAAAAAGAACGCCCTCAAGACAAAGGAAAAACAAAGGTAAAACATTCTCATTCTCCTTTAAAGGTTAAAATAAGAGTTGAAATTAAATCCTTTGAAGGATAAGTAGATGTTAAAATTATTGATAAATTTTTGAAGTAAATGGAGGTGTACTTTAGCGTGCATAAAGTAATAGAGACTCAAAATATTTCCTTTGCATGTCTAAAAAATGGAAGGTCATGCTCTAATTTGGTGGGAAACTTATCTAGCAGTGTCTGAAAAGAATAAGTTATTTGTAGATAGGTAGAATGATTTTAAAGATTCATGGCATAAGAATTTTCACCCATTTGGGCATATAATTGATCAAAAGATTACGTGGAAATATTATAGGCAAGGACATGATCAAAGTGTGTAGGATTATACTATTGGGTTCTATAGTTAAGTTGTGCTTATGGGCTTGGAATTAGAGGAAGAAGATAAATTGACCAAATATTTGGGTGGTATCCATACTAGGTTGAGGAGGTAGGTCATCTCAAGTAAGCCTCAAGATATTGATGAAGCAAGCTTGAAAGCTTACTACATCAAGGATGAAATAAAACAAGGACAGGGGAAATCCTCAAATAAAAATCAATCCACAAATCAAAACACATAAAATCAGCCCTATAAGATTGTTAAGAAATATGGTCATACCGACACTAAGTGTTAGAAGTTGCACCCCAAAAATTAGATCAATAAAGACTATAAGAAGTCCATGGCATCTTTGAGAAAATCAGAGGTAGAGATTAAAGACAATTTTGATGTAGAAGCTTGGTTGCACTGCCACCAATGCAAATACCAATGAACAAGAAGAGACGAGCAAATTATTCCAAATTAAAAGTCATATCAATAAGATAAAGGTAAATACTTATGTTGATATTGGATCTCAATCTAATTTGATTTCATAAGAAGTAGTAAATAAGCCTAGTTTACATGTATAAGATCATCCACATCCATATCCTTTAGGATGGGTGAAGAGGGGTGTTGAAATTCAAGTTAAAAAAAGCTGAAAATTCAAATTTGGGATTAACCCACAATTTATTAATGATCTAGAAGCAGATGTAGTTCCTCTCGATGTATTTTATGTGGTGTTTATAAGTCCTTGTATCTCAGGGATCAAATCTTCGTGAGGAGGGATAATAGGTACAAATGGATTTGACTATAACATCAAGGAACGCAAATTCAAGATCGAGCTTGCAATGGTGAGTGATAACCAAGCAAAGAGACTCATTCAAGTCAATAATTAGTTTTGTTTACTTATTTTAAAGGATAAGAAAGAGGATGGGCTTGAAATATCTGAAATTGCTAGTGGTAACATGGGATTGAAATGATTAAATGAAGTGATACAATCTTTTCAGAATGTGTTCTAAACCCCAAGTAGTTTTCCTCCAAAAGGGGAAGTAGAGCAACATTAGTTTGTACAATCAATTAATTTTGGAAAGTAATTAGCTTAAGAAGTAACTTCAAGAATTGCTATATTGGGGCATCATATGCCCAAACACTTCACCATGTGGATCACCCTTTGTGATGGTGCAAAATAAAGATGGATCTTAGAGGATGTGCATTGACTATCATGCCTTGAACAAGATCACCATAAAGAATTGATATTAGCTCCTATAGATTGATGATTTTCTAGACCAACTTCAGCATGCCACGTATTTCAAAAAATTGGATCTCAAATTAGGCTATCATCAAGTTCGAATGAAGGAAGAATATGTATGGAAAAGATTAAAAAAGGTTTATATTAATGGTTGCTACTTCCTTTTGGCTTATGTAATGCACTCGCACCATTTATGAGATTTATGAATGGTATCTTGCATTCTTTCATAGATACATATGTAATAGTGTCTCTAGATGATATTCTAGTTTTTAGGGCTACATAGGAGGAACACCTAATATATTTAACATAAGTCTTGCAAAAATTGAAAGAAAAACAACTAGTATGCAATATGAAGAAATTTGAGTTTGTAAAACAATCACTTCTCTTTTTGGGATGTGGTTGGAGGAGGAGAACTAAGAGTGGACCCACCAAAAGTAGATGCCATTAGGAATCATCCCACACCAAGGAGTGCCACTGAAATAATAAGCTTTCTAGGAGTAGAGTAAAACACATGAGAAAGTTGATTCCAACTTTCTCTGTAATCGTTGCACCTCTACATTCAATTGTATCAATGGGTAATAATTTATAATGGGGTAAGGAACATGATAGTGCCTTTGATTCTTTGAAATATAAAATCAATCATGCACCAATCCTCACTCTTCCTAATTTACAATAGCCTTTTAAAGTTGAAATGGATGCAAGTGAGTATGTTATAGGCATAATTTTGTTTCAAGGAGATAAACATGTTTGTTATCATTTAGATGTATGCTATTCAAAAATAAGGGGGTATCATGTTTATGATAAATAAATGTATACACTGGTTTAGGTAATAAATAAATAGAAGCACTATTTATTGGGTAAAGAAAATATTGTGCACACTGACCACAAACCTTTATAATGTTTTCAAGCACAAAATAAGTTGCAAAATACAAGACACTACAAATAGATGGGATTCCTTCAACAGTTCTATTTGGTGATCAAGTACAAGAAGGGAAACACAAATGTTGTGGCAAACATATTTTCTAGGCCACTAATAAAACAAGTTTCAATTTTGTCTTTTATCTCAGAGATTGAACCCTTCATGAAAGAGGATGAAATCATATACACAAAATGTAGAGTTTAGGAAGACATTCTAGCTATTATAGTCCAAGATGATGGAAAATGAAGGCAAGGATGGATGTTATCTCAAGGATGGGCTAATCTACAAATGGGATAAACTATGTGTGCCAAAGGAGGAAAGAATAATCTTCAAGAGGGAAGCACATACTTCCATAGTTTTAGGACAATCTGGTATTGGTAAGATTGTGGCGTATTACAAAGATATGTATATTGGTCTAATATGTAAGAATAATTTTCTAAATTCATTAGAGGATGTAAACTATGTTATATAAGCAAGCCTAAGGTTAGGAAGGAGGGATTATACATGGCATTAACTATACCTACTAGACCAGGGGAAAACATATTCATGGATTTTGTGGACAAATTACTTATGTCCAAGCATAGCCATGACTATCTATATGTTTTGTAGATAGATTCAAAATGTATATTTTAATTGTATACATGAAAATAATAAGAGGGCATGAAGCACTAGAGTCTTTTTTTCTTAATATTTGGGTTACCTAAGTCTATTCTATTAGATAGAGGCTCAAGGTTCTTAGGCAAATATTGGACCATGTTATTGTGAAGTATGGATATTAAGCTATAACAAAGTACTAGTTTACATGCTCAAATTGATTAACAATTGGAGGTGGTCAACATGACTTTGGTTTAACTAATAAGAGGTTATAACAAAAAGTATTCAAAAACTTAGGATAATTCTTTGGCATATATTCATTACTCATACAACTAGGTAGTACACATTGAAGCATGTTTGGGTTATACCAACTCAAACACTTGATGTTACATTGGAACACCTTCAAGGATAGCGAAGCAATAATTAGAGATGACAAGCATTGAAAAGTTTATTTAGAGGGTTAGATAAATCCATCTCAAGGTGAAATATCAGTTAGATGAGTTTCAAACCAAATACAAAGCTAGGCATGACAAACACCACAAAGCTAGGCATGACAAACACCACAAAGAGCACACACTTAAGGTGGGTAATAAGGCATGGTTATATTTAAGTTAAAAAAGTCTTCAAGGATAAGCTAGGAAGTTTAAGCCATTAAGGTATGGCCACTTTCCATTTTGGAGCAAATTGGTGATAATACTTTCAAGCTTGATCTACCCCCATTCATGCATATGTACTTAGTTCTCACTTGTGAGAACTTGCATTTGTATGAACCATCCATGATAGACGAGGAATAAGAAGAACACTTACTACCTTCCACATGAGACTTGGTTGTGGATGCACAAAGACAATTAGAAGTGTTAGGTTGTGGAGCTAAAAGCTTCACTGATGCAAACAGGGGAGGAGGTTGTTGAGGGTTGCTGAGTTGCAGAGCAACTGGCGTCGGTCTGATCAGTCGACGTCGGCAGAATACTGAAGGGAAGCAACTGACGTCGGTCAGGGATCGGCCGGCATCGGTCACCTCCAGGTGGACAGGGACCAACGTCGGTCGCCTGTGTGGTTCGACTGCGAGTTTATTATGGGCAGTCAGCTAACGAACCAAGTGTTTGCATGCTTAGTGCTAATTATAGACTGAGAGCTGCGGATCTAATTATTGTAATTAGATGTCTAATTATTGTTTGGATGAGATCTATATAATAGACTCATGGTTGTATTGTAAAGTTGTTCTAGTTTGAGTTGAGCAAAGTTAGCTCCTTTTGTGTGTGAGGTGAGCAAGGGTGTTCCTCCTAGTTCCACAGCAGTACCAAGGTGGGTGCTGGATTGGAGAGTCAGCTAGATTCTTCAGGTATGTATGATCTTGGTCATCAGGTGAGCATGGCTACGATAGGAGATCTACATGGTAAGTAAGATCGTTGATCTGCAGGTGTGTGTGTGTGCAAGGTCAAGGTTCACAGGTGTGCAGAACCGGTATTGATCTGTAGGTTGGAGATCAGATAGGACAGCAACACAACAGGGAGCAGGATCAGGTAGGATCTACTTGGAGTACGGTGTGTACTCATTGGTATGTACGTGGAGTACATGGAGAGCTAAGAGGAAGGCAAGGCAGTTCCTTCCATAAGTATGGTCTATTGAATTGCAAGTTGTTGCAGGTTCATGGGAGATCTACTTGAAGTACTTTGAGTACTTGTGGAGTGCGTGGATCACAGGTGTAAGGTGAACACCAACTCTGTGTTTGAGTTGGGTGTTGGGACCTAGTAGAGAGAGCTTTGAGGAGAGAATTATTATTCACTTGAGGTGTGGGAAACCTCTGAAGAGGTGGTGGAGAAGAAGTGGCATCTTCTTTATTGTATTCTTTTCTATAAAAGTTATTAATACAAGTTGTGTATTATCTCTCATATTCTGTGTTATTCTAAATTCTAGTTACTTGTTGAATTTGGTTAATTTCCGCATATTAAGTTGCTTGGTTTGGTAATCAATTGTGTGCTTCCGGTGTTTCGTGCACCCTGACAAGTGGTATCAGTGCTAAGGTTGCAGGGAGCAGGTTTTGTGTTTGGTTACAGGTCACTCTCAGGGGTTTCTGATTGAGTGGGAGCAGAGCAATGGCAGATGAAAGTAAGCTAAGAATGGAGGAGTTGAAAAGCACATATGGTCACTTAAGGTCCCATGGAAAGAAAGAGCAGGTAAAAGAATATTGTTGGTTTGTGGAAGATCAGCAAGAAGGAACTGAAGAAGCAGATGTTGCAGGTGATGTTGCACAGGATGCTCTGGGAGGTTTCTTGGATAAAGTTGAATCTTGAATAAAAGATTCAGTTGCCTCTTTCCATGCAGCCCCAAGTAGAGGAGCTGGTGAGCCTTGCCAAAGAATTGGCAAAGGGAAAGTGAAGCTGAAATTGCAGGCGGCCAACACACAGGTGTTGATGAAGGTCATGCAGGTCCCAGGTTTGGAGATATGGCTAATTTCTTCAGAAAGATTGGGTGATGAGAGATGCACAAGAACTCTCACAGCGGGTGCACTTGAATTAGCTGGTGGTAAGAAAATAGGTACTCTTTATCTACTTGTTTATATTACTGATTCTTCTTCTATTGCGGAGACGTGGCTTCGTAGGCTTGGTCACATGAGCAGGAAGGAGATGCATGTTCTTAAGCGAAAGACAGCTATATTTGATAGGCTTAAGAACTGGAAAGCCTTGGTGTTCTTGGAGGAGATGGCAGACAGAAACCAGTGGATGGTGCTGGATACTTCTGAGCAGGGCAGTTTGGACATGGATATTGATTCAAAGGAGCTCGCGGGTAAAAAGTCATCACTCACAGGCAAACACAGATACCGATGTCGGTCACGAGGAACCGGCGTCGAACAGACAGGTGTCGATATCGGTCATGTGCAGACCAAAGCAGGTGATGTCGGGCAGGGTAAGACCGACGTCGATCAGGAGGACCGACATCGGCAGTAGGTAAGATCGACGTCGATTAGAAGGACCAATGTCAGCAACAGGGACACCGACGTTAGTAGGTTGGTAGTCAGGGACAGACGCATGGAAACCGACGTCGGTCAGATGCAGACTGTGGAGTGACCGAGGTCGGTCACTGTAATAGATTTTTTGTGGACAGCACGCTGTCAAGGAGTCTCAAACACCTATATGGAGGACTGAAGACGTAAGTAGGCCCTCAAATTTGTTGTTCCTCTTCTTTATACTTGTTGCTGATTGTAGAGCAGGAAGGATCCAGGAAACAGGTGGGAGCATGGCAGGGAGATGATGCAGAACCAAACGGGAGTTTTGGTAGGGTTGCCAGCTGGATGAAAGCATAGAGACAAATGGATACCTTAGTTGAAGAATAGAGAGAACGGACACGTGAGACGGAAGACCAGGCATATGGTCTTGAGGAAGCTGCAGGACAGTGGTACAGGCTTTGACAAGTGGAGGATGAAGCATGGCTTCAGTCAATGTCAGTGTAACTACTATGGTTTGACTTACCAGGGGGATGATAATTGCAACATCATTCTGTTGCTGTATGTGGATAGTATGCTAGCTAGCAGGGGTGTACATATAGGGTTTTGCTGAGCTAAGGGTAAGATTAGTTCGGTGGCATGTCATGAGAAGTTTGGAGCAGTGAAATTCTTTGACATGGGAGACATGGAGATCACAGGTAGATTTTGTCTCCAGTGGGAGCTGATGTGAATCAGGTGTTGGCGAGGTTCATTACGCAAGATTCAGAGCCAGAGCACACTAAGGGCTGGATAGGTACAGTGTCTGAAATCACATGAGGTCTGGTATAGACCTGAGTATTCCCATGCAGTGGGAGCTGTCAGAGAGTTAGGAGCCAATTCGGGGAAGTGGGTTCCCAGGGATTTTGAGAGGGACCAGCAGCAGGTATACATGCAGGGTCAAGACTTCACTACATGTGTTTATAGGTTCGGATGTGACAGGGTACTCGGATGACATGAGGTGCACCACGGGATGTGTGGTGGTTAGTCTTCAAGTGGGAGCTTGAAGAGGGATACAAACCAAGAAACAGATTAGACAGAGTATAGGTACAGGTACAGTGCAACTGTTTATCTCCAAGTGGGAGATTGTTAGGTTATGGAGCTAAAAGCTTCACTGATGCAAATAGGAGAGGAGGTTGCTGAGGGTTGCTGAGTTGCAGAGCAATCGGTGTCGATTTGATCAGCCGACGTCGGCAGAATACTGAAGGGAAGCAACCGACGTCGGTCAGGGATCGACCGGCGTCGGTCACCTCCAGGTGGATAGGGACCGACGTCGGTCGCCTGTGTGGTTCGACTACGAGTTTATTACGGGCAGTCAGCTAACGAACCAAGTGTTTGCATGCTTAGTGCTAATTATAGACTGAGAGCTGTGGATCTAATTATTGTAATTAGATGTCTAATTATTGTTTGGATGAGATCTATATAATAGACTCATGGTTGTATTGTAAAGTTGTTCTAGTTTGAGTTGAGCAAAGTTAGCTCCTTCTGTGTGTGAGGTGAGCAAGGGTGTTCCTCCTAGTTCCACAGTAGTACCAAGGTGGGTGCTGGATTGGAGAGTCAGCTAGATTCTTCAGGTATGTATGATCTTGGTCATCAGGTGAGCATGGCTACGATAGGAGATCTACATGGTAAGTAAGATCGTTGATCTGCAGGTGTGTGTGTGTGCAAGGTCAAGGTTCACAGGTGTGCAGAACCGGTATTGATCTGTAGGTTGGAGATCAGATAGGACAGCAACACAACAGGGAGCAGGATCAGGTAGGATCTACTTGGAGTACGGTGTGTACTCATTGGTATGTACGTGGAGTACATGGAGAGCTAAGAGGAAGGCAAGGCAGTTCCTTCCATAAGTATGGTCTGTTGAATTGCAGGTTGTTGCAGGTTCATGGGAGATCTACTTAAAGTACTTTGAGTACTTGTGGAGTGCGTGGAGCACTTGTGGAGTGCGTGGAGCACAGGTGTAAGGTGAACACCAACTCTGTGTTTGAGTTGGGTGTTGGGACCTAGTAGAGAGAGCTTTGAGGAGAGAATTACTTGTTGAATCTGGTTAATTTCTGCATATTAAGTTGCTTGGTTTGGTAATCAATTGTGTGCTTCCAGTGTTTCGTGCACCCTGACAAGAAGAGAATGTAATATTGTAGCAGACAATTAGAGAGACACGCAAGGGATCACAAGAGTTTTGGAAGATTGGACTCAAGGAGAAGATGTCAAGGAAATCTAAGTGGTACTCCAAGGATAAGGTGGAAGAGTTGTTTCCACATTCACCAGAAATCTTTTGTAGGACTAAAAGCTTCTCAATAAGGGAGGTATGATTGATAAAGATCCAATAAATGATCCACTCATTAGGTAGCAGATAATGGACCAAGTTTCATTCATCATCAACACTTCAAGGGAAGAGTTATAGTAATGGTGGTGAAACCACCACTTCATGCAAGTGGTGATTACCTAACCACTTGGGTAGATGTGTAGCCACTAGCTCATGTAGGTGTCTATTTCAGAACTGCCACATGCTTTAATCAAAATTTTCACATGTGGCAACTAGATAAGTCTTTTATAAAAGATAAATAATGTCTCTTCAAATTCTTAGATAGTTGGGGAGCTTTTAGTGCATGAAAGGATATCTCCAAGGGTTAAAAGAAGGACGACATAGATGTAAGAAGGCCTCAATGAACAAAGTAAGTGTCTAGATGGTTGTAGGAAGGATTGGAGTTAGAAAACATTGAGGAATTGTTTGTGAGCACGATAGTTGTTTGTTATACTTGTTCAATATCTCATTGTAATCTGTATTTGGCCAATACAAGAGGGGAAGTAGAGCTATTGCCTCTTCTAACTAATTTTTCCCTTTTCTAGGTCAAAATGTCTTGTCTCATATGTCTCCACTATTCTGAATTTCGTTTGTGCTTTATCATTCACAATTTGATTCTTAAGAGTTTTATCTTCCAGCATATCAAACAAATACTAGTTCTAGATCATTGTATGTATAGATATTATCATTTTGAAGTCAATTTAGAGTAGACAAGTAGTTTGTGATTCTATGAATTATAGTAAGTTGTTAGCTTGATATTTTATAGATCATCAACCCTTTTTAGCATAAAGAACACCTACATAAATACAATGTATGAGAAAAACATTCCATGCTTTGGGTCCTTCAAAATGCCAAACAACCAACTTAACACAAAATGCAATACTCTTTTTATGGACATCGATGATGCCCATTCCTCCTTTGTCTCGAGGAAGACAACATATTTCCCAAGCCATTGTATGGAAGCCATGCATATGCTTTGTATTTGCCCAAAGGAAGGCCCTTCGTAACTTGGCAAACTTGTCATAGGTTGCCTTTAGATGAATTCTAACAAGAGAAATAGTAGACATGAGTAGCCATAATAATTTTGATGCATCCTTGAAATTCAGAAGCCAAGGATAAAGACTTGGTAATCCAGTGTGAAATCTTCTTCTTAACTTATTGCAAAACACACTGCCAAATAGAAGATAAAGACCTTACAAAAGGAATATAGATGCCCAAAAATTTGAGCATCTTTCTTTTCTCAATCCATTTTCAATTGAAACATTAAAATCAATTAAGAATGAGTATCATATGTTCCCAAAAACTTCAAATTTTTGTCCATCACAAATTTGAACCCAAAATTTAAAAAAAAAAAAAAAATAATATATGAAAAGGCTCCATAAAATGAAGCCTCATTCTATACTAAAATTGAGAAATAGTCATATACAAAATGGCCATTAACATGCTAAGATTTTCTATCAGAGAGAATTAGATGTATTTAATTGATCTAATATTAATAATTAGGGTGTTTTGTGTTGTATAGCACCTAAAGCATATTCTTTATAGATCTTAATATCTACAAATATCTTTTAATACTTAATTCGTTGGCTTTAACCTCTTGTTGACTTTAACTCCATTAAAAAAACAATAATTAGACCTCTAAATTTGAATCCCATGTGAGGTCGTGGAGGGGGACCAAAAATCTACGGCAAGAATATTCTCAAAGGTGTGCTTGGCACGACCGGAATTAAAGTAAGTCGCCGCCCCCTAACGTCTTCCGCTAAGCTTTGAAAAAACATTCACTATAATTGTTGAATTGAATATAAAATCTTTAAAACATATATGTGGAGTTCTTAATATTTCTTCTTGGAAACCACTTACATCGTTAAAGTACATGGAGTAATGTATAATATAAATGGATTAATTCAATGCAATTAATTATTATTTTAATTTTTTGTTTTGAAAAGTGTTCTCTCAAAGAATTATGTTTGAAAAAATGGGGAAAAAATAAAATTTAATTAATTACATAAGATAAATATTTAAATACAATTTTTCAAAGTTTATATGAGTAGTGTAGTTGGCTAAGGGCTTTGGGTTCGTTCTATATAAGTTTTAAGATTGATTCTCACTACCTAGATTGTTCGGATTGCCTAGTGCGTGTGAGTCCCATTGACAACGTTCAGAGGATTAATCTTACATCTGCTCGTCTTAATGAAGGTCGTTGGACAGAGTCGCAGTGTCCCAAATGTGATCGAGGATACCACTGGGTTAAATATATATACATACAATTTTTCAAAAAATGCATATATTATATCGTGCAACAAAATATAAAATCTATGGACCAACCAAATGCCAAAAGACGAGAGCATTAAGTAACGAGGACAAATAGAGCACATGGCAGGGGTAGAGGATCATTCACTTTATCACCCCAACCACCACCAGCAAGCAAATAAGGTGTATTGGGTATCGATTCCTACCTATCATTATCTTTATCTTTGTTGACATCATCCTTTGTATCCCATCTAATTGGGGAATTAAAAAAGGCCAATCGAAGGAATTTTCCTTACTGCTAAGTCATCCACTCAATGATGTCTTGGAATGCATAACCAAATCGATTCCATAAGTGTTGCGACTGGGTGAAGGATTTTGCCACCTACTCCTTGAATGGTGCTTATCGCGAGCTCTAACACCATGATCTTGAGAAGGAGATCATTAACGAGGAGAATCGAGAGGAACCCAAATCACAAGACATGGAGCACTTATTTAGTGGTCCAACATAGTCTAAAGGTGTTCAACCTCAAGACTAACTTTCTAAGCTTAAATTTGTATTTGTAACATTACATTAAAAATCACTTACACTTTATTAGTAACCAAAAAATATTCATCAATAGAAAAACAGTTAAAAATTGCATTATTCTTTGCTTTCCATAACTGAAAAAGACTTTCAGAGTAAAATATATGCTAGAATTGGTTGTATTTTGTAGGTAACATGGTTAGATTCCCTATGAGCACCATTTTCTAGGAAAAAACTGTAGACAAAATGGTTGAAAAAAGGTGTGAATCCAATTCTACATGACTAAGCATTTCTGTAAAACTAAAATAAATGCTTCAAATACTCAGGTTGTTGACATGATGGGCATAAAAGATTGACAACCCCTAAGTGAACAAACATGTTTCTAATAAAAATAGCATAGTGAATAATGCACCAAAGGAAATGGACATGTTTGGGTTATATGATAGCTTTCCAATTTTTCACAAACCTTTGGTTATAGGTATTTAAAGTCTATATGGGTAGTGTAGTTGGTTAAGGGCTTTGGGTTCGTTCCATATAAGTTTCGAGATTGATTCTCACTGCCTAGATTGTTAAGATTGTCTAGTGCGTGTGAGTCTCATCAACAACGTCCAAAGGATTAGTCTTGCCTCTGCTCGTCCCAATGAAGGTCATTGGACGGAGTCGCAGTGTCCCAAATGTGATCGAGGATACCACTGGGTTAAATATATATATATATATATATATATATATATATATATGCAATTTTTCAAAAAATGCATATATTATATTGTGCAAAAAAATATAAAATCTATGGACCAACCAAATGCCAAAACACGAGAGCATTAACTAACGAGGACAATTAGAGCAAATGGCAGGGGTGGAGGATCATTCACTTTATCACCCCAACCACCACCAGCAAACAAATAAGGTGTCTTGGGTACCAACTCCTACCTATCATTATCTTTATCTTTGTTGACATCATCCTTTGTATCCTATCTAATTGGGGAAATAAAAAAGGCCAATCGAAGGAATTTTCCTTACTGCTAAGTCATCCACTCAATGATGTCTAGGAATGCATAACCAAATCGACTCCACAAGTGTTGTGACTGGGTGAAGGATTTTGCCACTTATTACTTGAAAGGTGCTTATCGCGAGCTCTAACACGATAACCTTGAGAAGGAGATCGTTAACGAGGAGAATCGAGAGGAACCCAATTCATAACACATGGAGCACTTGTTTAGTGGTCCAACAACCTCAAGACTAACCTTCTAATCTTAAATTTGTATTTGTAACATTACATTAAAAATCACTTACACTTTATTAGTAACCAAAAAAAATCATCAATAGAAAAATAATTAAAAATTGCATTATTCTTTGCTTTATATAATTGAACAAGACTTTCAAAGTAAAATATATGCTAGAATCGATTATATTTTGTAGGTAACATGGTCGGATTCCCTATGAACACCATTTTCCAAGAAAAAACTCTAGACAAAATGGTTGAAAAAAGGTGTGAATCCAATTCTACATGACTAAGCATGTCTGTAAAACTAAAATAAATGCTTCAAATACTCAGGTTGTTGACATGATGGGCATGAAAGATTGACAACCCCTAAGTGAACAAACATGTTTCCGATAAAAATAACATAGTGAATAATGCACCAAAGGAAATGGACATGTTTGGGTTATCTGATGGCTTTCCAAAATTTTGCAAACCTTTGGTTATAGGTATTTGTATACTAGTTAACCTTCTAACAAGCATTCAAAGAATTAGCATGGTTGTGCTAATGAGAGATTAATTTATAACTAAGTTGGGGCTTATATTGGTGGATTGGGGTCTCTATAGGCCACTTCCAATCTTTCCACCACTTGGAGGGTGACTTAACTCCATTTTTTAAGGAGGTGCCCATTTGGAATAGCGTTTTGTATCTTAATAATTGATGGAAGATTGCCCTTGTTATGTTGAAACTGATCATGGAGGAAAGGCCAAGGGAGCCATTCTTGGGACCGTTTGTAAAAGAGGTCAAAGATAACCTTAATCCATTTTTGAACAATATTAGACTTTTAACCCAAGGAACCATGACAAAGGGAACACCATAGTATGATACAATTGGGGACCACCATAGGGAGCAAGGATTCAATGAGAGCCATATTTGAAACCATCACCATCCCAAATTATATGAGGTTTTATTAAATCCCAAGCTTTCTATTCACCTTGAACGAAAAAGGTTCCCATGTTTTTTAATGGAACATGAGTGATTAGAAAGGAACAAACACCAAGGCCCATCCAAATCCTTCTACTAAAGGTATTTCCTTGAGAGATGTAATGGTGTATTAGATCATTCCAATCCCATTCTCCTTTAAGTGCATGAATAATCTATTTGACATATAGGGTTGAGCCTTGGAGTTTGATATTGAGAAGGTTGATACCTCCTACCTCTTTAGGTTTTCAACATATAACCCAGGAACTCGATGAAAACCTTTAGAGCCTTCAAAATTAGCCTAGAGGAAATCCCTTAGGAGGCATTCCAACTTTGAATAAGCAGCCTTTGAGGGTGCCCAATGGGAATAATAATAAACATGTTTTATTCCAAGGATATTGGGACAGACTTGGAACTTACCATGCATGGAGAGTGGTTTGGTGACCCAAGAAGAAATCATTTTCTTAACCCCCTACACAACAAAATATCATAAATCAAAATAATATGTATAAAAGGAAAAGTGAATACCAAATATTTTGAATCTCTCTCCAGGTTGAATACAATACCATTTGAAAACATCTAACCAATGAGTTAAGGAAGTGTTAGTACTTGTAACATTGTGTTTTCTTCCATTATATAGAAGATCTTGAAGCAAGACCAAAAATATACAAACAATCCATAAAATTAGAAACAAATGCTTCTTCTTCAATAAGATTGAGAAATGAGTTATCAATACAACATCCATTAACCATATACTTATGGGATTGACAAAGATAAATACCTTTAACTAAACCTTGAAACAACCTTTTAAAAATCACCCTCATTTTTTTCTTAAATTTATTTTATCAATGTAACATTTTTAAGTACTTTACACAGGTATTATTTTCAATTATACTTCTAGTTTGAATACCCAAATCTTATATCGACATGTTATATTGTCTCTCTTTATTCAATTTAGTCCTTAATCAATCTAAGTCTCTAGATAGAGGCAGTTTCATCTTGATCAACTGGGCTTTCATTTGTCATAATCGGTTGCCATTCCTCAAGACAATACAATTTCATATTAATGTAATAATATAATTGGATTTCAGTCATTCAATGATCACTTAAATGTTTATGAATTAAATTACTCTTTAGAATATTTGAAATTAACAACATGGTACACGGTAAAATCTATTATTTAGATTGCACTCCTTAACTCTACCACCTAAGATAATGCTTAGTACTTTATAAGTACTTCCTTAAGCTTCAAACAAATGTACGTTAAACTTAAATAAAATAATGCTTTGAGGTTTACTCAATTTTATTATAATCCTAAGAACATAAAAATTTTACAGTATAGTCTTTTAGAGCATATGATTAACAATTCAACAATATTTCCTAATAACTCATAATTAAGAGCCTTAACACACCTTACTTATTTGTTTCACATATTAATACTTCAATACAAACAAGTCAGTTTATTCATAGAAATAATTAATTTCCACTTATTTTGTATAAAATCATATCATATTAATATCAATAAGTTTGCAACACTTTACAATATTGCCTTGTACAATTAGGATGCACTTTAATGTTCACTTCCAAGTCTAATGCCAATAATCTCCATTAAGTTTTGAAAATTTACCTTCAAAGGTAACCTACTATCCTTCAAGATTCAGTAAGCATTAACTTATAACCATTAAGATTGATTATAAAAGATACATATTTTACTACATTACATATAAGGTGTAATAATTCTTAATATGATGGTACCCTATTTAACTCAATGAGATGTAAAAATTTGAGTTATTCAAACTACTCCCAAAGATGTTAATACCATTAACCAAGCGTCAAGTCATGCCACAGTAATTAAGGTCTTATAAAACATTATCCATAATATATAAGCACATCAGTCTATGCCTTCAAGTTTCACAATCAATTAGCTCAAAATCCATTTCATCAATTTAAAATTCAACTTTAATACTATCATTTACAACCATCACTATGATTCCTTCATATTACTAATTACTATTCAGTAATTAAAACACAATAGAATTCAACAAGTATTAACAATTACTCAACACATACTCTAATGATTTTTAAACTATTTCCTCAATGTCATTGAGGTCGAAACAATAGGGTTCAAGCTTAATCATAATAACATAATTCACATATAATGATCACACCATAAACACTTTACTTTCAAAAAAGCAAAAAAAAAAATTACAGCTTTATAAATGAAATAAAATAGAGTTTTCTTACTTTTGAGAATGATACAACTATATCCAATTTTAAGATTATCAGAGATTTTTTTCCCTCGAGGTATTCAACATTCATGTAAAATAATTACTTTGGTAATGGATAAATAAATAAATAAATCCAAAATCGATGCAATTCTTCAAAGTTGATGTCAACCTTAATTAATCAAAACTCCTCCCATTTCACCAATTTAGTCTTTACTAAAATACTCATATGTTAGGATCTTTTGTCCTAACTATTCTAGTTGGAATTAGGTATTATTAATAAAATCCTAGACACATATACATTTTAAGTTATTGCATTTTTTGTATGTCATTATCCAATCTATATGGGAGGTAGTAGTTGTCTTGAGTATAAAATATTAAATAGAGGGTTTGTGTAAGAGGAAAGGACACCTATTAAATATTTTGGATTGAGCTGTATTCAAAGGAGGTTGCCCCCTCAAAGAGTCCTACAATATTTTGTAGTGAGATTCTATCTTTTTTAATATAATATTATTATTATATTTCCATTTAGTGCATATTGGTTATATTTCTATTGTTATATTAACTTGTCTACAAGTGGGTTCATAACATCTGACATCATAGCTCTTTTCAAAGCTATTTTTCCAAAATAATTTTTAATGGTTTAGGGTTCTCTAATTTTGTCCATTATATACTCTCACCTCACCTAATCAAGATCTTGGTGATCATAAAATGGTAACACTAAGCTTCTTCCTTGAGTTTTTTCTCTTGTAGCTTCTTTCCTTAGGTTATACACTATGTTTTGAGAGCTTTAAAACTAAGAGAGAGTTGTTATTTTAGGCTAAACAAATATCATTTTTTCTTGATTTTGTGGAGTGAGGGGTTATGCCCCAATATACAAGCCATTAGATATCACTGTATAGAGATGTGTGATTTCACATACCTTTGAATATATAGGAAGACATCCTAGTTATTTTTTGTAGCCTAGTCATGGGAAGCCTTTTGATGTTTATTTTTGTGATGCATTGGTAAGTGGTTAACAATGAGAAATTACTTACATTGTACCTCAGAGATGGGATAGTGGGATACAAAATGGTTATTTGTCATAATTATTACAATAATGGTTATTGTTGTATATCTGACACTATTTATTGAATGGGATTAGTATATTTGCAAGTTCACAAACACACCCTATAGTATCCTTCCTTATAATCTTGGAATTACTATAGTTACATATTTGATGCTGATTTATTAAAACTTATAGTAACAAATAATAACATATTATACCAGTTGACAACAACATAGTAATTGTAATCATCATAAGTGTCAACATGTTTTAGAATGGTCACCTAAACTTGTTACAGTAGCCAGAAGCATTAAAATGTTTTAGGACAGTTACCTGAACTTGTTGCAATAGTCAGTCATTAGAAAATAAAAAGTAAAAAATTTACATTTTTTTCCTACTCATAGGGGGAATACACCATTGTGATTTTTTCATCAATAATATCATTTTAATGGGTATTTCTTTTTTTTGGAAAAAAAGCCCACACAAAATTATTTTTTCCCCTACATCCCAGATTTTTTTTCACTATATTATACCATTGTAATCATCTCGTCAAGTTGATCATTTTAACATATAACTTTAGTTAGCATTTTTTAGCACCCTTAGATACCTCTAGTCATTGGTTGTCACCCATGCACGAAGCCAATCCATGGCATAGAAGATTGAATAACTCTGAGGAGTTGCTGGTAATGTTGCTGGTAATGTTTTCGATCCTTGCCTTTTCTTAGGAGTTAAGAATATAATCATATAATATGTCTATGAAATTGTGTCTATAGTTTTGGCCTCATTCTTTGCTTAGAAATTTGGGCATCATTATTCTTAGGTTTGAATGTTTTTTTTCCTTGATATGAAGAGGCATTTGTTGTCAGAATAATAGATGCATACTTTAACATATTTGCATCCAAAAGCTTAAATTTAATGTTTCATAAGGCATGACGAATGTCCTCAAATGAATCATTTATATTAAACATATGTTGTCTTTAAGAGAGGCAAGCAAGCTATTTGAGAATATACTTTGAAGTTCACTATTAGATAGTCTATGTGACGTCTTGGTAAGGATGGTTTTAAACTTAAGCACATATTCAAAAAAATGTTCATTAGCTCCTTGTTTGACTCATAAATTTTGTGAAAAAGTGACATTTTGAATAAGTTTGATTGAAAAATATAATAAGAAAGGGTCAAATAAATCATGGAATCTACACACAGATCCTTTAGGTAAGGAATAATACTAACCTAGGGCATATCTTTTGAGGCTCTAGGAAAATAATTTGGTCATGAACAACTCTTATTGATGGTAATCAATACAATATGCAAATAAATATTTAATGTGCAAATATGTATCTCCGTTTCCATTGAATATTGTAAACATAGGCATTATTTTATGCTTTTTATAGTTCACAGGAGAAACATACAAGTAATAAAAGTTATTTTAATGCAATAATATAATATTAAAATTTTAATAATATAATACAATAATTTGACAATATAATTCATTTAAACATATGTAATAAATACAAGTCCAAATTAGCTAAGGGATACAAGAGAGCATATCTTGTTTGATGTTTTATTCTTGAAGATTACAATGATCAAGAATTGTCATAGGATTGTAATAGAGATATGGGTTCTATTCACTCTAAATTATGACTATGTTTAACCACTAGACACTTGCATCTAAGTTGGACACCTACATTGACAATAGTGTCTTTATGTTGATGTTAGAATCTAGACCACAATTTAGCTCCAATTTTAAATCTGTCAGTTGTTTTTTTTGGATTTTTTGTTTACTTCTACCTTAAAGGACTATTTTAGATAATTTGGACTTGTGTCCATAAATTGGATGGGAGATAATCTTTAAAAATGAATAGTTTTTAGGTTCTACGCAAGTTACATGTGAAGAGTATGGTAATAATTTAGATCTATTTCCCATTTATTATATTGGAGAGAATTTAAAATTATAAATTTTTGAATAATGCAGGTGCATTATTGATATTTGTTTTTAAGTTACACTATAGATAAGTCTAAATTATCTGAAATAATCCCTCTGATGTCTTTATATCTTAAACATAAGTTGTCTCTCTTAGTTTATTGATCATAACCCTAGATTCACTCTTCTTTGCCCTTAAATGATGCCCTGAGAAAAATGGGTTAGTTGGCACATGGTGTCGAGCTACCCCAAAGACCCCATTATTAGTGGGCACTACCTATATAGCCAATACTTTGAAGAGGACCATAGACTTGCATAATTCTCCCCTACATGTTGTCTTGTGTGTGAATCATGAAATATGTGGAAATCAAGTACAAGAGTGACCTACCTTGTAACTTAACAAATATAGCTCTTGGGCTACTCCTTCAGTACTTCAGGCCTATAGATGTATTATCCTTATGACTAGTATGGAAATAGAATAAAATATGGAAGCTTTGCTTAATTAAATTCTTGATATAATGCTTTTGATAGGTTTCCTTGGTTTGTGCTAGGTAAGGAATGAATGAGGGTTGATATTGTATTTATATCAATTATTTTAAGGAAATAACTCACACTAAAAAACTTAGGCCACCAATTAGGATATGTTTCATTTTTAAAATAGATGAATTAAGGGTATTGGACACTTGTATCAGGTTAGGACACTAACATTGACACTAGTGTTTGTCCCAAATGTTAGTGTCCAGGGAGCAGGAAAATAGGTACAGGCTCAAAACTTGTAGAGGTGGAAGATAAGTACATTTTAAGCATTCTAGGAAAGATAAAATGACCAGGTCATCAAGATAAGACTATTCAGACTAAGAGACAGGCCAAGGGGCACAAGATAGAGTAGATGTGAGACTTATGGAAATGAGAACGGTCTAGAATTGAGAGTAATAGCCAAGGTCTGAATTTGCCAAGTGTACAAGACTAAGGTGATATATAATCCATTAAAATCATCTACATTTCCCCACACTTTAATCTAGTAATTAAAATGTTATTTTAAAGGAAAGAAATGCATACCTACGTGTGTATAACACACCTCATCTTTACTTGAGTCCAACTTAAGTTCTTTGCTAGTGATTAACCTAAAACCAAGAGTATGTTACAATATATAATCAGTGCATATAATTTGGAATTGAAAGTAATCAAAATAGATTGAAATTGAAAGAGCAAGGTCTAGGAGTACATGTGTGTCAATGTAACTACCTTGCCTATTGACAAGTTAATTTTAAAAAGGTGTATCATTGTAAGGATTTGAAACTAAGACTAGAAAAAATAGAGATAAATATTGAAAGTGCATATATCCAAGGAGTGAAGGAATGTGTGTGTGTGTGTGTGTGTGTGTGTGTGAGAGAGAGAGAGAGAGAGAGAGAGAGAGAGAGAGAGAGAGAGAGAGAGAGAGAGAGAGAGAGAGAGAGAGAGAGAGAGAGAGAGAGAGAGAGAGAGAGAGAGAGAGAGAGAGAGAGAGAGAGGGGAACATGCCTCCAACCTTGGAGTAAAGGTTAGTTTCCACATGACATTTGAGACTGAGAGGAACATGCCCCCAACCTTGGAGTAAAGGTTAGTTTCCACATGAAATTTGAGACTAGTTTAACTATGTAACCTAATGATACTTATAACTTGGTGAGGCTGGATGATACAATCAAGTCTACCCTGTAAAATTAGAAATATTGAGTGATTTCATAACCTCAAACATACCAAAAAGTGAACCAAATACTACAGTAGATTATCTCAATAAATTTTGCAAAATTTTATCGGGGTATCTATACGTAAAAGTCCCTTATATGGTAACAATACATAAAAGAGTTTTAGAATCTAAAACTAATTTTTATTTTACAATATTAGGCACAAATTACACATCATATGCACCTTAGATATGTCTCATGCTAAAACTAAGTATAACAATGGTAATAGTGTATAAAATTATGTCAGAATTGTGAATCTAAATCATATAACTATGTGCTTTAACCAATTCATAAAATTGTGTAACTATGGACAACATGCTTCTAAAGCATGCCCCCACTATATATGGAGAAAAAAAAAATGATATATGTACCAATATGGATAACAAGTTTCTAAAACATGCCTAGATGATAAATATTGAATAAGTGTAGAGAACATGATTCTAAAGCATGCCTCCACTAAATCTAAAACTGTGAATGTGTAGAAGCCATGCTTATATGACATGCCCCCATTAAATCTAAAAATTAATATAAGTACCATATATTGAATAAGTGTCGATAACAATATTCCAAAGCATGTCCCCACTGAATTTGAATATGTGAATGTGTAAAATCCATGCCAATATGACATTCCCCCATTGAATTTAAAAATTGATATAAGTACAATATACTAAATAAGTGTGGAGAACATGCTTCTAAAGCATGCTACCGCTGAATCTAAAAATTATACCAAGTGTGGAGAACATGACTCTATGAAATTCCCCTACTGATATGATTCCTTTGAGGTGAGGGAAAGATTGGAATTGGTAGTTACCTAACCTCAATAGGATAAGATGACTGTATAATCTATGAAGTAAACCATGTAGCATATAGAAATAACATGTCTAGGTAGATATAACACTGAAGCATATATAACCAATGTGATCACATGAAGGCCTAAGATGCATGATAAAGATCATGTCAATGCATAGATAATAACAATAAAATATCAACAACCAAATAAACACACACACAAGAACACTCAAAAGCAAGGCAAAAGGCAATGGTCTAAGGAGACCACAAAGAAGGGGCATGTTCAAATGTTGCATAATCAAAGGGACATGACTTAGTCAAATGTCCATGAAAATAAGAATGACATATTCAAATGCCCATACTAAAAACAATGAAATATTTAAATGTCAATGAAAGCACACATATGCACGAGGGCTACAACCAAATGAGCATATTCAAATGCTTGAACAAATAAACAATAGCAAGGCAAGAAACTCAAGGAAGCACATAAATAAAATCAAAAGCAACCAACATAAATATGTCATAGTATCCCATGGATCAAATGTGTTAGGAAAAAATGTTAAGTGTATAAAATATCAAGTACCCTATGTAATATATAATCATAGATAAAAGTACATGTAAGTACACATATAAGTTTAAACATTATAATGAAATGTGATCATCAAACCATATAAAATGTGAGTATCAAGATTAAAGAAGTGGATGCCCCTAATGTCCACATGACATGAGTAGAGGAAAGGCCCAACACTTGAAATAAGAATATATCATGTATCTATGTATGCCTTTATCACACTCAAGTAGAAGTGTGATACATATGTATGTAGAAGTAACTGAATATGCCATCTATCAACATGGAACTAACACACAGATGCCAAGGAGTCCATAGAACATGTAGGTGCTGAAAATATTTTTGGATTTTTTAATGTATTTATTTTATTTTTTTGGTATTTTTAGAATATTAAAGGGAAATACTATCCTATGATCCCATCTAAAGGGTGATCATAAATATCTCCCCACTGTGAACCTAGAGTAATAACTTAGTGGTACTACCAAGGAGCATGTATAGGTGCCATATATGTCACTGTATAATTTGTAATGCTCTATGGTTTCTTTAAAGTATCAATAATAGGAACATGTTTAGGTGTGCTTGATATCTTCATATGGTGTGTAGTAGAATTAGGAAATCGTATCATGATCCTTTTGGTAGGTTAGTATTTGGTATTCTTACTTAACATAAAATTGTACTTTTAGTTCTTTATTCAATATGTATATGTTACTTGATTTTATTTCCATAATGTATGTTTCAATATGGTAAATTATACAGTGGTTTGAGATATTTTAATTTAATGAAATTTGAAATTTTTAATAATGAGTCAATCACTATATGCAATGAAAATTGGATGGAAATAAGAAATCTTGACTATAATGATCATGTGGTAATGGGACTATTGATTTTGATTTTGTAGCTAACTCTGAAGTATATATAGAAATATCTTGTGAATTTGTATATATATTTTTTAGTACCCATATATGCTGTGTATATTGACCTTCTCCAAATATCTCTTTATGAATGAATCGATCAACCAATGGTTCCTTGGTAGGATCAATGTGGAAGAGATTAGTCTTAAGAGAGAGTATACTAGGAGGAATTATACTAGCGGTCATTTGCTATGAAGGTTGATAGACCATGTGTTCTTCATAGGGAGTAGCATGGGATTGCTCAACCCTCTTAAATGATCTTCTAGGAGAAGTATGTGGAATAGTTCTAGATATGTCTTTTTGATATGCAATAATTCCTTGATTAGCTAACTATGTAAGATTTTACTCAAGAGAAAAACACTCATTATTGTGATGTTCATTAATACCATGGTAAGTATAAAAGTGTTATCTTTTTGCCTTTTTAAATCGATGTGGTGGATAATATGAATTAGGAGGGAGTGTTATCATCTATTTATCCAACAAAGTTCACAATATATCGTGTGATCTATCTCGGTACCAATCAAACTTAAGAGGCTATCATTTTGTATAGGTATATGGTCTAACTATGGGAGATACTCTGTAATCATGCTCCTTTCCTTAATTCAACACATTTATCATTTATTCTTTGACATATATTGTTGGTTCTAAAGAAGGTGTTTGAACTGGTTTATGATCTTTTGTAACTTGTTTATTTATCTTGAAAAAATAAATCTTATCATTTGTGATTTTTAGTGAAGAGATAGGAAAATTGGTTTGAGTATTCATTAGAGTGCATACATATTTGTGCACATCCTAATATAGGGTCTTAAAAGAAGCAAAGGGCTTTTGCAATGCTTTTTCTCTAGGTAGATAAAGAAGACCTCTACTAAATATAAATTGTACTTCCAAATGTAAGGGTGTGCAAATTAAGGAATATAAAGCATCATTAAATTGAATAATATAGTCTTGTATAAGCTCATTTTCTATTTGTATTAATGCTTGAAAATGTTCCAATATTAACTTAGGTAAGGTATAATGATAAAAATTTGATAGAAACACATCTTCAAGTTTTTTGAAAGTTAATAGTGAACCATTTGGAAGACTATAAAACCAATCAAGAGCCCCTTTGGTTAAGATACGATGAAAAACCTTTAAGAGAAAGCTTCTATTTTGGGCCCAATGTTTAAAATAATGTATATATTATTGTAAACGAATAGTAAGATCCCCTTGACCATCAAATGAGGAGAACATAGACATAATAAAGTTTGATGGATAAGGATGATGAAAATCATCTTATTAATAGGTTGCTCTGCTTATACATTCTCCTCAAAAATAGCCTCATGAGAAGAATTTGTAGCTTAAGAGTGTTTAATTGTTATAAATCTCCCATGGTAGTCATAATAGATAACATATCATAAGAAGATGTTGGAGAATTTGAGAGTGGCTGAAAATTACCATGCACATGGAAAATAGGACTAATTGAATATTTTCCACTATCAAGGGGAGGTTCATCACATGATTTTATTTTATTTTGTAAAGGGGTATCCATGATTAAAGAGGCGAGTATATTGTGTTGTATAGCGCGAAGGTCGGTACTATTTTTAGTACAAGGTGTTATGCCATTTGAAATATATTGACATTGAACATGAATAGAGGAAAAAACTTCACTTATAATCATTTGGTCTTTTGTATCAGTAAGTGCAAAGGAGGGAATAAAAGAAACATTGTTTGTCTCATTGGCAACCTCATGAGAGGGAAGAATACAATGTTCATTTTTGGTTTTAATTTGTCAATAAGGGAGAGAAGATGCAATGTTAGTTTTGATTTTATTTATTTTACATGACTTGATATTTTCAAATGATACATGAAATATACTTTGGAATTTATTTGTGTCCCCAAGTAATGCATGGTTAATAAGTTCTTCCTTATGATAATAATATTCATAATGGAGCTTCCATGAATAATGTTCTACTAGTGATGCGATAAGAGTTTTAATGTTTAAGATAATGTAACTAAACATTCCTAAGCTATGATAATATAAGTAGGAGAGAAATAAAATTTGAAAATAAAATACAAAAATCTAAAATGAATTTTTGAATAAGGCAAAAACCCTAATATGCAAATGAGGGTTTTGGTTCAACAAACAGAGGTCAGGTTCACCAAATGTTTTATGATTTTTGGAGTTCAAAAGAGAAACATACAAGTAATAAAATATATTTAAATGAAGTATTTTAATATTTATATTTTATCAATATAATAAAGTACTTCGATAATATAATTCATTTAAGTATGTGCAAAAAATATAATAAGTACAAAGTAGCTAAGGGATAAAAGAGAGCATATATTGTTTGATGTTCTATTTTGGAAGATGAAAATGATTAGGAATCATCATAAGACAATAATAGAGATCTAGGTTCTGATCACTCTGAATTCTAACTTTGTTTAACCATTGGACACTTGTGTCTAAGTCAGACACCTATGTCGATGATAGTTTCCTTATGTTGATGTTAGTGTTCAGACCATAATATAACTTTATTTTTGAATTTGTCAGTTGGGTTTTTTTGGGGTTTATATCACCTTCCACCTAATGTATTTATATATTGTTCACGATTTTTCACTCTTAGTTTATTGATCAAAACCATAGGTTCACTCTTCTTTGCCCTTAAATGATGCCTTGGGAAAAATAGGTTAGTGGGAACATGATGTTGAGCTACCTCAAAGACCCCATTATTAGTGGGTGCTACCAACATAACCAATAATCCAAAGAGGGCCTCAAACTTATGTAGTTATCCCCCTCTTGTTGGATTGTGTGTGAATAATGCAATATGTAGAAAGCAAGTAAAATAATGATCTAGCTTGTAACTTGGTGAATATAGAACTTGGGATGCTCCTTTAGGAATTTATACCTATAGATGTGTTGTCCCTATGATTGGTATAGAAATAGGATAAAATATGAAAGCCTTTCTCAATTGAATGCTTGATATAACACTTTTGATAGGTTACCTTGGTTTGTGCTTGGTAAGGAATGAATGAGGGTTGATCTTGTATTTAGGTCAATCCCTTTAGAGAAATAAATCACATTAAATAACTTAGGCCAACCATTAGGATACAATTTATTTATAAAATAGATGACTTTAGGACACTAGACACTTGCATTAGGTCAAGACACTAACATCTATTTTAGTGTCTATCATGGATATTAGTGTCCAGGGAGCAGGAAAGTAGGTACAAACTCAAAACTTGTAGAGGTGGAAGATAAATACATTTTAAGAATTTTGGGAAAGATAGGAGGCCTATGTCATCAACATAAGACTAGCCAAACTAAGAGAAAGGCCAAGGGGCACAAGATAGAGTAGATACAAGACTTATGGAAATGAAAAAGGTTTAGAACTGAGAGGAACAACCAAGGTATGAGTTTGCCAAGTTTAAAAGACTAAGGTATTATATAATCCATAAATACTATCTACATGCATTTGAAATGATGTGGGGAAATGATAAGATAATAATTTTTGAGTCAATAGATTGTGTAATATTTATAAATACAAAACCATATGGATTTGATTACTAGATGTTTGATATATTTGTCACAATCACCTTTGCATGTCATTAAGTTTTCTTTTGTGTTGTTGGATTTATAGATGCAACACTAGATGTAGGGTTAACATTGCTATTGTTAGAATGTGTATAGATAGGTGCCTTTGAATGATTGGAATTAGTATGTGAGAAATGGTTTACATGGCTCTTATGCCCAAAACCAAGAGAATCAATGCATGTATTTATTGGAGGTACATTGGTATTTGGATTGTTAGGTGGAATCACATTAGTAATAAAAGTATCCACAAAGGAGGTGTATGCACTATAGGTAGAAGCTTAGGAATATTAGTCTCATGTAGATCACTACCCTCACCACCTAATGTAAATGTGATAGAGTCATTCATCGAGGTTTCTCATTCAAATAGGCTTTGTTCCTATTTTTTTCATTACAAGCCTTAGTAAGAAAATAAAAACATAGCATCAAGCTCATTGGGATTGTTGGCTACATATTCTTCAAATTGATTCTAAGTCATGTTTTTAAAATCTAGTATATCTGTAAGATCATGTGGTGTATTATTACAAGTACGAGCTTTGTTCCTATTTTTTTCATTACAAGCCTTGGTAAGAAAATAAAAACATAGCATCAAGCTCATTGGGATTGTTGGCTACATATTCTTCAAATTGATTCTAAGTCATGTTTTTAAAATCTACTATATCTGTAAGATCATGTGGTGTATTATTACAAGTATGATCATATTCATGTTCATTATTCTTAATACAGTATCAACCTCACTATTGATATTATGAAATTGAAATTCTTCTCCCAAGTATGCAAAATTTTCACTTCTATCATGATTTGGTGGTGGGATATCCTTATAAAGTACTTTCTCAAAATTTATCATCTTTGGAGTATGAGTCATATGCAAAGGTAATTATATGGATTCACAAGTATCACCACCTAACCTAGCGCTATGTCTAGTAGAGTTAGGAGATATAGGCCTACTAAACATAATATTTGAGCACGTATGGCTCAAAGGAAATAAAGAACAATGCTAGAAACCCTATATAACCTTTGAATAATGTAGGCACTTAAAAGGCAAATAATAACTAGGGTTTAATCAAGCATGTAAGGAATTAATATAGATCTAAAAATCAGATATGGAATTAGTTTTGAAACCTTAAGTGAAGGTTTAAGAAAACCTCATTTGTATGTAAGCACAATGCGAGGGTTCATCATTAATGTTTACCCTAATTCTAGTTTGAATCATAATTGGCTAAATAAATTGCACCAATGAATATGTCTAACAAGTATGGTAATGAAGTACAAAAATTAGATTTATCTTAGTATATATTTCAAGAAGATAGTTCAAGTAGAATGTCATGTTGATAATTGTAATTAAATAAGAGTGAATGAGCTGGAATGATCACATCTTGATTAATTTATATAAATATGAACCTAGGTATGGAATGTGAAAATTGTTTGCCACTTATGTGTGCAATGTGGGTTGTCTAAGAAAACTCATCGCCAACTATTAAATTGATCATTGAGTTTGACTTGGGTAGACGTATTAATGGACATATTTTCACATTGAGTCTATCTAAGAGTATTGAGGCTGACATATGATGGTTTTCTAAATTTGAACTTTTTGTCATTGCTTCAATCTACATGATGTTGTTATTTCCTGTAAGCTCATTTTCTTGTTGCATCAGGGATATTATCTATTTTTTTCTTTTTTTCCTTATTGATCTAGTTTGACACTCATAAAAAACAAAGGGTTATGTATGTGGGTAACCACCAAGGTGGGGTTTAAAACTATGTACTTCATACTCCCTAATCAATTTTCCTCATGGTCCTTAATGTTTGTAAATGGAATATATTGAGCAAGGGTTTTGAGTCTCCTCTTCCCTAAAAGTGATGATGCAACTACATCTAAAGCTAAACCTTCATTTGGTATAATATGGTGATGAGAAACCAATGTAGACAACTCTATCACATTTGTGTAAGATATGGATCAATGAAGCTCAACTTGAAGTAGGAGAAATGATGAAGTTTGGGACTTGACTAGGCTATTCTCTTGATATGACTCTTGGTTTTTATGATTATGAAATGACTTGATATGAATTTGTGAAAATATGGTATTCTAGGATAAGGTATGCACCTACACTGACTCTAGGAGTGATGATAGGAAAATATTAAGGTACATGACTTATGGTAAAAGGTAAAAATACCAATAAAATGGTCTTGGGTAGATTTGTCAAGGCTATGAGTTTGAGTATGGATGAATAGGGGCTCTATTTTAATGCACAACATATAAATATGTGATATTCAACTTATGAGTGCTAAAAGATAAATTTTAATAAGCGTTAGACATGATTTTGAGTATAAAGGCCCGACATGAAGATTTGTGGGTAAGGATAAGTCTTAAAAATAAATAATTAGGCACAAGTCAAGTATGATAAATTATGAGAAATACTTTAGGTGTCTACACATTGTTGGGTCACAATTTTAAATAACAGAATATCACTTTGCAATTAATCTAACATCCAAAGAAATAAGCACTCATTTACGTCCCATAGGTGAGTGCATGCCACAACTTCCATTTCATCAACTAAATAAAATTCTATAGACTCTTTAGTCTTGTGGATATTATAAAAAGTTTTTATTTTTACACTCTTCTTTCCCCTAAAGATGGATCCAATAGTGAGATTCGAAATATCAAACAAAAACATTTTAATCCACAAAAATACTATATATCTTTCATTTCATTCAATGTGGAAGAAAAATATTAATAAAATAAAATTTGACAAGATTTGGTTTATCAAAAATTCATATTTCTCTATTAAATTGTGTCATGTTTGTCGGGGAATCCAAGAACAAACACACCTGTTCTGATCCCACTTGTTAGGATCTTGCTTCTCAAAAAGAGCACAATATGATTACCAAATACAAGCAATTAAACATGCATAAATATCCAAAAGTACAAGTAACTAAAATTCACAAATAACACAGAATATGAGAGACAATATACAATCTTATATTAACACTTGTACAGAAAAGAATACAATAAAGAGCCGCCACACTCTTCCACCTTACAGAGGCTTCCCACACCTCAAGTGTACAGTAATTCTTCTTCAAAACACTCTCCTACCAAAAACGGTCCCAACACACAACTCACACACAGAATTGGTGTTCACCTATCCAACCAGTCAGTAATAACCTTGCCAGTACACCAAGCACTCTAAAGTACTTCAAGTAGATCTCCCATGAGCCTGTAACCTACAATTCAATAGACCATACTTACACATGTAGATCTCCTATGAGCTTGAAACAACCTGCAACTCAATGATCTTACAATGGAAGGATCTTCCTTGCCTTCCTTTCTAGCTCATCATTACAATACATGCCAATGGGTCTATAAATAGATCCCAGACCTGAACAATAACTTAGACTCTTAGTTTACTATAATTATCCACGTAGCTCAAGGCTCAAAATAGCCTTTACATGCAAACACTCCGTTCACTTAACTAACTGTTCGTGCAACGAACAGTTCTGAAACACACAGGCGACTGACGTCGGTCCCTGCTTGCCTGGTGCTGATCGACGTCGGCTGACTCCCTACCGACGCCGGTTGCCTTCTGATTCATCTTGACCGACGTCGGTCATGATTCCAACGCTGGTGCTTCTGGATCTTTAGCAACCTCTCTTTTGTCTACATAGTTGAAGCTTTTAGCTCCACAACCTAACAATCTCCCACTTGGAGATAAACAGCTACAACTGTACCTGTACCTATACATTATCTAGTTTGTTCCCTTGGCTCTGTATCCCTCTTTAAGATCACTCTTGAAGACCAACCACCACAAACTTGTAGTGCAACACCTGTCATCCAAATCACCTGCCACATCCACATCTACAAACTATGTAGAAAATAACTTGACCCTGCATAACATGTGCACCTACTGCTGGTCCCTCTAAGAATCCACTGAACTGCCCTCCAATGCTTCTTTCCCAGATTGGATCCAAACTTGTGACAACTCCCACTGCTTGGGAAAACTCAGGTCTAGTACATACCATGCACTTAACCTCATTATGTGAATCAAGACACTGTTCTATGAACTGTCCAACCATCGGCGTGCTAACCGGTCTCACACAATCATCCTAAAACAAATTCAACATATGACCTTCCATGTCCCTAGAACACACTCATGCCAAAGAATCTTGCTGCTCCCAGATTCTTCATGACACACCTCTGAACTAGCTTTACCTTTAGTTCAGCAATACCCTGTATATGTAACCCTGCAACAAGCACATCATATAGTAATAGGATAATGTAGCTAATATTATCCAACCTGGTAAAGAGAAACACAATGATCAAACCTCCATTGCCTTGCAACTTATACAAGACCATATACCCTGGCCTTCTATCTCAAATGTCCATTTTCACTCTTCTTCATCCTGAACATCCATTTGTCTCTCAGTGCTTACTTTTAGCTGGCAACTCCACCAAAAAATCCTGTTTGGTTCTCCTCCAAAGACTCACACTCCACATCCATGCCAAGCTCCCACTATTTCCTGGATCTACCTACTTTGCTTCTTTAATAACTTCCTGGTACTTTACCATAAGTGAGCAACAAGTAGTGTAAAGAAGGGAAATGACGAATTTGAGGCTTACATACCCTTTAAGTCCTCCATATGGGCGCTTGAGACTCCTTGACAGCGTGCTGTCCACCCAAAATTCATCTTAGTGACCGATGCCGGTCACATCTCAGTCTGCACCTGACCGATGTCGGTTCCTTGCGACTGCCTCATCACCGATATCGGTTCCCCCTGACTGACATCGGTGTTTATCTGCCCTGAGTCACCGACATCGGGCTGCACATAGCCGATGTCGGTCCCTGTCTGGATGCTGACGTCAGTTTTCTTGCCGACGTTGGTCTCTGTGTTTTGCTTGTGAGAACTGACCTTTTCCCGCGAGCTCCTTTTGGATCAAACCCTTGTCCAAATCACCCTTGCTCTGCTCAGAATTCTTCTACCCCTTGTGCTGAACTCTGTCCATCACCTTCTCCTTGAAAACCAAGGCTTTCCTGCTCTTGTCACTAACATCAGATTCCTCAAGAAATGTTACCTTCTTTTTCTATTTATAGAAATCTCGATCTATGCTCTTCAAATCTGAAAGCATACCCTTTGACTCAAGAACATGCATCTCCTTCTTATTCATGTGACCAAGGCTATTAAGCCACATCTTCGAATCTACAGCTGAAGTAGATAACCCAGAAAGAGAATCAGTAATACAAGTAGATAGATAAAGCATACCTTCTTTCTTACCTCTTTCTACAACAAGTGCACCCTTGGTAACCTTCCAAGAGTCCGCTATGAGAGTTACTGTGCAACCCTCATCACCCAAACTTCTTACAGAAATCAAATTCCGCTCCAGAACTGGGACATGCATGACCTCCTTTAACACCCATGTGTTACCTATCTACAATTTCATCTTCACTTTCCCTTTGCCAACCATCTGACAAGGCTTACCATCCCCTACACAAATTTCTCCAAAGTCTCGCTGGACATACTCATGAAAAAATTCCCTATTTGGGGATGCATGAAAAGAGGCACCAGAATCTAAAACCCAAGATTCTAATTTATCCAAAGAACATACCAGAGCATCCTGTGCAACGAAATCTGCAACATCTGCTTCTTCTTCATGTCCTTCACGCTGATCTGCTACCAACCAACAATCTTCTTTTCCCTGCTCTTTCTTTCTACATTTATAGCAGGTTATTCTGCCATACCTGGATTTGGACCTCCTGCCATTAAACTTCTCCATTCGTAGTCTACTTTCTTCTGCCATTGCTTTACTCCCACTCAAACAAAAACCCCTGTGAGTAACCTGTAATCAACACACACTAACCAGATCTAATCCAACCTGTTAGTATCCCAACCAAAAGCTCTGATACCAGTTGTTGGGGAATCCAAGAACAAACACACCTATTTTGATCCCACTTGTTAAGATCTTGCTCCTCAGAAAGAGCACAATATGATTACCAAATACAAGCAATTAAACATGCAAAAATATCTAGAAGTACAAGTAACTAGAATTCACAAATAACATAGAATATGAGAGACAATATACAATCTTGTATTAACACTTGTATAGAAAAGAATACAATAAAGAGCCGCCACACTCTTCCACCTTACAGAGGCTTCCCACACCTCAAGTGTATAGTAATTCTTCTTCAAAATACTCTCCTACCAAAAATGGTCCCAACACACAACTCACACACAGAATTGGTGTTCACCTCTCCAACCAGTCAGTAATAACCCTGCCAGTACACCAAGCACTCTAAAGTACTTCAAGTAGATCTCCCATGAACCTGCAACCTGCAATTCAACAGACCATACTTACACATGTAGATCTCCTATGAGCTTGCAACAACCTGCAACTCAATGATCTTACAATGGAAGGATCTTCCTTGCCTTCCTTTCTATCTCATCATTACAATACATGCCAATGGGTCTATAAATAGATCCCAAACTTGAACAATAACTTAGACTCTTAGTTTACTATAATTATCCACGCAACTCAAGGCTCGAAATAGCCTTTACATGCAAACACTCCGTTCACTTAACTAATTGTTCGTGCAACGAACAGTTCTGGAACACACAGGCGATCGATGTCGGTCCCTACTTGCCTGGTGTTGACCGACATCGACCGACTCCCTACCAATGCCTATTGCCTTTTGCTTCATCTTGACCAACGTCGGTCATGCTGCCGATGCCTGTGCTTCTGGATCTTCAGCAACCTCTCTTTCATCTGCATAGTTGAAGCTTTTAGCTCCACAACCTAACAATGTTGTTCGGAGTTAACAATCAAAATTGAACCCATCCTAACTTGTCCAATAAATCCCAACCCATTGTAGAATTAGAATTAAAAAATTATGTATCCAAATATACCAAAATTTAAATTTAGATGGTATAATTGGAAGTATAAATAATTCTAAAAAAATCATTTTTCTCATAATAATGGATCATAGTTGGTAATAGGAAATATCTAAGACACAATTATTCTAAAAAATTTAGATTTAATATTTATGCACTGTTAAACATAAAATATGTACAAAAAAGGGTTATTTTAATAAATTCCCTTCAAATATGATTCAATTTTGATGATTTAAAGTTAAGATCTAATTCCCTTCCCACGGTGCAAATGATTTATTTATTCGCTATAGATCTATATCTGCTAACATTTTATTCGCTGGCCTGTGATCACTTCTTGTTTAAATCCATTAGAAAAACAATGGATGGACTCTGACATCTAATCCCCATATATCAGGTGGTGGAGAGAGGAAAAATATATGTTCAAGTGTTTGGAATTAGAGGAATGGGATATTTAAGGAAAATAAAAGTAAAGAGACTTCATGAACGTGTTACACTAGGCCTTTAAATAAACTTTTAGCGTAATGGTTGAATTGAATATAAAATGTTTAGTCATTATCTTAACGTGCATGGAAATCACTCTCCTAGCTACAAATAAGGTATATAAATCCAACCAAATACTTTCCTTTCTAATTTCTCTTGGTCCTACAGAGTGTTTGATCTGGTGGATGTTATTAAAATATTTCATTTCATTTTATAATTGTTAAATTGGGGGACTACAAAAAAAATTGTTACAATTATTATATATTTTATTTTTGACCTTCAAGGTACATCAGATGACCAGAGTTCTTTAACATTCTCCAAGCTTTAATCTTGACCAACAGGGATTCCTTGTATTGACTTTGTGTGATACCACTCAAGTTGCATGCGACATGCATGTGATTTTATGAGACCCGAGGAATTCTCTAACATGTACGAGATAAGGGGGTCCACTAATAAAGACTACTCTCGCATGTGCTTGATAAATCCCAATTTTTTCCACCTTTGTATACCCAACAAGAGGGTTTGCCCTACCTAGCTATGAGTGTGATATTTGGGCTAGCATGTCTTCAAAATTAGTACTGCTTTTATGTCTTACAAAATATTTATTACAAAATGGGTACTTCTATGCATACACCTAAAATGACCCCAAGGTACTTATTAGTTACTAATTAGCATGATTTAAGGGTACTTATCTAGAGATCAATTATTGTTCTAAATTTGGTTTTATTGGTACATTTGTTAGTTTTTCAGTTGTCTTCATTATTATTTTGGCTCCCTCATTTATTCTTATTTTTCCTTCTCTCTTTTTTGTTATCTCGTGTTTTGTGTCATAAGTGTCCCAACATTTTTAGACCTTTTTTCCAGTCTTCACTTAGTCAAGGTGCACTCGCCTCCTTTGTTCAATATTTTTCACTTTTCAATAATTTGATTTTGGTTTGCATGCCAATAAAGTCCTAATTTGAATTAAGTTTTCTATATACACATTAACCATTCTAGTTCATTCAACATGAAGAAATAGACTGAGCATTCTTATAGATCACATATGATATTTTGGCATTATATTTACCACTCAAGCATTTTAGAGAGATCAAGCCATCATTAAAGCATTTATCAGTCTAAAGCTAGTATTTATTGAGAACTTTTGACATGTGAATTAGGATTTTATATATCACTAAAATTATTTTCAATTTTTCAATTTATTATTTTTAGACATATTTTTAATCAAGTGCTTCTCATCATTTAGGGGCTTGACAATTAGACGATGCTTAATAACCCAGATAACCCTCAACACATGTCCCTAAAGCTCACATTGTTTTCCTTAAATTTTAGATATTATCCAACAATTAATAAAGTTACAAGTTGTTGGTTACTTTTCTATAGACACCTAAAATGGCCCCAAGGTATTTATTAATTATTAATTAACATGATTAAAGGGTACTTCTCTATTTATCAATTATTGGTTTGAATCAGGTTTTATTAGCACTTTTATTAGTTTTCAATGGTCTTCATTATTGTTTTTCCCTCCTCACTTATTCCTCTTTCACCTTCTCTCTTCTTTGTTGTCTTAAGCTTTGTGTTAGAAGCATCCCAACAGTTCTAGCCCCATTTCTTGGCTTTCACTTAGTCAGGGTGAACTTGCTCCCTTTGTTATGTGTGATAATTTGATGTTGGTTTGTGTACCAATATAATTCTAATTTGAAGTCAATTGTCTTTAAATACATTGACCATTATACTTCATTCAAAATGAATAAATAATTTGAGCATTCTTACAACTCACACATGATATTGTTGATATTATATTGAGCACTCACAAGCATTCTATAGAGATCAGGGCATCATTGGAGTATTTATTAGTCTAAAACTACTATTTATTGAGAAGAAATTTTGACAAATGACCTAGGATTTTGTATACCACTATAATTATTTTCAATTTTTAATAATAAAATTTCCACCAAAGGAGGTGTATGTGTTATAGGTAGAGGCTTAGGAATGTTAGTCTCATGAAGAACACTAGCCTCACCACCTAATGTAAATGTGATAGAGTCATTCAATGGATGTTACTCATTTAAAGAGTCTTTGTTCCTAATTTATTCATTACAATCCTTAGTAAGAAAATAAATCATAACATCAAGCTCATTGGGATTATTGGCAATGTATTCTCCAAATTGCTTCTTAGTCATGTTTTTACAATCATGTATATCCTGTAAGATCAGGTGATGGATTATTACAAGCATGATCATATTATTGTTCATTATCCTCACTAACAATATCATCCTCACTATTGATATTATGAAATAAAATTTACTCTCCCATAATGCAATTTTTTCACTTCCAAAATTGTTTGGTGGTGGGATATCCTTAGAAAGTACTTGCTCAAAATTTGTCATCTTTGGAACATGAGTGGTATGTAAAGTTAATTGTATGAATTCGTAAGTATCACTACCCAACCTAACACTATGTGTAGTAGGATTGGGAGATCTAGGCCTCCTAGGCATAAGATATTAGCATGTATGGCTCAAAGGAAACAAAGAACAATGTTAGAAACCTTAGGTAATTTTTTAATAATGGAGGCACTTAAAAGGCAAATATTAACTAGGGTTTGATCAAGCATGTAAGGAAAAAATATAGATTTTAAAATTAGGTATGGAATCGGTTTTAAAACCTTAGGAAAATGAAGGTTTAAAAAACCCTAGTTTGTATGTAAACACAATGTCAAGGCTCATCATTTATGTTTACCCTAATTATGTTTTGAAATATAATTGGCTAAATAAATTTCACTAATGAATAGATCTAAACAATATGGTAATGAAGTACATAAACCATATTTTTCCTAGTGTCTTAATAAGGAACATAACTCAAGTATAACATAATGTTGGTAATTGTAATGGAATAAGAGTAACTAAGATATAATGATCACATATTAATTAATTTATAAAAATATAAACATGGATCTAAAATGTGCAAACTGTTTGCCACTTATGTGTATAATTAGGGTTGTCTACGAAAACTTGTCACTTACTAAAGTGATTGTTGGCTTTGAATTAGGTAGATGCATCAATGGACACATTTGTGTGTTGAGTATGTCTAAGAGTATTGATGCTGACATGTGATGGCTTTCTAGATTTGAACTTTTTGTCACTGCTTTAATACGTGGTGTTATTATTTCTTTTATGCTCATTTCCTTGTTTCACTAGGCATAATATCTATTTTTTTCTTTTTTCCCCTCTTGATTTAATTTGACACCCATTAAAAAACACAGGATTATGGAGTCAGGTAATCACCAAGGTGGGTTGAAAACTATTTATTTTGTATATCAGAATCAAATTTTATCGTAGTTCTTAATGTGTGTAAATAGAATATCTCGAGCAAGAGTTTTGAACCTCTTCTTCCCTAGAAGTGATGATATAACTACATGTAAAACTAAACATTAATTTGGTAAAAAAGGGTGATGAGAAAGTAATGTAGACAACTCTATCATAAGTGTATAAGATATGAATTAATGAAGCTCAACTTGAAGTAAGAGGAATGATGAAGCTTGGGGCTTGATAGGCTCTTCTCTTGAAATTACTCTTGGTATTTCATTCAATGTGGAAGAAAAATATTGATTAAATAAATTTCCCAAGATATAGGTTTATTAAATATTCATGTTTCTCTATTAAATTGGGTCATGATAGGCTCTTCTCTTGAAATTACTCTTGGTATTTCATTCAATGTGGAAGAAAAATATTGATTAAATAAATTTCCCAAGATATAGGTTTATTAAATATTCATGTTTCTCTATTAAATTGGGTCATATTTCTTAGGTCATGTTGCTTGGAGTTAACAATCAAAATTGAACCTGTCCCAACCCATTTTAGAATTACAATTAAAAAATTATGTGTCCAAATAAACCAAAATTTAAATTTTAGATGGTATAATTGGAAGTATAAATAATTGTAAAAAATCATCTTTATCATGATGATGGATCATAGTTGGTGATAGGAAATGTCTAAACATAATTATTCTAAACAAAAAATGGTTTTGATTTTATTGTAGGAAGAATAGGCTATGAATTTGACATAAACAAAATGAAATGCAACTGAATCCTGACAAATCATGAGATAAATAATAATATGCATCCTTCTGGTTTTTTTATTAAAAGTATAATTTATATTAATAATTAGTGTGTTCTTAATATCAAAGAACACTACAAAAAAGGCATCCAAACCATATCCTTTACAAATATTATTATCAAAGAATGGTACAGATTTATAAATGCTAACATTTTATTTGCTAGCCTATGATCGCTTCTTGATTTAACTCCATTAGAAAAATAATGGTTGGATTGTGAAATCTAATCCAATCAGCCATGTATCAAATGGTAGAGAGAGGAAAAATATATGTTCAGGTGCTTGGAATCAGTGGAATAGGATATTTAATTAAAAAGTAAAGAGACTTCATGAACATGTTACTCTAAGAGGCTGGTATCATGAAGGGGGAAACTATAACTATTTTGTTGTTGCAGGTGGTCCCATTTAAGTGTAAATCTATTTAATTACAAAAATAGAATCTTTTCCTAAAAAATAGGAGTAGTGGTTGCATAGGAGAAATATTTTCAGAGATGGGTAGCAACTAGGAGCAAGAAGTTGCAACCCCTGCAGAGAATTTTTAGGCACTTTACAACCAATAAAAAATGTTCTATAAATATATATTTTTAATTTGGTTTTACATTCAAACCTCCTAGATTTCCTCTATAGGTATAAATTTTACAGTTTTTGAAAACCATACGATCATTTCACTGTATACTTACTCCTAAATAATCTATGCAACACCTATAATTATTTTTGCAATTGTAATGCCATGAGACCAGGCTCTAAGCCTTTAAAAAAACTTTCAGTGTAATGGTTTAATTGAATATGAAATGTTTAGTCATTGTATTAATGTGGGTGGAAAGCACTTTCTTAGCTACAAGAAAGGTATAAATCCAACCAAATACAGTCTTTTGTTACCACTCTTGGGACTACAAAAAAAATGTTAAAATTATTACATATTTTATTTTTGACCTTCAGAGTACACCAGATGACTAGGGTTCTTAACATTCTTCAAGCTTTAATATTGACCAATAGGGACTCCCTATATTCACTTTGTGTGATTCCACTCAAGTCACATCTGACATGCATGTGATTTTATGAGACACAGGGAATTCTCTAACATGTATGAGAGAATGGGGTCCACTAATAAATACTACTCTTGCATGTGCTTTATAAAGCCCAAATTTTGACACCTCTATGTACCCAACAAGAGGATTTGCCCTACCTAACAATGAGTGTGATATTTGGGCTAGCACATCTTCAAAATTAGTATTATTTTTATGTCTCTTAAAAAATATTTATTATAAAATGGGTACTTCTATGTAGACACCTAAAATGGCCCTAAGGTATTTATTAGTTGCTAATTAACATGATTTAAGGGTACTTATCTAGTTGTCGATTATTGTTATAAATTTGGTTTTGTTGGCATGTTTGTTAGTTTTTAATTGTCTTCGCTATTCTTTTTCCCCCTCACTAATTCTTATTTTTAGATGGTATAATTGGAAGTATAAATAATTATAAAAAAATAATCTTTCTCATAATAATGGATCATAGTTGGTAATAAGAAATTATATTCACAATTATTCTAAAAACTTTAGATTTAATATTTATGCAATATTGAACATAAAATCTATAAAAAAAATGGTTATTTTAATAAATTCCCTTCAAATACGATTCAATTTTGATGATTTCAAGTTCTGATTTGATTCCCCACCCACAATGCAAAAAGATTTAATTAATATCAAAGAATGCTACATATATATATCTGCTAACATTTTATTTACTAGCCTGTGATCACTTCTTGATTTAACTCCATTAGAAAAACAATGGTTGGACTTTGAAATCTAATCCAATCAACCATATATCATGTGGTGGAGAGAGGAAAAATCTATGTTCAGGTGCTTGGAATCAGAGGAAGGGGATATTTAAAGAAAAGAAAAGTAAAGAGACTCCATGAATGTGCCACGCTAAGCCTTTTAAAAAACTTTCAGTGTAATGGTGGAATTGAATATAAAATGTTTAGTCATTATCTTAAGATGGGTGGAAAGCACTCTCTTATCTACAAATAAGGTATATAAATCCAGCCAAATACACTCCTCTATTACTGCTCTGGTCTCACAGACTGTTTGATCCAATGGATGTTATTAAAATCTTTCATTTCTTTTTATAATTGTTAAATTGGGGGACTACCAAAAAAATTGTTACAATTATTACATATTTTATTTTTGACCTTCAAGGTACATTGGATGACCAGAGTTCTTAACATTCTCCAAGCTTTAATCTTGACCAACAGGTACTCCTTGTATTGACTTTGTGTGCTACCACTCAAGTCGCATGAAACATACATGTGATTTTGTGAGACCCAGGGAATTATCTAACACGTACAAGAGAAGTGGGTACACTAATAAATACTACTCTCACATGTGGTTGATAAAGCCCAATTTTTTCCACCTCTGTGTACCCAACAAGAGGGTTTGCACTAACTAACTATGAGTGTGATATTTGGGCTAGCATGTCTTCCAAATTAGTACTGATTTTATGTCTCTTACGAAATATTTATTAAAAAATGGGTACTTCTATGTATACCCTTAAAATGGCCCCAAGGTATTTACTAGTTTCTAATTAGCATGATTAAAGGGTACTTATCTAGACATCAATTATTGTTCTAAATTTGGTTTTGTTGGTACATTTGTTAGTTTTCAATTATCTTCGTTATTATTTTGGCTCCCTCAATTATTATTATTTTTCCTTATCTCTACTTTGTTGTCTCATGTTTTGTGTCAAAAGTGTCCTGACACTTTTAGACTTTTTTCCCGGTCTTCACTTAGTCAAGGTGCACTCGCCTCCTTTGTTCAATATTTTTCACTTTTCAACAGTTTGATTTTGGTTTGCATGCCAATAAGGTCCTAATTTGAATTAAGTTTTTTATAGATACATTAATCATTATAGTTCATTCAACATGAAGAAATAGACTGAGCATTCTTATAGATCACATATTATATTTACCACTCATAAGCATTTGAGAGAGATCAAGCCATCATTAAAGCATTTATCAGTCTAAAGCTAGTATTTATCGAGGAGAAATTTTGACACATGACTTAGGGTTTTATATATCACTGGAATTGTTTTCAATTTTTCAATTTATTATTTATAGACATATTTTTAATCAAGTGGTTCTCACCATTTAGGGCCTTGATAATTAGATGATGCTTAAAAAGCCATATAACCCACAACACATGCCTTTAAAGCTCATAGTGTTTTCCTTATATTTTAGATATTATCTAATATTTAATAAATTTTTATAAAGTTATTGGTTACTTTTCTATAGACTCCTAAAATGGCCCCAAAGTATTTATTAGTTGTTAATTAGCATGATTTTAGGGTACTTCTCTATTTATCAATTATTGATGTGAATTAGGTTTTTTGACACTTTTGTTAGTTTTCAATGGTCTTCATTATTCTTTTGTCCCCCTCACATATTCCTATTTTACCTTCTCTCTTATTTTTTGTCTCAAACTTTGTGTTAGAATAATCTCAACACTTCTATCCTTGTTTCTTGGTCTTCACTTAGTCATGGTACACATGCACCTTTTGTTATGTGTGACAGTTTGATGTTGGTTTGTGCACCAATAAAATTCTAATTAAGTTAATTGTATATAAATACATTAACCATTATAGTTCATTTAACATGAAGAAATACTTTGAGCATTTTTTACCAATCACACATGATATTGTTAGTATTATATTGAGCACTCACAAGCATTCTATAGAGACTAGGGCATCATTAGAGCATTTATTAATTTGAAGCTACTATTTATTGAGGATAAATTTTGAAACATGACCTAGGATTTTGTATATCACTATAATTATTTTCAATTTAATATTTTTTGACATATTTTTATGAAGTGGCTCTCACCATCCTAGGGGCTTGATAATTAGACAGTGATTAAAACCCTATGTAACCCTCAACACATGCCCCTAGATCTCACATTTTTTCCCTTAAGTTTTAGATATTAACCAATAGTTACTTGAGTTACTATGTGTTGCTTACTTTTCTTTAAACACCTATAATGGACCCCAAGGTATTAGTTAGTTGTGAATTGGCATGATTATAGGGTACTTGTCTATTTGGTGATTCTTGGTCTAAATTAAGTTTTGTTAGTGCATATGTTGGTTTTCAATGGTACTCATTTTTATTCCCCCCTAAATTATTTCTCTTTTTCCTTCTCTCTTATTTTTTTTATCTTGAGCTTTGTGTTAGAAGTATCCCAACTCTTTTATCCCCTTTTTCAGTCTTCACTTAGTCTGGGTGCAGTCCCTTTCATTTCACATTTTGAACTTTTTGACAATTTGATGTCGATTTACATGCAAGTAAATTCATAATTTTAATTTAGTTTTCTATAAATACACTATCCATTATAATTCATTTGACATGAATAAATACACAAATCACACATGATATTTTTGGCATTATATTGAACACTCACAAGCATTCTAGAGAGATCAACCCATCATTAGAGAATTTATTAGTCTTAAGCTAGTATTTATCGAGGAAAACTTTTTACACATGACCTAGGGTATATATCACTAGAATTGCTTTCAATTATGTAATTTACTATTTTTAGACATATTTTTAATTGAGTGGTTCTCACCATTTAGGTGCTTGATATTCAAATGATGCTTAAAAATCCATGTAATCCTCAACACATGGCCCTAAAGCTCACATTGTTTAATTAAGTGTAATTGTAGTAATTCTTAAAATGGCGTGTTAGCATTATATAGGAATAGTTTTGCTTATGCTATATATAATACATAGTTTTAGGTTATTATACATAAAGGTTTAATTTTTGAGGCTATTCCTTGATTATAAGAGTGTTTTTTTACTTCACTGGAACTTGTCTGACAAGACAAGGAACTTTAGGTAACTTTAGAAGGTCAAGGGTGCATAATTTATTCTCATTGATCCCTGTTATGGGGCCTTAGGATCATGTACATGGATGAAAACCATGTGTTATGGATAACACATATATGTAGAGTGAATGCACATAATGAAACTCATATAGAGAACAAAACACACATTCAAATGAGTAGAAGTCTTATACTTTTAGAAATGGAACTTCTATTCAATGAAAGAATAGGGAAGAAGTATAAAGGTATACAAAGATTCAACGAGGCTAGGAGAGAAGGCTCTTGTGATTAGAAGGAACAACACTTTTTATGATTTTCCTAGATTGGAGAGTGTTTGCAGAGCATGCTACTTATATTTATAACTATGTCTGTGTTTATAATGTGTGGTATTGACTCATCAAGTATTATTTCACTCTTTTTTAGATGTTCATGTTACATTATTTACATAATAATAATACATGAGTAGTTACAAGTGTTGTCAGTTATAAAGAAAACAATTACAAGTTGTTTCATCTTCATTTTTGGGTGATGGCTAAACTACCTAGTATGTGGTGGATAACTTCCCAACTAGATGTTTGACAAGTTATATGATAATAAACACCAATTTTTAAGCCATGTGTTTGGATCAAGTTGATACGTGGATGCACTAAACAAGCACAAGTGTAGTGCATAATACTATGAGCAAACATTAATGTGGTGTGTAAATATATGAACAACTACGAGTAAGCATAAGTATAGTGCATAAGACTATGAGAAAGAACAAGTGTGGTGCATAAGACTATGAGGTAAGAACAAGTGTAATGTGTAGGACTATGAGCAATCACAAGTGTAGTGTGCAGAACTGTGAGCAAACACAAGTGTGGTGTAGAGGACTGTGAGCAAGCATAAGTATGGTGTGTAAGACTATGAACAAGCACAAGTGTGGTGTGCAAAATTGTGAGCAAGCACACATGTAGTGCATAATAATATGAGCAAGCATAATTAAAATGCATGAGAATGTGAGAAAGCATGAGTAGGCTCATGGCTTGTAGAACTCCAAAGTGATATGTAAATGAGTTGAACAAGTTTATAAAGGAGGGGTGTACATGACATAGGAGATGTGCACAAATCACTCATTTAATAAAAGTGATGCATTTGTGCACTTTAAAAATAAATTAGTTAGTGAATATCCATCACTCAAAATAGATAAAAGGTATCTGTGGATTTAATGGTTCATGCCCCAATGAAAAAAAAATAGTTTCAAGTGAAAACTTGTGTGTTGCTAAATGTATTATCTATTTAAATAAGTTAAACATGTGACATTGATTATACAAGCTTTACCTAAAAGTTTATATAGGATCATAAATTAAACAAAAGTGGAAATCATGATAGCTTAACTAAGAACAAATTCACACTAACAAGTGTGAAATCTATTGGTGGTCAATACTTCAAGGAAGATTGAGAAGAAAGAATATTCTTATTTTTTACATAAATTTTTTTGGAGATAGAGTGGCACTACATAAAAAGGTGTATGGATTACATCAACATCCAAATTAAATAATTGAACAAAAATGTTGATAGTTTAACTAAGAACTTGTTCATGCCAATTTTGGTGTCAAACTCATAGATAATACATGACTTGCAAGAAACTCTAAATAAAGTATGATTATAACATTAAAGTACACTTTAATTTTATTGTTTAAAGAACTTATTTAACCTAAAAAACTCTTATAAATTCATAATAGAAAATATAATCTCAATAAATAAATGAAACTACAAGTTGACCCTATAATCATATAGAGACTCAACAATAATTCTATAAATCTACATGGAAATGCACATTTTATTACTTTAAAGACCTAACATTTATCATTGAATTTTTATCATAACATTATTTTATTTATTTATTTATTGAAATACATTTATATATCAAGTAATCAAAAAATAGGAAGACAAAGTATATAGATGGTTGTAATAAAAAGATAGCTAGTAAGAATTAATGACCTGATATCAATGATAAAAAAAAAATGAAGATACAACAAAGTACTAATTTTTTTTGGCTAAACATAGTTATATATCAATATTATCAATATAAAATAATGTAAAAAAATATAAATAAGTGTGAAACATCAAGCATAGGCTATAACACTAGAGGGAGGTGTTGGTGAATCATCCTTGGGAGGTAAAGCAACCCAAGAAAAGTGCTCTCCTAATAGTAGATCTGGAGCCACCCAACCATCATGATAATTATTTGGTGGATCTAAAGGCATGTACACACCCCACCTAATTTGAGGAGACATAATAATCCTAATTTTCTCACCACCCTATGTTGTAAAATTCAAACAAGATGACCTATCAGAATCTTCACCACATGGTGAGAAATCCATTCCCTACACTAACCATCTTGAGATTGAAACCTCATAATGTTGACATATGGGTGGCCTTAATCTATTTAATATTTTTATATTCACATAAATAAATGGAGACTGAGTCACTATGAAATATAACTAAGATAAATTAGGCCACATATATCTTGTAAATAAGTGGAGGGGAGGAGAAACAACTATGCAAGTGGCTCTGCTAACATTTTGGCACCAGTGGTGGAGATACTTATGGTAACACATCTAGAGGGATCCTACTCATAGTGCATGGAACACTTCATCAATGATTGAGGATCTCTTTAAAATGATATAAATATAAGGCCACCTTTTAAGTTTGTGCTTGGATATGTAAACATGCAAAACTGATCATAATAAATTTATTATTAATATAAAATTGATAATAAAGAGCCTTATTATTGAATATAAGAGCATGTGTATATTTAAAAACCTATAAGAGAATAAAATATCTAAAAAAATCCAAATAAATGTTATGTATTTCAGCCACTGAGATGGATATACAAAAAAAATCCATCCTCTAGTTGATGGGCTATGGGTGGAAATGTTAAAATAAAATGTGTATTTATTTCCAAGGGTCACAAACCCAATGGCATGTAAAAAATAAGTGTTTAAAGGTCTTTGGTCTAGAGCACACATGAAACTTTGGATGAGGTACCCCAATGTGATTGAGCCTTTCCCCTAGTTATAAACCCTGTAGATTAAACAACAAATAAAATGGGTGATCTTGGGCTCAATTTTAGAATCACATATTCAATTAATACATGCAAGCCACATCTGAGGAGAGGAGTTTAAATTCCATTGAATATATAATTTTCCAAGATCCAAGGAAAAGGGACTCATAATATAATAGATCAACTCTAGAGAGTAGTGGCTCATTTGTCCCTAATACAAAGTGGAAGTCCCATGAGTCAGTAATACATCAAAGGAGATAGATAGATGGGGAGACCCCATATGTTGTTTGTTGATGGGATTCCACATCCTAAAGTAAATATGAAACATTAGATCACTAGGTATTAATTAATTTAATTTAAAATCATGGTGTCATATGTAAATAGGCATTCAATCCCATAATCATTATGAATTCTACATATATAGAGGCATGACAATGATCAATAAAAATATGTAGAATATAGTTTCCCCCTTCAAGATATGAGTGAAGCACATGAAACATATTGATATATAGATCATGAAAAAAGTTGAAAAAATATCCAAGGGGAAATGCGATAATAAACAACATATATGAAGAAATCATTTGAATTTAGCAAAGTGATCTTAAATAATAGTGGCAAACATATAAATGAAATTTAGAAACTTAAGTTATGTGAAAAAAAAATTTATGTTTTTTTCCCCAGTATATAAAGAAGTTATAAAAATACCTCATTATTACCTTTTACCATTTAAAAATAGAGCTTGATAAAGAGCATATCATGTCAAGCTATAGAAAATTTATGGTACACAAGCTTGATTGAGTGAGAAATGTTGATGTGTTGGGGCACAAGCCAAGGTCAATAAGTTATTTTGGCATTGTTTTTTATTATTTGTTTGCATTTTTATGTAATATATCACATGTATATTTGACAAAGAGGATATATTTTCTCCAATTTTGAATTTTAATGATCTTGGTTGAGTTTTAATAGTCTTGACAATACCTTTAAAATCCTAGTAAAAACTTTATGGTTCTAGTTAAACATCAATATTTTAAAAATGCATGTGTTTGTAGCTACGCATTTTGAATCTAAAAACATGTATAATTAGGGAAAAATTGTCTTATTTTAATGTGATGCATGCCACCATGCACATGTGGGATCTCCTTCTTAGGTATGTGTTGAAGATAATGTAATTACTTAAATTAGTAGAGGAAAATCAGGCACACCTTGATGCAATTTTTCCTATCCATGTAACACATCTTCCCTCGATGTAATTCAACTCTGCTATGCTCATCACTTTAGATGAGCTTTGAAATGGATACACTTGCATATTTTTTATACCGACATAGAATATGACCATTGATTTAGAGGATGTATGGTGCATTTTGAAACTTTCAATCAAAGGGAGAGTAGGTGAAAGGTTATAAAACTAAGGGAAAAATAAGACTAGAACGCATGATTATTATATGGGTATGGTTAGACCTATATGGGTGTGAGGAGGATTTAACTTCAAGGAGAACCTACAAAGTGACATAACATGCATTCATAGATATATACTTATAATATTGAGTTACATCATGGTGATTGACACAGTTGGTGTATCACACTCTTATGGGTTATATCACATGGTATTAGAGATGGAAGAGAGATGGGTAATTTACTTATGTAGTCATCGTATGCTCTCCCACTTATATAAATAATTACACAAATTCATTTATGAGTCACATAGGGATGAATACTTGTAAAGACAATATTATAGTATTGATGAGTACTTGTGTTAAGTAGACCCATATGTCTACATGCCACTCTAGGTGATATGGAGATACCATTTTCCTACATGTGGTACATGAAGTTATAGAATAGGTGGATGGACCATCATCTCAAAAATTTTAAGAGGATATTAGACTCATTCAAAAAGGAGGACATCACTAGCAGCCATATAAAGACCAACTAGGTTAAGTTGAGGATGTCATATAATTATAGTGAATTAAGAGGACCATGTGGTACCAATATCAGTATCTAGGGTAAATCAGGTAGTTTAAACATGAAAGAGTTTTTATATATGTCAAATGGACACAAAACATGCCCCAATCATTTTAATATAACATAAGTCATGAAGATGTTCCCAAAGAGATAGGGAAAAGATGGTACCGACCTTTGAGGATTAGGTATCAATGAATGATGGGGAATCTGAGAGGTATCCCAACCCAAGGGTTGATGATTCTAGAGTGATTAAGGCATGAAGAGGGCATTGGGATGAGGCATGCTCATCATAATTATTCTCACCATCTTCTAAGTAGGACCTAGATGATTTAAGTAGGGACCTTAAATATGACATGCGAGATGTAGGGGTCATGGGATATATAGAAGTAAATGAAATAGAAGAGTCTGAAGTAGGAGGGGAATATAAGGGAAATATGAATAATATCCCTCCAATAATATAGATGTGGGATAACGACCACATGCAAGATATCAAGGTGAAAAATTCAAATAAATTATTTTATAATCTTTAATATTAATGTTTTAGGTAAATTGATTAATTTTTTATTAATTTTTAAAATAAATATGATGGTTTGGGACCTTACCATCTTGTCAATAATTGAGAGACTGACTCAAGTCATATCAAAATATATTCTTAGAATTATTAATCAAGCTCACTTCATGGAAGAGATGCATTTCCCTCTTTTTAATTCAAACATCAAGGTTTGTGTTGCATAACTACAAGAATTTTATAGGGTTTATGAAATTAACATAAATATCACACAGACATAAATAGATTCTTAAAAACACATCTCTTAATTTGAGGCCTCATTAGCAACCTTGATTGAAAAGAGAGACATACTTAGATATGAGGCTAGGATGCCTCCATCCAGTGGTGATGGGTTTTTGAAAACTATGTTTATAAACTATCAACAACTATATAAACACTATATATAGGTCATGACACATTTTCATAAATATCAAGGCTTACCTTAGGATCCCAAAATAGTGTTTGGAAACATGTGAGGATACAAATTCCTATGTCCACAGTGTCTATTTTTCCATAGTTTAGGTAAAAGAGGCAAAGGATTCATTCCCTTGCACTCAAGACATGATTTGTATAGGTCATATGCCCCTTGTGTGCTTCATATTATACCTAACATTTACAATATATTTTACCTTTTGACTAATATGTGTCATTGTGCACATGTTTATGAATTTTCATGTGAAATGTATGTGCTCAATTATAATCATAGATTAGGTAGTCATAAAAGTCACTCTATACAAAATATGAAATATAAAAAAAAAACAATTCATAGCATACTATTTTTGCATTCTATAATGTATAATAAGGTAAAGTAAATGAATAATAACCCAAGAATCAATCCATAAAATTTATATAAATGTAAATCATGTGTAACACCAACACATGTATGAACAATAATGAACAATTGAAAGAAATAATAAAAATAGATAGAATACAAGCACATAAAATAATATTAAAAATGAAATGGAGCCTTACTAATACACTCTTTTTATTATAATTCATTGTTTATAACTATAATAGCTCAAATTTGTTCTCATAATTTATAAATCATTGTGGATTTTTAGGAACAAGGTGAGGGGAAGAATAAAAAATAAGTAATGAATATAAAGAAGGTAAAATAATCAAAATGTAACATAAATAAAAAATTAGAAGAATAGTTAAAAAACATAATAAAAATCACATTTGTGAGAAATCAGAAAGCTCATAAAGGAGGAATTCAAATTAGTATAGATGAATGAAAACATCACATGAGGATAAGAAAGATAAGGTGAAAATAAAGAATTCTAAACACACTAGAAAATAATACACAAAGAAAACTGTGACACACATGCAAGATTATGAATAAATTTTAAAAATTAATAAAGTAACATAAGAAGCACTAAATGAGACAATAGATAAAGCAAATTGGAAACAATTAAATAATAATAATAATAATAATAATAATAATAATATTGGAAAAAATCAACAAAAAATAGTGAAATTAAATAATAAGTACGAGTATGTCATCAACAAAATCTAACCAATAACATAGTTATAATATGGAGTAGAAAAAAATATCGTAGGGGTGGCTATGAAACAAGCCATGATAAATAATCTTCTAAGATGTCACACTTACAAAATTCATTTATATTTGTTGGTCCATGTAGAATTGTTGCTTTCATATGTCATTGATTTCTCAGTGTGAATTGGTCTTAAAGATATTTTATCTAGTTTTGAAACCATATACACTCTCTTTGGAATGGATTTAAAATTTTGAATATGTATCCTTCTTAGTTTGGATACTATATTTTGCTTTCCACATGTTAGTTTTTCTTATAAAATAAGTTATTGATATTTTATCTTAGAAACTCTTAGTTTTTATGAATATGACTACTTGTCATTCATGTCTAAATTTCATGCATTATTACATTGTTGAATAAATTTCTTTATGATTTGTTGCTAGGAACTATGTGAAATAAGTTTTAAATTTTCTTTGGACCTGCTTATATAGGAAAAATGATACAACCTAAGGGTTCTCTTTGTATGCCATCATATCTTTTGATAATTATTTCTATATAAGTTGTAGATATTTTTCATAAAATTTAATTCTATAAAGGATCACATTGGTGCAAAAATTTAAATTTAAACCATTATCTACCATGATTTTATTCCTTTATTTAGCATCTATGAAAGTTATAACTCGCAAGAGACCATTATATGAACTATCAATTGGAATTTTTTCTGTTGTCAATTAAAATTTGAATTGAGACATATGTTTTTCTTCGATGCTTCAACTATACAAATAAAACTATCACTTGGTTATAGTCAAATACTAAATGATTATAACTCTTATTTATCACATTCCTTAAGTTAATATTTAAACTTTTGGCTTATTTTTTTCTATGATTTGAAAGAGGATTTATGAAAATTTCTAAAGGTTTATTTGGAGAATCTATAGATTAATTAACATTATTTTCACCTTTTATTTGAAATTGATTGAAACTCAGCTATTTGATAAATGTCCTTTAACTCTATAATAATTACAAAATGTACTTGGATTATATAATTCATAGGTGTTTTATCTATTTGTTTTATTAATTCAACCCAATAGGATAAAATTTATATAAAATTTAGATTACTTAAGATATAAAATAACTAAACAAATATGAGTGTAACTAGTAGAATATAGTAACTTCTAATTTATATAAAACACTAGAAGAATTGAATACTTTGTTTGTTTTGGGTATGTGAAGGTCTATGTTAGGATGTAATTATCAATAGTGAACAAGAAAGGGCATGTAAGTGTTTGGATTTGGAAAAGACAGTTCACACAAACATAGACAAGTGTGTACTTCATGGACACCTGCACAATGCAACATTATTTGATAGTGTGGGAAATTATCCTACATGCATATGCTAAATTTTAAAATTTTGAATATTGTACCTACATCTGACATGGTTTTTTTTAAGGGCCCTTAGGAAAAATCCTTATGTAATTTTTTGGTGAATATTGAAAATCTAGTTTTGAAATGGAGGTAAATAAAAGGGAAAGTAGTTTTGTTGGGAAGGTGAATCATATGCACCATTTTTTGGATTCTAAAAAGAGTCTAGTCCTAATAGACACCATCCATGAGCTCTAGATGATGAACACACCCTCTAAATGCCATCCATAGTCTCTATACGGTGTCCACAGGCTTTAGATAGTGTCCATGGGTTATAAACGCCATCCAAAGGCTCTAAACACTGTCCACACATTCTAAACAATGCCCATGCCCTCTAGATGATGTCCATAGGTTCTAGATGCCATCTAGAGCCTATGGATGATATTTAGAGTGCATGGACATTGTCTAGACCTAGTGGATGTCATTTAGATGGTGTGGATGGTGTCTATAATATATGGACATCATCAAGAGGGTGTGGACATCATCTAGAACAATTGGACAATGTTTAGATCCTATAGACATCATCCACAAGGCATGGATTATGTCTAGATGTTGAGGATGCTATCCAAGGGCTCTAGACACCATCCATAACCTGTGGAAATCATCTAGAATGTGTAGATTCTGTCTAAACCTAGAGTTCATGGATGTTATTTAGAGTGCGTGAACAATGTATAGACCATGTGGATGATGTTAAAGTCTGGTGAACATCATCTAGAGGGGGTGGATGGAGTCCATAACTCATTAACATCATCTAGAGGGCATGGATGGTGTCTAGAGGGCATGGATGGAATTGATAGTTCGTAAATGACACCCAAAATGCATGGACACCATCTAGAAGGTGTGTATGGCATTCAAGCTTCATGGGGGAGTGCCTAGGCCTTATATATATCCCTCATCCCTTGTATTTTATTCATTTCTCTTATACACATAGCCCAAACCTATCTCATCCTCTAGACTTATACGCTATAACTCATCCTCTATTCTCATTTCTCAATCCTAATGACTTCTAATCCCCTATCTTCTACACCTATTCACAAGTTTGCCTATCGCAATCTTATTTACCCAAACAAATTAAGGCATATAGATGAAAACACTTACAATGATTGGATCAATTGGTGTTGTCTGAGAGGCCTTATTTACATGCCCCACTATGAGATAGACACAAATTTACTTAATATTCTTGTGTCTAGTTACAAACCTTCTACTAGAGAGTTTTATTTTAGCCTCAACTCTCTAATTATTACTTTTGGTACCACTCTTTCAGAAATCGATCAATTGTTAGGACTGCCACACAAAAATCTCAAGATTGTGACCATAAAAGCTATTTTATTTGAAGAAGATAAAATTTATCTCAAAAATAACTTGGCTATAGATACATCCACCTCAACAGGTAACCTTTATCTTATTTTCGTTAATTAATATTCAATGTTTTTTGTATGAAATTTGAAATTAAATGTCTCAATTATAGATTGAAATAATTTTTTGCTTCCATTACAATCACCCCTAATCATTCAAGAAGGGGTCTTTTAGTTCTGAATATAACAAAACCATATGTAGAGTCCCTCGTTGAATTTTTCTAGGTAAGGATTGTTTTACAGGGAAGACTTGTAGATATCCCTTTTTGGGCTATAACATACATTGTTCATTGTCTTGGAGGACAACAATTCAATTGGTGTACATTCATTTCCAACAAGATAATAAATGATTTGGATTGTGCCTTTCAAAGTGATAGTTACAAAAAAAATATTTCTAATTATGTATTAGGTTTATACTACAAAGTGTACCATGAGCTGAGGGGAATAACTATTCCCACAATATTGCATGAAAATATGGAATCTAATTCAATGGTCCCTGTGGAGATGTATGCAAGTTTAAAGTGTACCTCTAATTCATTAAGTTATCATGTTATTAGTTTTTTACAATTCAAATATGATATTAATTATGTATGTTTCCTTGTAATAGAAAAGAGAATCTATGTCTCAATCCAGAAGAGAAGTTGCACTTAAAAAATACCATCCCATTGAGGGCTCTAGGGATTCTCTGTTTGATAGGGGTGATAATACAAATTCTAGTGCGGTGACACCATTTATAAGGCATAAGAAAATGTAGAGATCTATCTTGACTACTACTTCACATCAATTAGGGCCCTTAGGCACATCCCTACCCTTAAATCTAGGTTCAAAATTTTTCAAAGTTTATTAAAATTTGATGTAACAGCAAAAAAAATGGAATTATTAATAGTCCATGTCATTTCATAGCGGCATCCAACATTGGTAACATTTCCCATCAACCGGTGCAATATTTACCTCCTGTGTAAGGTATTTGACTTCATGTTTTCAATTATGCTATTTTTATATTACATGAATTTCAATATGTTAAATTGAATTTTTGATTATATGATAATTTGAGTGTTTGAAATAAATTAAAGGTTTGACTTTTATTACAACATGTCCACCACAACAAAACATATTGACAACTTGGAGTATGGATCCTAAGTCTATTGTCTCTGACCTTCAGGTTAACTTAGGTTTAATTTTGATGAAGTTTGTTTATTGATTAGTGATCGCATTTCATATTATAGGGTAATGTTTAGTGAGAATTAATATGCCACCTCTCCCCCCATCATAATGTACAAACTAGGGGGAATAATTTACTAATGCTGACAAGTAGTAGGGGAATAAATTTGCATATAAAAACCTTGAAGTTACCCAAATTATTTGTGGGTGGAGTGTTTCATGGTGCCATGGCACTTTTGCATAACATTGATCTTGACAATGTTTTCCTTGAGGGTATTGATTTCATGCCTGTAAATAGATTTTTTGTGCACAATATTATTCAAGGATCTCAATTATAAGATCCAGAAAAAATAGTTGGACATGGTTTTTCTAGCTAACCACCTAAGCACACAATGACGAGGCACAATCTCTTGATGAATTGACATCCTTTCCATTGAATAATCTTGTTACAAAGAATGCTTTTGCTTTATTATGTGACATTGTATAGATCAATTTGAAAGTTTTGAAACAATGGGAGATTTGATAAAAGGCTTTGGTAAAATAAATTAATGTGCATTATCATAACCATTCCCAAAGATATTCTCTATATTCTTTGGTTCAAAATGATTAGTCCAAAATTTATGTGTTAGTTAATCAAGTTGAATTAGGATCCATTTCTGTGGAAAATCCCTACCGTCCTCTGATAAGGTTTCTTGTACATGCAAATGTCTTTGATCCCATAAAAATATCCATGTTATCCTTATCCTTGCTTAAAACCCTAGATGTGCACCAAATGACCACAATAAAATAGTGATAATACATGAAATGGATGGGGTTGTACTAACCTTATCCACCCCTTATGACTAAGTGTTTCCTACATGTCCTATACTCTTGAGAGGGACGTTAAACCAAATGTAGTTCTCCCACCTAGTTAAGTGTTTGCAATCATGTGTAATGCTAGTATGTTGTGTAATTTTGTGTATGGATTTAAACATTTGAAAAATATTCACCTGACCTTGGAAATGGTATTCAAATTCAACTTAGGACCTTCTCTTATGAGGGGTTTCAAATTTGGGATATTTATCAATGTTCCTCTCAATGTGTAGTGTATTTTCTAGTGATAGGTAGATTATTGCTAGATATTTAAAAGGCTTAGGATTGATATATTTATACAATTGACTCTTTGGTTGAATTTCTATGAATTGATATGCTAAATGTATGGGCTAACCCATATGAAAAATTTGAATTTGGGAAACTATCCATTAAAGGGCATGTTAACATGTCCAATATAAGTAAATAGGTCTATAATGATCGAACTATCTTGGAAAGTATTGTATAGAGAATAATTATAATTGTTTAAGATCAGGAAACTATCAGATAATGATACTAGGTTGTTTACACATATATTAGGAAGTTATTGTGTAGCAATAATGAAAAATTGAAATGGTAATGCCCATATATGAACAAGAGTCATATATGCAACTATAAGTCAATTATGTTAAAAATTAGTCAAATTACACATTGTCAAGTTTATAATATCAAATATGAGTGTCTACATTACCCCCATTTTATTATAGAAATGGAATTTATAGAGTAAAATATTATAAGGTGATACCTAAGGATAGTCACGATAAGTGTGCTCAAGTATGTATTGTGTTTCACCTTGATCCACAAACATGTAATGAAACATGTAGAAGTCTTTTTTTGCTTATGATATAAATTTTGAAAGTGACAACATTGAATATATGTGAAGTAAAATATTAAGGAATGGATACACTAGATGTATATAAACTAAGCATGTCATTTTGAGACTTATAGTTTTGAGAGAATGAAGAATGGAATGATCATTCCCCATGGATATACCAATGTAAAACCATGGTTGAGTTGAATATCTATGAACCCTCATTGAAAATGGAGAATTGTCTAGAATTTAAGCTATGCAAAACATCAACCCCACATATCTCACTATATATAAGTAATGGAATTTACTATGGGATCTAATGAATATGATAAATTCCTAAGTAATGCATAAGAATCTACGTAAAGTTTTTGAATCATCCATTAAAAATGGATTATATGATTCAATTTGAGTAATACCTAAGTAAAGGCTAAGTATTTTTTTCGTATAATGTGTCGCATAAGCTTTGCATATGTTTTGAATCTAATAACTTGAATAATCTGAGTCCAAGATATAATATTTACAAAAATGTGAAAATATGCCTTGCATATGCCCCTAATTTGACAACATGTGTAATCTAAATCATGTAATATGTGTAATAATCTCATAGAGCATACAAAATATAACTCATAAATCTATAAAATATCTAACATATGGCTTGTATAATCCCCCAATTGTGTCAAACTTGTCATGATCTAAGTAAAACCTATAATAAATTTGTGTGAATTTGTACCATTTTGAAGTAATTTGTGCCCAAAATATATTTTTTTAAATTTTGAAGGATCAATCTCTAAAATAAGCCATTGTGCATGTCTCCATTTTGAGCTGAGGAATGTATCATACAAATAATTAATCTCAAAAGAAAGGAGTTAAATGCATCATGTTAAATATACAAATATATAAGCAATGTAAAGAATGTACTTACATGTGGAGATCATGACATCATAGTAAAAATAAATCATTTGATTATGTATGGAACATGCATCCTAAGGGATACAACTATTATGTCAAGATAATATATCCATGATGTATGCAATAAATAGTCAATATACCAATAAACATCCATAAAATTATTAATAATTATGTATAAGGTGCATGATATGTATCATGGTATTGAAAACAAGAATAAGAGTGGGTGATATAAATCATGGCACAACAAGCTCAATAGAAAATTATATATATATCCACACATAGCAAATAGAGTCACCATAGTGTTATAAACAAGACAACATAATAAATCACACACAATAGCACTAATATAACATAAGCAATAACCAAAAATAATGGAATATCTAATGTAACAGAAGGCTAAGGACCATACACAATGGAAAATCAAATGTCACACATACAATGGGAAATAAAATGTCATTTACATAATAGACAATCAAATGTCACACACATAATGGATAATCAAATGTCACAAAAAATCAGATCAAGCACAACAGAGAAAGAGTCACACAATGTAATGAATAAACAAGCAATACATCATGTAACACATAAAAACAACAATTATGGATAGAACAATCAAGGCTACCCTACATAATAAATATATGCCATCATCACATATATAAAATATAATATCCAATGAAATAATAATTGAAGTTGTATGAGTCAAAGCAAAACATGTATAATTAGTGTAAATTGGATAAAGATGATCAATGGATATAGTCATAAAAAGATAAAACTTGTGTAAATTATAAATATGCCCCCAATGTATGGAGGTCATTCTTGGGTCTATGAATGCCCTGTATATATGTGTTCATGTCATATGAAGCTTGTATGTTTTACATCTCACTTATGTATACATTGAAATGCATGTGTATAGGAAACTCGATAGATAATGTACTATATATGATAAATCATAAAAAAATCATGTAAACAATAAATGCATGTCATGTATAGGTTATAGTTTTTTTTATTGTTTAGAATATTTTAATTTCTTTTGTATTTTAAAATTTTTGAACTGTGTTTTGAATTTTTGAAATTTAATACACATTTGTGTAGTCAAGTAAGGCCAAGTGGAAAGGATACGAAGAATGGAAGGAATCCAAAAAAATATGTACCATATTTTAAAGCCTAATGTACACCAAATGTAATAGCATAGCAGTGTGGAGGAAGTGAAGATAAGCAATAATCCCCCAATATATAAATGATTTAATACATCTTAACTCAAAAGTGTATGTGAAATAATAATAGACATACCCCCAATGGATGATAATTAATGTATGTGATCATATCATAATATGTATGAATGAATATATGTGATCATAATAACTCAATTTTTGTCACAACAAGTATAAATAGTCGATATGCAAGACTAAGTAAAATGTTGAAAAAGAATGTGTACATAGATGAGGTTGTTGTAAAGAATGCATCATTTTTTGAAAGGTTCCATGGATGGATGGATGAGGATAAACAATCAAAAGGAAAGGGCCAAGTGAAAAACAAATCCAAGGGCTATAAGAATGATTAATATAAAATTATGTATACACATGTGTGTCAAGAAAACATAAATAAGCTATGTACAATAGATTATCTTATAGATATCCAATGATACATTCAATGGGATGCTCATACGTATATCTTGGATTTTTCAACCAAAATTCATGTTTGTCATCCATTGAGATTTGTACTGTGACATATTTTTTATACCTATAATAGGATATGCATAACCTACCCCACCATGTTATAGAATTGGTCGATCGGATCTCTATTGCTCTTCAATATCTTATATGATATTTATATCATGTGCCTCTACTATGATTACATTGGATGTTTTTACTTGAGTAATATTGAAGAAATGTTTTCCTCTTCTTGTTATTTCTATGAAGATGTTCCATCTCTTGAAATCATAATCATCAGAAAATTAAAGTCAAATGTAACATAGTCTTGAATCTGACCAAGTGTTGCACCTATTGTCTTTAGCCATTATTTCTCTAATATTGTATTATACTGAATCAAATTAGGGTTGATGTGAAATATAACAAAACATGCTTTAAGACCAAGAGTTACCAGAACCTTAATGAATTCAATGCATTACTTAGGTTCAATAATATTTTCCTAATGATGAATGTCATATCCAAGAGATTAGAGAAATGTCAAGCCACATACATTAATTCCATAAATGTTTGTAATTTCAACATTGGTGCATTTCATGCCATCTATGTAAGGGATAAGAATCAAAGGATCTAGATATGATGAATTAGTTTTAATTTCCCCTTTGAAAATCATACTTTTAATATTAGTCTTCTTAACTACCTCTTGCTTTTGAACTTCCCTTTTATTAAAATCTGATTTCTTAGTTTCCTCTTTCATAAGTAGACTTTTTTGTTTAGCATGTGCTTCTTTTTACAACTTTTATTTTAGTAATTTCTATTTTTTTAATCTTTCTTGTTATAAATTCTATTTATGTATATCTTACTTTTTCAATTGTTCCTTATGTGACTTTTATTTTTTCATTTGTTCCTTGTGTAACTATTCTTTTGATAATCATTCTTTGTCCAATTGTTCCTTAGAATATGTCACCATAATTTGAGTAGGTTTATCACTTATAGGAGATGTGATTGAATATGATGGTGATTTAAAGGATTATCTAATGTATAATCACCACTATAGATAATATTTTATATTTTACTCTTCAAATCCTAAAAAAATATGTATATGATGTCCATGAATTCTATGATAATAACAATAGTATTTTGATATCTCAATATGATGCATATGAGTGAAATTGATCAACTGATTTTGAAGCATATCCCTTAGATTTTCACTTGGATTCTTATTATCCTTGCTAAAACTTCTTGAACCATTACACGTAAATGTATTTTGTTGCTTCTTAACCCATAATTGAGATGAAATTTTTAGAGGTATAAAGTTCTTGAATGTAGAAGCATAAATGCAATTTACATTGTTATTTGGAGGATGATTTATATTTATAATCTTATCCTCAAGTGATGTAAACTATAGACATATTTTCTTTTGGAACTCTTATATGGACTCCCTAATAGTAACCTTCTAATCTATAATTGTTTTACATGCACAAATTTTAGGCACTTTAGATTTAAGATGCATACAAATACTGTCAAGAGAGAATGTGGGAGGTGTAGGGAGGTTTAGATGGATGAGGAGGAAAATTTTAATAATATCCAAATTATAATACAAGATGGGTCACCCTACTATTTAACCTTATTTTTATTTAACAATGCAAATGTTGTCTAAAAGATGTAAAACTTGAAAAAACTATTCAGATTGTAATATATGACATTCAATAATAAATGTGAATGTAAAATCATAATTGATTGAAGTGTAAATTTAAAAGTGGCATATGTTAAAAATAGTAAGTACAACTAAACATAAAATACTTAGCTTTTACGATCTCTAGTTGACTGTAACTAATGTTAATTAGTGGAAATCAGAATAGGACCCTGCTCCCTGTATAATAACACAAGCTAGTTATGTTCACTAATTAAAAACTTGTCCACATTGACTTTGACATAAATATATCTACTCTAACTTTTTTACATGTGTCTATGAGTGGGATGAGATGTTTTAATTCTATTTGTATGGCATGTAAGTCATTGTCTTCTTTCGCTTTGCTTTAGAAATTGGAGGTATTTATAAGAGATACAAACCCAAAAAAAGAGAGGGGAAGTGTAATGGGTTGAGATGACCCCAATCAAACCCCTTATTATTAATTGTTACCTACATATCCATATACTCTAAAGATGGAATCTAGCCACACCTATTTCTCCCACTTAAAGTGATTGTGCAACTGTGCTTCTTGAATATATGTATGTAGCTTGAAATTTGGCTTTGATACTTGAAAATGATAACTCTTGATTTGACTTGATGTGTTTCAAATTTTATTTAAGATCTACCCTAGTGATTGATATTAAATTTTGGAAGAATAGGGTAACTTTGCTCACTATGTAGTAGTGTAAAAATTAGATGCTAGATAAAAATCAATTCCCTTTAAAATGATGTTTTGAATTACTTATATAATGAATTTTTTTGATAATTTCCTTTATTTAACCTTGAAAAACATGTAAGAAGACAAAAAATAATGGTTTAAATTTGGAAACTAGCCATTATTTGGTGTGTTGATAAGGCCACTCCAAATGGACAAGTTCATGATAGTGGACATGTTTGCTTAGGGTAGACTTATCCTAGAGAATCATGGATAATTGTCTTGAGAATGGAATTAATCTAAGGATGATATTGTAGATGATATTTATGGATTATATAACACCTCAGTCTTGCACACTTGGAAAACTCAAACCTTGGTTGTTCCTATCAATTTTAGACCTTTCTCACTTTTGAAAGTCTTGCATTTGCTCTATCTTATGCCCTTTGGAGTATCTCTTGGTCTGACCAATTTTATGTTGATGACATAGATCTTATATCTTTCCCATAATGCATAAAACCTACTTATCTTCCACCTTGACAAGTTCTAAGTCTATACCTACTTTCTTGTTCCTCAGACACTAGCATTTTGGATAGACACTTGCATCGATGTAGGTGTCCTACTCTGATGCAAGTGTCCAGTGCCCTAAAGTCATCTAATTTTCAAATGAAACATATCCAAATAGTCAGCCTAAGTGATTCAATGTGAGTTATTTATCCAAAGGGATTGATATAAATACAAGATCAACCCTCATTCATTCCTCACCTACAAAACACCTAGCATACACCTAGAAAAGACCTAAGACAACTTATCAAAGTACTCAATCAAGCAATGATAAATCAAAGCTTCCCAATTTATTTATATTTTAATATCAATCATAGGAACAACACATACACAGGTCTCAAGTATTTAAAGATCTACCCAAGATCTTGATTTGATAAGTTACAATCTATGTCATTATTGTACTTAATTTGCAGATATTACATGATTCACACACAAGCCAACATGTAGCAGAGAACTACATCAATTTGAGGCCCTCTTTGGAGTATTATCTATGTAGGCAATGCTCATTGATATAGGGGTCTTTGGCGTCAGCTTAATACTATGTTCCCACTAACCCATTCTTCTTCAGGTCACTATGAATATGAAGAACTAAGGTTTTACAATTTCATGAGGAGCAAAAATCTGTGACCTAAATTTGAATACACTAGAACAAAGGTCAAGACAAACACATAAGCATACATGTGGTCACATCCTTTTCCACTTATGTATTTCATATAAGGCACCTACATCAAGTTTAAATAGTAGCATCGACGCAACCATCTAATACTAACACTAAGATCTGTATCCCTAGAGGCACTTAATCTAGAATTTGGTGACTATTCTAGAATCATCTTCCAGTATGCTTCTTGTATGTTCCAGATCCATAACTATGTCAACATCAAAACTAGATAAGTACATTACTTATTTATCATTTCAATGTTTAGCATAGTTATACTTACTATTTTTAGCCCATCTTAATTTAATGAATTTAACATATGTTATATCTAAGTTTAGCATCTAATTAGCCTATTATAGAGATAGTTTATCACCCTTGTACCTTAAGCTATATTTATCCCCTTTAACCATAGATTATCTCAATCTATACTTTTAGGGTTAAACATTTGGTGAACCCGATATCTTTATATTTTCATGCAACTCCTAGGGTGTTCTATAAACTTGTTGATGTTACTGATTTATAATTTACCAAAAATTGTTTAAAAAATTATTCCATTTTCAAAATATAAAAAATACATCAATAAAATGGATTTCTCCCTAGAGTTTGTGTGTCTCTCCTATCATGTTCTCATTTTGGTATTTAGAACATTTTAAATGGACAAAGAGGAACATCTTCCTCATCCTAACCCTAAGGATGGTGATAACTATCATCCATCTGACCAGGTTCGTACTATCACTCCAAGGGGTAAGGTAGATGGTGTATATATGTGTGTTCAATTTGAGGTACGTAGGGTTTGTGATTGTGAATCCCTAAAATATCAAATCACTAGTATGAGCACATTAATAAAGGAGTTATAAAATTAGATTACACTCCTATAAAATCTAACACATGTTAGTGTTCATTATGTGTTTGCACCCTTATCTACCAATCTTGTGCCAAATTAGGTTTCACATCCAAATAAAAATCTAAAATATAATACATCCAAAATAATTGGTTCCAAAAGTGACCAAAAGGCTACTAAGAGACCAAGTGAAATTTTAAGATAAATGCTTCAAAATAAAGTGATCAAACTACCTCCTTTACATCCTATACACAGATCCAAAAACTATTGTGCATATCATATAATTCAAGGGCATTCCACAAACCATTTTTTGGATCCAAATAAGAGGATACATCACATAGTTGATAGTGGTGATCCTAAAATCTACACATCTCACTTGGGAACATAAGAGTTCTAATATTCCAAAAAAAAAAAAAACATTTAAAAAATACAAAAACATTTTGGCACCTACATACTATATTGACTCCTTGGCATCTATGTGTTAGTTCCATGTTAATAGATGGCATATTAGTTACTCATATATACATATGTGTGTTAAGTTTCTATGCAAGTATGATACATGCATACATAAATACATGATCTATTCCTATTTTAGATGTTGGGCCTTACCTATAATCATGTCATATGGATAATGGCGGCATATGCCTCTATGATCACGATACTTACAAGTTACATCATTCTATGGTCACTCTACATTATCATGTTTTGAGCTCATATATGTACTTACACATGCCTTTATCCATGATTATATATTTCATGAGGTACTTGATATGTTATGCATTTGAATTTTTTTTCTAACACATTTGATCCATGAGCTACTATGATATGTTTACTTTGTTTTATTAAGCATTCCTTTATGCACTTTCTTGAGTGCCTTGCCTTGCTATTGTCTTGCTTATTCGAGCATTTGAATATGCTCCTTTGTTTGCAGTCTCCTAGGACCATTTTATGTTGACTTAATTTATTTGACATTGAATATGTCATTGTTGGTTGTATTAACATTAGTTCATCATTAACAACAACAAGAAATTTAACATAGGGGTTATAGAAATTTTGAATTGTCTGAAATTTTGAATTCGGTATGAGTGGGAAAAGAATTGGGGAGAATTTGGCAGGAGGAACAGATCCTAGTGGAACAACAGAGGAAGGAGGAAAATGTGGAGGGTCAGCTTTTGTAACTGACGCAGACACAAAAAGGCCTTCAACAGTTTCTGAGCTCTATAGTGGGGCTGGAGTTTCTCCATCGAAAAAAGCATTAGAATAATCCACGGAGACAACGAAAGACAAAATCAATTATAAAATAAAAAAGAACTTTGAAAGGCAGAAAGGGGCCCTCGAACAAAGGACCTGGTCGTCGTTGTTTGGGAAAAAACCGACTGGGAAATCCCTCTTTCCTCCGGTGACATCTAAATCTTGTTGGGAGAAAGGTGAGTTTCAAATTTTCATCCCAGATCCTTTACTTGATTTCTCTGTTTCTTCAATGGATCTCACCCTAGTAGGAAAGTTTCTAGGAGCAAGACCAAATATAGACTCACTCAGGTCTATGATCAAAAAGAAATGGGCTATACACGGAGAAGTTGACATTGCACCTATGGTAAATGGTTTTTTCTCTTTTATCTTTAATTGTAAAGAAGATCTGAATAAGATCCTGAGTGAAGGACCTTGGTCATTTGGAAGAAGTACCCTTACTATCAAGAAATGGGAACTAGAAATGGATTTTTCAGATTCATTTTTCTTAACAACCCCTATTTGGGCTAGACTACCTGGGCTCCCATTAGAATTCTGGCATGAGGACATCTTCAATGGAATAGCTAGTTCATTTGGCGAGTTAGTGGCTGTGGATAACACCACGGCTTCAAGAACTAAACTCCAAAGCGCCAGAATTTATGTTAAAGTGGCAGACCTAAATCACCTCCCCAAAAAAGTGGAACTTATCTCCAAGCTTGGCAAGAAAACCCAAGTGATTGTCTTTGAAGACCTGCCAAACTCTTGTTATGTGTGCAAGAAGCAGGGGCATTGGGCTAAGAATTGCCCCAACAGGGGAAGATCCATTTCAAGAAATTTTCAGGAAGGCAAAAATATCAAGATCCAACAAAAGAAAATATGGAAGGTAAAAGAAGACTCCCGAAAGATAAGGAAGCCTCAAGATGCCTTAGTTGACCAACACACAGATAAGGTTATTTTCACTGCTGCAGAAGAAGTGGACGACCCTAATGTAACAGGAATAACAGACCCCCTTTTCAAGATTTCTAATGCCCTGATGGAAGAGAAGGGGAAGGGAACAGAGGACAAAGAATCAGATCTTCTATCTGAAGAAGAGGTTAACGTCCCTATTCAGAACACCCAAAGTATAGAAATTCAAGTTTCAAAGGTACAGGATAATGAAGAATTAGAGGAAGGAGAAGTAGTACCTGAAGGGGGAAACAATATAGAAGAAGGAGAGGATGATTTGTGTGAAGATCAGTTTGGGGAAAAGCAGGAGGAACCAATGGTTGAAATTATTACTCCAGCGAAAGAGGCCCTCAAGGCAGAAGAAATGGAAGAGGATGGAAAAAACTCTAAAAGCCAAAAGATTAAAGGAGAGATAAAGAACAATACTAACCACATTACGACAAGAAAAGGTGGGGAAAAAGCTAATAGTCCTCTAAGGAGTAAAGGAGGAAAAGGATCTGAAAAGAAAGCCAAATTTAAACCAGATGTAAGATTTTCAGATAAACCTAGGAAAAAATATGCAAAGAAGAATAGAGAACTGGAAAGTAAGCTCAATATAGCAGATGGAAAGCAGAAAACTTTGCGGCAATGTATCCACAACAATAAAAATAAATGAGGATTCTTAGTTGGAATATTAGGGGGCTAAATAGTCTTCTTAAAGTAGATCTAGTTAGGAATTTTGTTAGAGAGCAAAAGCCATACCTCCTTCTACTTCAAGAAACTAAAATGAGTAAGGAGAAAGCTGAACAGATCAAAGACTTTAAAAATTATACCATTAAAGCTAGTAGCTCTGAAGGTGCTTCGGGAGGTACAGTGATATTATGGAAAAAAAATCAATTTGCTGGCTCTATTTTGATGGAAAGTAAAAATTTTTTTGGCGGTCAATTTAACTAGTGCTGACCAAAAGGAAAGTCGGTATGTTGTAAATATTTATGCTCCAAATATCAGGAATGAAAGAAAAAAGGTTTGGGAAATTCTCTCAAAACTCAGAAGAAAAGATCACTGTGGGCGATGGATTATAATGGGAGACTTTAATATCCCTCTCTATGATTATGAGAAAATGGGTGGTAATACTATTCATATGGAAGGGAGAATTGATCTCATGAGGTTTATAAGCAAAGAAGGTTTAATGGATGTGGAGTTGCAAGGAATTCAATATACCTGGAGCAATAAGAGACTGAACAAGGAATGTATACAGGCCAAGCTTGATAGGGCTCTCATCTCCCCAGACTGGATAAAAGACTATACCTGTAAGCTGGAAGCACGACATAGAATAGGCTCAGATCATTTCCCTCTTATATTCACAGCGGACAAATTGAACCAAAAAAAGAATCATCCATTCAGATTTGAAAAGATGTGGCTCCAGCATCCACAGTTTGAAGGCAAAATAAAAGAGTGGTGGAATATTCCTATAGAGGGATCAACTCTCTTCCGAGTTGCCTCCAAACTCAAAAATGTTAAAAAGGAAGTTAAGAAATGGAATAAGGACTGTTTTGGAAATATTTTTGAGAAAAAGAAGACCATCAAGGAGAATATCAGAAGTATCCAGGAAAAAATTCAGCATTATGGATATACTTCAGAATCCCATAGAGAAGAAAGTGAACAACTGGTACAGTACCAAGACATAATAACTAAGGAGGAAACCTTTTGGAGACAAAGATCAAGGGTGCAATGGTTGAAAGAAGGAGATAAAAATACTAAGTTTTTCCATCTCTCCACTTTGAAACACAGAGCGAAAACACATATTCATCATTTGAAAAAAGGAGATCAAAAGATAACAGAGGAAAAGGAAATTAAGGAGGAAATGATTTCATTTTTCTCCTCCCTGATGAACGCTGATAGAAACATCAACTTGAAAAGCCAGGCTGATATTCTATGAGTGATTCCTCCTTTGATCTCGAAGGAGCAGAATAATATGTTATGTTCTATACCTAAGGAGGAGGAAATCTTCAAAGCTGTTAGATCTCTTGGAGGAGAAAAAGCACCTGGACCAGATAGTTTCCCCATGTTCTTTTTTCAAAAGCTCTGGAAACTTATAGGTAAGGATGTTAGTAATGCGGTAAAGGAGTTTTTTGGAGCTAAACAGATGCTGAAGGAAATTAATGCCACTTTTTTGTGCCTCATTTTGAAGAAAGCAGGAGCGGATTGCCCTGATCAGTTCAGGCCAATTAGTTTGTGCAACTCTCTCTATAAGATAATTTCCAAAGTTCTTACGACCAGATTAATCCAAGTGATCCCTTCGATAATAGTTGATTAGCAAAATGGTTTCATTCCTGGCAGACAAATCCTCAACTCAGTTATAACGGCGCACGAGAATATTCATTCACTGCTCAAATCCAACACTGAGGGGTTCTTAATGAAAGTGGACATAGCAAAAGCATACAACAGGGTGGATTGGCTATTCCTTTCTAATAGCCTTATTGCCTTTGGATTTGAACAAAGAGTGGTTGATATTATCAAACAGTTGATATCTACTACTTCTATAGCTGTGTTGGTAAATGGGAGTTCGTCTCATTTTTTCAATCCGTCTAGGGGATTAAGACAAGGGGATCCTATATCCCCTATTCTATTTATTATCATGGTTGATAGTATGGGGCGATACCTTGGGGACTTAGTTCGTAGAGGTTTATTTAAAGGTCTGAGACCCTCTTCGCATCCTTTAACTTGCTCCCATGGTCAATTTGTGGACGATACTATTTTCATGGGACAGTCTGAAGTCACTGAAGCTAGAATTCTAAAGGAAGCAATTAATCTGTATTCCTCGGCCTCAAGACAGTTGATAAACTGGAACAAAAGTGTAGTTTTCTTTACCAATACCCCAGGTTATAGACAGAACAAAATTGCAAGAATCCTTGATTGCTCCATAGATTCTTTTCCTTCCATATACCTTGGCCTCCCTTTTGGGTCGAAAGCCCCTGAAGCTTTTTGGGAAGGACTTATCAACAAATTTAGTAAGAAGTTGGCCGGATGGAAAGGCAGTCTTCTTAGCCAAGGAGGAAAGCTTACACTCCTCAAAGCTAGTCTTCAAAGTATACCTACGTATGCTTTGAGTCTTTTCAAAATCCCCACTAAATTTGCAGAAGCAATTGAAAAAATTCAAAGAAACTTTCTTTGGTCAGGTACTAAGGAGAAAAGGAGAATGCCTCTTATTGCATGGGATAACATTTGTAAACCTGTCAAGGATGGTGGACTTGGTATAAGGAAAATTAGAAGTATGAACATTGCCCTTTTAGCTAAACAGGGATGGAGGGTCTATCAGGAAAATAAAGAATGGAGTAAAATATGGAAGCATAAGTACTTATTTAAGGCAAAGTCACTTCCTGACTTCTTTACTACTCCGGATATTTCTCATCCTTCTACCATTTGGGGGGCAGTCCAAGGAACAAAACATGTTCTCGAAGAAGGAAGTTCTTGAAAATCAGGCAATGGTAAAAAGGTGAAATTCTGGGAAGATATTTGGTTAAGAGGAAAACCCTTACAGGAAGAAATCCAAGATAAAGATGTTATAGAAAGATGTAAGCAAAGAGTGGGAATAACGGTTAATCAATACTGGCAGAACAACACTTGGGTAAACCTCACTGACTATGATCAAGATCTCAAGGATATTCAATTATCCCTAAATGCTATATCTCTATATCCTAACCAAGAAGATAAAATTGTTTGGCACCATGAGCCAAGTGGAAGTTTAAAGTCTCTTCCATTTTCATCTCTAAGGGAAATGGTAGAAAACCGTTATGGACAAGAGCCTGGATTAAGGGGCTCATCCCTAAAATCAAGTTATTTTTCTGGACCCTACTCCAAAACAAAATTTTGACTCTGGATAATTTACAGAAACGCGAAATCAATATTGTTAACAGGTGTATTCTTTGTAAGAAAGACCTTGAAGATAGAGATCATCTGTTTGTGAATTGTTCCTTCTCTCAGCTTGTTTGGAAGGAGGTTCTCAATCTGTGGGGCATTACATGGATTCATCATAAAAACGTGGAACTTTCTCTCAAAAGTTGGTATTGCCCTTCAAAGAATCCCGAAGTTCTCTTCTTATGGAAAATTACTCTTCCCCATATTTGGTGGGGAATATGGAAGGAAAGAAATAACCGAATATTCAGAAATAAAGAACTTCCTGGATGGGTGGTAGGACAAAACATCATTAGAGCTTTAAAGGAAAATTTTTCCTCTCAAAAGAATCCAAGCTCTACTCTCAATATGGATAATCCCTTGAGGACGGATACTCCTCTTGGTAAACCTGATAACCCCAGATCAGGTGTTACTTGGAATGTTCCCTCTCAAGGTTGGATTAAAGGTAACTTTGATGGTGCTGCCAAAGGGACCCGGGGAATGCTGGTTGTGGTGGTGTCTTGAGAAACCATATGGGTATGGTTATTGATGCAATCACAATCCCCATTGGTATATCTAACTGCCACATTGCCGAAGCTACAGCTGCCCTCCAGACCCTTAAATTAGCTGTGGATTCGGGATATCCTAAATTATGGCTTGAAGGGGACTCTTTGAATGTTATAAATATTCTTAATAATAATAATACTGTGTCTTGGACTATAGAGGATAAGGTAAAGGAGATGAAAACACTTTTGAAAAAATTTGAAGATATTAAAATCACCCACACCTTTTGAGAAGCCAATGGCGTTGCAGATTGGCTTGCTAATTGTGCTGTCCGGGAAGGTCAAACAGTGAGGTGGCATGAAACTTTAGAAAGGAACGTGGATTTAAGGGCACTCATTCTTCATGATGCCACCCATGCGAAAGAAGGTAAGACTGGAGTGTAATAAAAATATAATGAGTAGGAGGAGTGGTAGCACGGGGAAAGGATTTCAATTATTAAAGAGTAAGGCCCTCAAGAGGGAGAAGTGGATCCTAAAAAAGCATAAACAAAGTCGACTTCCCAATCAACTTGACAGCAGGAGGTTTCAGGGTAAAGTCCACAGCAATTGGGATTCAAAGAAAACGAGTATGGCACGTGAAAGGAAGGGAGAACCTCGTAAACAGGAACCCAAGAGATGTGAAGAATGGAGAGAGAAACATGGAGTCTGGAGAATTCTGCAGAAAGGAAAAGTTGCGAGCTACATGGAAAGACTCCATTGTTCAAAACCGCATATCACGACGGCCTTTTTCAAAAATTGGTCTGATGAAAGGGTCACCTTGCATGGTATCACAGTAAACTTAACAGAGGATTTTATAGCTGAGGTTACAGGGTTGCCAACGGATGGACTCAAATTTTCCAAGCAGACAAGCATTTTGAACGAGGCCTTTTGTAAGTTCCCCAAAATGGATGAGGAAGAGCAGAAGCTGGTCAAAAATGGGGATTTCTATGAGCTGGACCAGATTAAAGGGATATGGAGGGATGTCTTAAGCTGTATAAGGGAGTACTTCATCCTGGACGGAAGAAGCAAACGTGTGCACAAGTTCCATTTTGTCTTCCTCAACCATTTCAGGCATAAGGTTAGTTTGTCTTTTCCCTTTTATCTTCGCTATTCCCTGGTCCAAAGTTTATATGCTCATAGGAAAAAGGAAATGCGCCCTATCCTCCATGAAGGCCTTATTCTGCTTATTGAAGGCTACTACAAGAATAGGGCACTGGTTAAGTACCCCAAACAGGGGAAAAATAAGGTGTCAGGAAATAAAAAGAATGAAAGTGTAATCAGGAGAGGCAAAATCAAGTCCCCTAGTCCTAAAAAGCAGAATGTAGAAGAAGAAAGGGGAAGGGAGAGAATTGAAGAACCCGAGGAGGAAAAACTGGAGGAAGAAGAAGGAACTGAAAGTTGGGATACTAATTCTAGTGATGATGAAGAATGTTTTGAGGAAATTGAAAAAGATAACGTCAATATAGAGGAGGATTATGCTAACAGAACTGTAGATACGGATGAAAACCAGAAAGTGTCGGAGGATGAATTTGTCTAGGAAGATCTTGTTGAGGACCCAACTTCTAAGAATGAAAAGGAAAATTCTGATTAGGAAGTTATTCAAAATATGGATATGGAAATTCAAACTGGAATCAAAGAGCGGGAACAAAAGAGTCACGAAGGTATCTTTGAAGAAGCCAGGAATAGCCCCAATAAAAAGTCTGAGGATTGGAGAGGGAAGAATCAAAATGATGAAACATACACACCTATGACCTGGGTTAATTGTAAAGCAGAGGCTTCTTCCCAATTTGATTCCTGGATGTGTAGGGAGATCATGGATCTCAAGAGAAAAGCGAAAACCTTGGAAGATTCCCTGAAAGCTGCTTGGAACAAAATAAACAACATGGATAATCAGTTAAGCGAGATCCCAGTCAAGCTCAAAGCCTATGAAAACAACCTCCGGGAACTAATAAAGGACAACAGAATGAAAATGGAGGAAGTAACATCCAATATCTATGCTGCTGCTATCAATATAGGTAAACGAGCCAATGAGGAGACCAAAGCACTAGAGGGTCCCAGCAAAAGGACAAGGCAAAGCTCTAGAAAGAAAGATACACAAAAAGGAGCTTTGCTGGAGGCTACCACTCAGGAAACTGTTTTGAAAGGAAAAGAAGCCATGAACTTGATACTGGAACTGGATGAATAATTTGGTCCTTCTTGTTGGTTTAGAAACTAGTACTGATCTTTGTTTTCTTTTTGTTATCTTTTGACTGATGTATTACCAAATCTCTATTTTTCTGGGTTTTGATCGGATGTTTCTTTGGTGGTTCCAGGTCCATTTAAAACCTATTTTTGCTACTTCCTTGTAGTGTTTTTAAGGCTTTGCTTGTGGTCTTAGACGTTCTTTCTTTCGCTCTTTGTTACAGGGTTTCGGGGCCCCTTCAAAACCTGTTTTTACCTCAATCTAAAACATTATAATATATCAATCCTTTATTTTATGACATTTGACTAAGTTATGTCCCTTCAATTGTGTGGAATTTGAATAGGTCCCTTATTTTTGGTCTCCTAAGACCATTGTATGTTGATTTACTTTTGAGTGTTCTTGTATGTGTGTTTTTTTCTTTATTGATCTTGTACCATTACTATTCATACATTTATGTGATCTTTATCATGCATACTAGGCCTTCATTTGATCACATTGTTCTATGCACTTCAATGATACTTTTATCTAGATATGTTGTTCTATATGCTACATGGAAATTCATAGATTATTCAGTTGTCTTATCCTTTTGAGGTGAGGTAACTATTAGTTTCTATTCTTCCCTCACCTCAAAGGGGAGACATATTAATGGGGGCATGTTTTGGAAGGATGTTCTCCATACTTATTCAATATTTGGCACTTATATCAGTTTTTGGATTTAGTGGGAGCAATTCATATAGGCATGGATTAGACATAATCAAAATTTTCATATTCAATGGAGGAATGTCATATAGGCATGGCTTCCACACATTCATAGTTTTCATATTTAGTGGGGATGTGCTTTGGAATCATGTTCTCCACACTTATTTAGTACATTCATAGTTTTAGATTCATTGGAGGCATGCTTTACAAGCATGTTCTTCACACTAAATCAGTATTTGGCACACCCAAATTCAATGGGGGCATGTTTTGGAAACATGTCTTCCAAATTGGTACTTATATTAGTTTTCAAATTTATCCATAGATAGTGGAAACATGCAAGCATGTTATCCATACTTACACAGTTTATGAATTGACCAAAGCACACAATTACATGATACATATTCACATTGGTACCATTTTTATACACAGTCTCAACATGAGACATATATAAGGTGCATATGCTATGCAATGTGCACCTAATATTTCAAAATTCAAATTAGTTTTAGATTTCAAAACACTCTCATGGACTGTCATCACCCACCAACATAGACTTTTATGAATTGTATTGATCCAATCTACTGTAGTAGTTGGTTTACTTTTGGTATGGTTGAGGTGATTAAATAACTCAATCTTGCCAAGTTTTTAGGTTAGACTTGATTGTATCATATAGCCTCACCAATTTGATAGTGTGATTTGGATTGGTTTACTTATACTCACTAGGATATAAGTATGATTGGGTTACACAATTGAGATAATCTCAATTGCTAGGTGGAAACTCACCTTTTCTCCAAGGTTAGAGGTATGTGCCTTATAATCTCTCTCTATCTCCTTAGATATATTCACTTTCCATATTTATATATATTTGTCCTAATCTCAATTTCAAAGCCTTACAATGATATATATTTTCAAATCAACTTAATAGACAAGGTCGTTACATAGTTACACAGGTGTAATCCTAAACCTTGATCTTTCAATTTTAATCTTTTAAATACTTTTAATTTTAGATTATATGCATTGATTATGTAATGTAACATGTTCTTGGTTGTATGCCAGTCACCAACAAAGCACTCAAGCTGGACTCATCTAGAGTCAAGAAGTGCTATACACACACAGGTATACATTTATTATCCTTTAAACTAATAATTTAATTACTTTATTAAAGGGGGGGGGGAAATGTAGATGATAATTATGGATTATATAGCACCTCAATATTTTACACTTGTTAAACTCAGACCTTAGTTTTTTCTCTCAATTCTATACCTTTACCACTTTTAAAAGTCTCACATCTATTATATTTTATGCACCTTGGCCTATCTCTTGGTTCAACTAGTCTTATGTTGATGACCTAGACCTTATATCTTTCCCAAAATGCTTAAAACCTATTTATATTCCACATATGTAAGTTATAAATCTATACCTACTTTCTTGTTCCCGAGACACTAGCATCTCAGAAAGACACATGTGTTGACACAAGTGTCCTACTCCAACAAAAGTGTCAATGCCTTAAAGTCATCTAATTTGCAAATGAAATATATCTTAAGGTCAACCTAGGTGCTTTAATGCAAGTTATTTCTCCAAAGGGATTGATATAAATACAAGATCAACCCTCATTCATTCCTCACCTATGAAAAACCTAACATACACCCATAAAATACCTAATGAAACTTATTAAAGCACTTAATCAAGCACTCGATAAAGAAAAGATTAATTATTTCTTCTTATTTTCATATCAATCATATGGATAACACATATACAGGTATGAAGTACTGAGGGATCAACCCAAGATCCTGATTTTCCAAATTACAAGCTAAGTCATTGTTATACTTGATTTTCACATATTGCATGATTCACACACAAGCTAACACATAGGGGATAACTAAATTAATTTAAGGCCCTCTTCATAGTATTGTCTATGTAGGCATTGCTCATTGATAGAGAGTTCTTTGGGGTTAGGTCGACACCATGTGCCCACTAACCCAATTTTTTCCAAAGTCATTTTAAAGATGAAGAAGTAGGGTTTTATAATTTTATGAAGATCAATAGTCCATGACCTAGATCTAAATGCATAAGAGTAAAGGTAAAGACAAATATATAATCATCATGATGGTTGCATCATTTTCCAATAGGTATTTTATATAAGACACCTACATTAAGTTCAAATAGTAATATCGATGCAACTGTCTAAGGCTAAAACTAGTGTCAATAGCCCCAAAGGCACTTAATCTAGAATTTGGTGATTGTTCCAAAATAATCTTCTAGTCTACTTCTATCCTGTTCTAGATTTAAAACTATGTCAGCATCAAAACTAGCTAAGTACATTACTTATTTATTATTTAAATATTTATCTTAGTTGTACTTACTATTTTTATCATATCTTAGTTTAATGAATTCATCATATGTTGTATCTTAGTTTAGCATCTAATTGACATACTATATAGATAATTTATCACCCTTTTACCTTAGACTATCTTTATCCTCTGTAACCCTAGATAAGCCCAATCTAGAAATTTAGGGTTAAACAGATACAAAGAGGATTTAATATTAACTTGGAAAGTAATGTGTAGTAATGAAATTAGATAAAGGTTAAAAATTCTATATATATAAATGTCTTAGAGGCATAGCAAATAAAAGTCATGTGTTTGGGCATAAGTCAAGTAGTTCAAGAATTAACTTTGTCATATACCTATGAAAAGATTTAGGTGTTTACATTTGCGCCCCTCCCCCCCCGCCTGCCCGCACCCGCCCACGCCCCCACCGCCCCCCCCCCCCCCCAACCCATTTTTGTAATCAAATTTCTAGAATAAAGGACAAATAATTAAACCTAAGTGTGTACAACACACTTTGTTTTTGATAGAATACTCTATTTATGTAGGGCACTCATTTGATCAAACCTTGCAACAACACATCAAATAGTAATTTATCCATATTTAAAATTTGAAAAAGCTGAACTTTGAAAATTGGAAAAATTAGAGGAGAGCAAGGAAGGAGTACACTTGTAGTGAGATAAAACCATATTGCCTTATGACCTTTAAAATATTATGAAGATTTGGAAAATTATGTCATCTTGGTGAAGCACTTGGTGAGATGTCTCATTATGTTGAACCATTGGTGAATCAAGAGTGATCAAGTCTTGATTTTGAATAATTTATCAAGCCCTTGAGTTAGAAATATGCATAATCAAGAGAAGGTGTGACCATAATGGGTTCACTAAAAGTGATGCCAATGTTTTTGAGTGTTACTAAAACCAAACATACATTACCTATAACAGAAGATGGAACCACGAAATGGGTTCACTAGAAGTAATTCCAAGGTTGTTGAGTGTCACTAGACTCAAACATACATTATTCGTAACAAAATAAATCACACCATTGTAGATGGATCTAGATTATAATTTGCATTATCAAAAAATAATGAAGAATACTCATTCCCCCATCATGACCTCAGCGCCAATAGATTTGAATTAAAATAGAAACCATTTGCCTTTGAATTTTTAAATTATATTGTAGTAGTTATGTGCATGAATAAACATCATGCTTCATGAACTTTGAAAAATGTATATATGTGAATGAAATAGTATCATGCCCCCTAAATTTATGCCAAATGATATAGAATGCCACACAACTATATGTTCAATTGTAATTGTATGTGAAACCTATAGTTTATGTTCTTGTAACTATTTTTCTTATGCCGTGCATATGCATTCAAGTATGTATGAATTTTTATCGTATATTTGTAAAGTGAGTTCATATACATGTCATATGTAACCCATAATATGTATCAATGTGTCAATATCTATCATATGTCTTATTTTCTGAGTTAATATGAATATTTGAAACCTATACTTTGTCCTAAATCTAGTTTTTAAATTACTTTGATTCTTTGAAACTTATATTCTATGATAAAATCTAATTTTGAAATTTATTTGAATCTTTGAAAGTTTTACTTTGTCATAGAATCTATTTTTTATGTTCTTGGACGATTGGATCTCTAAGACAATCTCTCTACAATTCCCCCCTTTTGAGATGAGTGAGGTAGCATGCAAGTTGCTCATCCCAAAATAAGAGTTAATTGTATCATGTTATAAAGATATAATCATGTAACATTATGTTATCATGTGGAGGTTATGTCATCATAGTAATGTAATTTTCATTGAAACATATATGTAACATATTGATTATAAGGCATAAAAAATTCATTTATACATAGTAATGAGGTATGCAGTAAAGTGACCATCTTTAATTTTAGATTACATAGTAAAAATGTATCATCTGTATCATGGCACCACTAATCAATCTCAACAAGCACAAAACACAATGTCACACATAAGGCTAAGGGGTACATACAATGAACATATTGCAATGAACAAGGCTAAGGTCAACATGCAGAGGACACAAATAATGTCGTAAATAAGGGACATATTCAAATGTCACACATAACATGAAATATAGGGCCAAGGTCCACAAGTAATAGACACGTTCAAATGTCACATATAATAACAAAAAATATCATAGAGATTATTAAGCAATTATTGCACATGATGGATAAGGGCCACACATAATATGAAAACAATGCCTAGCCTATCATGCAAGAAAGTAACAGTATCAAATGATCATGAAACAATTGAAAACTAGTCTATACCATCTATATGTATCCATGTCACAACATAAAAAAGTAGCATATCCATGTATCATAATTTAAAACATGATTAAGTTACAAGACGCTTGTAATATATGTAACTTGACATGATAGAGAGGCCATAGATATATATAGTATGTTGATAATGTAACATGTAGAATAAGATGCCCCCAATATAGGCATGGCCACTAGGTAGAAGGGAGTCGAACATCTAAGAATCCATGTAGATATATATGTCCTACATCACACTCATATGCATTATGAAATACATGTGTGTATGAAATATAAGATGACATCTACCAAACATGTGATACATAAGATATGTAGATAAGTAAACTAAAAACTTTGTCATTCTCAGGTCCTGGTTTTTTATTTTTGAGAATATTTTGAATGTTTTTGTATTTTTTTGAAAACTTTTATTTTTGTTTGTATTTTTTACATATTTTAAAAGATTGATTTACGTATAATGTTGGCATAAGTGTATGATGTTCATAGGGTTCTTCACAGGTTTTCCTATGAGTGTATCTAGCTGATTAACTCCTATACCCACCTTTTTGATCACCAAAAATGGACTCAACTAATTAGGTTTGAATTTACCTTTAGTTTCTCTATTTGCATTATATTTCTTCTTATTCTCTTTTTTCACCAAATCCCAAATTTGAAATTCATGATTACAATTCCTTTGTCCATATGCTCTTTTGATGTGATATTGATATACTTTTAGATGTTCAATAGCTTATATACACTTGCCTTTGATCATTTATAATTTGTGTAACCATTTTTCCTGATATCATTGTCCTTAATGATGTCTTTTAGAGAGTCCCATAAGGAAGCGATTTACAACTCTAGAAAGAATAATAATTTTATTACACAAATAAAAGAGTATTGTGTAGCCTTTTTTTGTGTACACACACTTGTTTAATATGCCAAAAGTGCATAGATAATCTGGTTATGCCAATTTGAACCATGTTTTTTAACTATTTTACTTAATATTTTGACAATTATCTTATTTATCGCTTCTGGATTCCCATTTTCTTGTGGGTAGTATGGATTAGAGAAAGTATGACATAATTTGAGTTTATCAAATAATCACTTAAATGTTTAATTTTTAAAGGATGATTCATCATCTATTACAATATATGATGGTAGTCCAAACTTTGAAATAATATTTGTCATCAAGAAGTGTTATATATCCTCTCCTATAGTAGACTATAAAGGTATGGTCTTAACCCATTTTAAAAAATATTATGTGTTATAATAATGAATTGTTACCTTCTTATGATTCTGGATTTGTCTTAGCAATTAAATCAAAGTGCCAATGGGAAAATGGCTAAGGTTAAATAATGGGTTGCAATTTGTGTGATGGAGCATGATTTAGATTACTATGTTTCTAACATTATGAGCATATTTTGTCATGTTCCTAACAATATTATTCCATGGTGGGCCAATAGTAACCCTATCATCATATTTTTTAGGACATTGCTTTGCTGCTAAAATGACCTCCATATTCATTATCGTGTACTTCAAGTAAGGTTATTTTAGCTTCTTCATGGATAAGACATTGAATTAATTAGCCATCAATTGACATTTTAAATAAATATCCTCTAGTTAGAACATAACACATTGTTTCATATTGTAATTTACTTTTATCATTATGCGTAACATTTTCTAAGATAACAACCAAATATAATAAATTATATATATCACTATACCATTTTGAGTTTGTTGTGTTATGAGTAATTACCATGTCTTCTAACTTATCTATGGTTATTGCATTAACTTATGGGTGTCTTAATTTATGAATAGTGAAAATTGTATGCTCATCATTGATATCAATAAGAATCATGGAAGCAACATTAGTCATTGCATTAACATGTTTATTATCTTTGTGAGATATGCTTTCTATTGAAAACATTTTAAACTGCATTATTAATCATTGTACCATTTCTTTGTATGGGATCAACTTTTATTATTTAGTTTTATAAATATCTAAAACTTGATTAACCACTAGCTAAGAATCTCCATATGATTTCAAATATTTTATTCATAGTATGCATGCGGTAGATAATCCTAGTATTAAAGCCTCATATTTTGTTATATTGTTTGTACATGAAAATACCAATCGATATACAAATGGCAATGGCTAACCTTGAGGACTAATGAAGGAGATTCCTACTCTAGCACTAGCAACACATTTTGATCCATCAAAATACATGATCCAAGTGTCATTACCAATGTGATATACATTGAATTCATCATGAAAAATCATCATTGATTAGTGATATATCTAATAATAGGGTTGCAGCTAAGTGATCTATGATAACTTACCCTTTTACTAATTTCTAAGATACGAATTTCAAGTCAAATTCCATGACTAACATTACCCATTTGGAAATAAATCCTAACAAATGTGACTTGGACATGAAAAACTTAAGTGGAACCACTTTTGTGATAATTTGTGTTTCCAGGGAAAAAATTCATAACTTCATATGAATTAAAATTAGAAATTACATTTTTTAGATGAAACAACATTCCAAAGGAAAAAGAGAATAGGTAAGGGATGTGGACATCCCATCAGAATAACCCCCTGGGGGAAGAAGGACACCCCATCAGGAAAGAAATAACAAAGGCCCTCCACAAAATGAAAAGTAACAACACAAAATCCAAGTGATAAAAACCAAAAGAATAACAACAAACAAGACAAAATGAGAGTAAAAAAGAAGTTCCTATTAAACCATAGGCCACCAATTAATGAGAAATATATCCCAAATAATCTTCTATCTATCCCTTTTTATTTCTTCTTTTTGACCTCTTGCCACTCTCATTGATTAGAAACTAATGTGACAATCTACAAGTCTGATATATGAGGTTCTTAAGGTATATGTGAGATCATGAGTTCTAGATTTGAATGGATCACTTACTCCTTATCTAAGTCAAATCTATCTGATTCATGAACTCTCTTCACTCCCCCAGATGAAGTTCTTTTTAGATCAATCCCCATAAAGGTACTCTGATCTTATCCCCTATCCTTCATAGCAGGAATAATTACCTCATTTTTGGGTATCAAATTCTCCATTTCTATTCTTTTATGGCTCTATTCTATGTTGGAATTACTCTTCTTGATCATTATATTCATATACGACCTCCTAATCCAGAAAACTCCATCCTTTGGATGTTGTTTATGTCCCTTTTTTTGGAAAATGGGCTTGTGCCTAGGGCCAAGTAACTTGTAAGTGTATATAGAATTTACAATTTCAGTAATGAAACATTGTATTCTCACGATCCAAAACCCAAATGTGTTACCCTTTTTCATATTTGAGAATAATTTTATCTAGTAAACCCTTACTAAGATCTATCTTCACATAGATTTATGCATAAATGTACAATCCTATTAGTGTTCTCGTAGTATCACTTTTGATGAAGGTACATAAGGACTTACCTATCATTTCAAAATCATAACTGAAATGTATGGGTATATTGAAAATTTGAATCCAGACTAGCATTTTGGAGACTATGAGAGAATTTAGATCAAGATCTAGGAACCATAGGGTGATGAAGAGCCCTATTGTGCCCCAAAATTAGGGACCATCCATAAAAACTATCTGATGGTCCTCTTCAAACATTTGAATAATGAAAAAACCTTTGGAACAAAGATATATCTCACAATAATTTTTCCATTTTCTATGTATCCATTGGTACAAAGTCATTGTGGAGGGCCAAAAACCATTGAATCTATAGATAACTACTTTTCTTTCTAAATCTTCTTGATATAGGAACACATCATCCTATATAATTTCCACTATCGACATCTCTTTGGCATGTCTTGATAAATAGGCTTTTGGGATGGAAGGATTTTTCATAACACTTGGTTTATTGGCTATGATTTTCACCACGTCTTTAAAAGATATAGGTTTAGACATAGATGACATCCCTACTTGAGCAAGTCCTTCACACAAATGCAACACCAATATGAGAGTGGAATATTTACTTATTATATCCCAAAAGTGGAGTATGATCCTCTAGTTATCTGCCCTCAAATATAAGGCATTGTTGATATTGTAGAATACATGTTGATATCTCTAACTTTCACTTAAGATCAATCACTTTATTTTTTAGTTGAACCCAAACATAGATGGTTTTTCTAAAAATGGTTTTGATAATTAGTTGAATCCTTATCTTTAGTTCCTTGGATTGAAAGTTTGTCTTTAATGTGTCAATCATTTTAGATTCCAATATTTTGTCAAAAAAATGACCTATGTTTATCTTCTATGTTGATATCCATGAATCCAATTTTCATTTAGATATTTTTTCAAACATGTTGTGTGCATTCTCTGAATGTCCAAGTTTAGAATACATAGTCCATGAAATGGTAGTTCGTTGTGGAATTTTGTCAAACAATTTCCATGTAATCATGGTATTCCATTGAATAAATTGACATACCTTATGTCAATCTCCACTGACTTTTTCACAGCTTATGTGGTTATTTTGATTGTCTGGTGATTCATGCCAAGATGTGAACATAAATGCCTCAAAAAATCCCAACTTTTTTTGTTCTTATTTCCATGTATTTTCCCATTTCTACCTCCAATTGGTTCATAATAAACTCCTTTTCTCACCCCACTTCTTTTTTCAAAGCTTCATTTGCAATGGAGCATATTTCTTTCATCGTACGAGGTTTATCCCCTTGCTTATTCTCTTCATGGGTAAAGGATAAATTTGATGCTACTATAAGTAGAAATTTTTCTTTGGGAGAATTCCCAGTAGAATCATGTGTATTGTGGCCATATTTGTTCAAGAAATTCTCAGAATAATACACATATATATCCCATAAATCTTATCCTCCATCTTTCCATAATGCTTGGCCTCCACCAAAATTTGTGTTATGACAACCATAAACTTTGCTTGATCTAATGGCTTACTCCCTAAGGCTTAGATTCAAATTTATGTAACTTTGATATGGAAGCATAAAAAATAATCTTGGTGTTGGATATCACTTCTCCCATTGATGGTAACTTCTTGCAATGACCCTCAAATGTAGATCCAGAACCTGATCTTGAACCTACTTAAGGATAGGGGTGAGGATGAGGTGATGAAGATGAAGAGTCAAATGCAAGCTAAAAATAGGTTGCTTGGTGCAATAATTTTGAAAACCTTTGATCTTGTGAATCCATTGCAACCCTTGTCTCTTGCCTCTTTAAAGAGTCTTAAAATATATAGTCTTTGGTGTGACCCTCACTTATGTCTTATTATTAAGCATATAATGTCATAATTTTTATGCTATGAATACAAGACCTAGACATAATTTTTCCACAGCATTGCAATTTTTATTATAGTCTACTAATACATGATTGTTATGGTAAATGATGCATTCTTTTTTATCATCATCATATTATGATATTAAATCTCCCAAAGCATGTTCTGTAACCAAAATGTATAATAGTCAAGGCCTATCTAGTATTGGAGGCATGAGAATAGGTGGATTAAGTAAATATTATTTAATTACATCCAAACTCTATTGATAGTTAGCATCCCATTTAAATTTTATATCTTTCTTTAATAGCGACATGAAATATTGTGTCTTGCCAACTAATTAAGCTACAAAGAATCTGGTTTCCTGAATCTTTATTTGTAGTGTTATAGGAGGCATATCTATGATATCATTGATCTTTTTGGGATCTACTTCAATGCCTCTTTGATATATGATATTACTTAGTATATTTATTGATATAACTCCAAATACACATTTTTTTGGATTTAAACATACAAAGAACTTTCGTAGCCTCTCAAATATTTATCATAAGTCTATAGCTTGATCATGTCATTATTTGTATTTTTCAAGTAAATCATTCACATAATATTTTACAATCTTATATGTATAGTCATGAAATGTGTGTGGCATAGCTCTTTGATAAGTTACCCCTACATTATTTACTCTAAATGACATTACTACATAACAAAATGTTCTCCATAGGGTGATGAATGATGTTTTTTCTTGGTCTAAGAGATTGATCTTGATTTGATTATATTAAAAAAACAATGCATAAATGATAACATTTCAAAACTAGTATTAGAGTTGATAATCATATCGATGTTTTGTAATGGAAATCATCTTTAGGGCATGCCTTATTTCAATTCCTATTTTGTACAATACTGAGTGTCTCTATTAGGATTTATAAATGGTACTATGTTAGAGAACCACTTAGGATAATCAATAGCTCAAATAAAAACTATATCCAAAAGTTTTTGAATTTTAATTTCAATAAAAAAAGCTACTATTGGATGCATTTTTATAATTTTTTGCTTGACTAGATTTGCATCTAGGTATAGTACTATATAATGCATTGTAATTATAGGATCGATTCTAGGCATATCTTTGTAAGCCCATGTGAATAGATTGTGGTAATCATGTAGAACTTGTTAAATAGATTTATCTTCATCCTTATTTAAAATGGTCATGAGAAGCACTGGTTGTGGATATTTATTTGCTCCATAATGATATTATATTATCTCTTCATTAATTAGAGTTGAATTTTCTTCCATGTATGGTGTTGTAAGAATGGTATATGGACCATATACTCAGATTTTCTCATTATTTTCTTCAGTTTATCCAACATATGTTTGGTCATATATTAAATGATGAAATATATTATTATAATATAATGAAGGAAGATCATCATATGTCTCAAGATATTCTAGGATGGATTCATCATTCTTAAATTCATATAATGTCCAAATCTCTGGAGAAGTTGTATTGCCGATCATCTCGGGGTATACCAACTATAATGTAGATGTGTTATAAATTTCTCTTGTTGCCTCAGGCCTTGATTTGAATAAACATGTATAAATAGTATTCAATGTAGATGTTACATTCTTATATTTATTTGACTCCTATAAATAACCGAGTCCTTGTCTTCCTTTCAGATGAAAAGTTGTAATGGGGTTAATGATGCCTTGTACACATGTTCCCAATCCTTGTCTTGTATGTCCCATTTTTTTGTAAATATTTAAGCCCAAAATCATATTAAATATAGTCTATTGATGATTATGCCACTAGAGTGGAATAATAAATGGTGGGTCTATTGGTTTGGATTGTTGTGTATTGTTTCATTTTAGGAATGTAATGATCCTCAGGTTGAGTTAATGCAAAATACGTGAATGGTTTTTTTTATCAAAAGGGAATGTATATATGTATCTTTGCTGACTAAAATTTAAACATGCATGTAGAGTAGAATGGATTTCATTCATCTCATGTATCTAGCATTTTCCTAAAATAATAATTAAGGTCATTAAGCATGAAATAAAAAATTATGGCTATTGAACAAGGGCCCACAATTATATTCAATGAAGTTTATCCAAGTACTTTTCATGGAATATTATCTAATTCTCAAATGTTCATATCTGAATAAGTAATATAATATGCATTTATACCCAACAGATTTAAGAAAGAGATATTATAAATATTTAATATTTATCCATTATCTACAAGAACCCTTTTGATGGATTTTTTGTGCACTTAAACTTGGATATATAAGGGGAGATGTTGATCTATGATATGCCTAGGAGGTAAGTCCTCCTTTTTAAAAGAGTTAATTTCCTCCATCCATAAAAATTAGTAATGATAGATGTAACATAAGGTGGTTATATGTTATTGGGTAAAATTTTATTACATAATGCTTCATGAATAACATCTTATACATATATGTTGTTGGAGCAACTCTAACATTGAAATTTTAGCATGAGTAATTTGTAGTTGATAAATGACATCATACCCTTTGGGTTGATAAACCTGCCTTGTGAGAGGTATAGGGGGTTGAGGAGGAACATTTTTTCACCTTTGTTTTGTCATGGTGGATGAGGTATCCACCCTTGTCTAGTGTTGACATCATGAATAGTATAATCTAATATAATTTGTGGATGCATAATGGGAGCATGAGGAACAAAATTAATCATGCATGCCTTTTGGCACCTAATGATGAAAAGAAATAACTTGGATTTGATATTTCAATAGTATGAATTCAGGAATTTTTAAGATTGTTCATTATTCATTTTATCCTTTTTATGATATTTGGATTCGATTAGTGGAAATATATAGTGAATCAAAATATATAAGTGAACTTCACTCATTATTGCTAGGATTTTATTTTGAAACTTGGAATTTGTAAATGGGATTAGGGATGTAATTATATAGGGCATGTTTAATTTTTAGGCTCTCAGATATATTTATCCCAAGTGTAAATAGTGAAAAAGGCCTAAAGGATCGCTAACTATGTAGAATTCAATCGTCCCATATCTACATTATCCCATGTCTAAGGTATGTTGAGATTAACTTCATGTTAACAACTTACTAGTGCACTACAAAAATTAATGGATGGAAGGCTTAGTATAGTCAAAAAGTAAAAATTTGGGCATTTTTTATATACCATGAGGTATGTGGAAACTAAATTTTTTATATAGTGTTGTCTAATGGTTTTAGTATTGGGTCAATACCCCTCATACCACAACTTAGGTATACCATTTTTTCTAAAATAATCGCTCTTATGAGTTTTAAAACTATTGAAACATAATTCTATAAAATTTCAAAGATTTGTATGTAACTAAAAATCATGAATTCAATATAAAAACTTGAGGTCAAGGATAATTGAATCGAGTAAAGGGTGATTAGATTTATCTTTAGTGTCTAGGAATCATGAAATTAGCTCAAACCCTATAAATGTTTTTGAAAAGAAATTAATGCTATAAAAATGTATGGGTTCACCAATATATTTTACCTTATTTTTAATTTAACAATGTAAATGTTGTCTAATAGGTGTAAAACTTGAAAAACTATTCAAACTTCAATATATGACAGTTAAAGATACATATGAATGTAAAAGTAGAATTGACTAAAATGGAAATTAGTAAGTGACATATGATAAAAATAGTCAGTACAACCAAACACAATATACTTATATTTTTTGATACTTGGTTGACTATAATTGATTTCTATCAGTGGAAATCATAATAAGATAGAATTATACTAGCTCAAGGTTAGAATCAAGGTCTGAAATGTCTCTAGACATGATTGCACTCCTTAGACAACAACATAGGCTGATCATGTCCATTGATTATATATTTTTCCATGTTGACTATTACAGTAGTGTAATTGTTCTACCTTTTGTGCCTATCTTTGAGCAGGTTGAGATGCTTCGATTTTATTTGTACCATGTAACAGTCATTATTTTCCTTATTTTTACTTTATAAACTCTAGGGGTATTTATAAGAGAGAAACTTATAAAAAGAGGGGGAATGTATGGGTTAAGATGACCCCAATCACCCCCTTAATGATTGATCATTGTTTATTTATCTATATATTTTGAGGAGGGAATCAAGACACATGTAGTTTTTCCAACTACAATGATTTTGAAATTATGTTACTTAACCACATGTATACAACTAGAAATTTGGATTTGATACTTGACAATGATAACTCTTGAATTGACTTGAGGTGCTTCATATTTGATTTGAGACTACTCCTAGTGATTGCTATTGAATTTCAAAAGCATAGGGAAACTTTACTCAATGTGCAATAGGTTAAAAATTAGATGCTAAATAAAAATCAAGTCCCTTTAAAATGAGGTTTTGATTTTCTTATATAGTGAAACCTTTTGATAAATTCCTTTAGCCAACCTTGAAAAACATGTAGGAAAACCCAAAAGAATATTTCAAATTTGGAAACTAGTATTTATTTTTCATGGAGATAGCCTGATCTAGGTGGATAGGTTCATGGCAATGGACTTATCTACCTAGGCGGACCTGTTTGGGTGAATCAAGGAAAATTGTCTTGAGAATAGTAGTAGTTTGAGGATAAACAACTATGTTTAATATTAACTTAGAAAGTTATGTGTAATAGTGATGTAAAACATTGTTTTAATCCCTCACATAGATAAATGGATTAGAATCATGAAAAATAAGAGTCATGTATTTGGGTGTAATTAAAGTGGTTCAAGATATGTCAAGAATTAACATTTTCAATTACCTGTGACTAGATTAAGGTTTCTATGCCTACTTCTTGGGATAATGAAAACATAGATCTACATAGTACATGGATGGTATCTATCACAAACTTAATTTGGGATATAATAAGTCACATTTGAAGCCACTTATAATTCCACATGAATATAAGTTGTATTAGTTAATTCTATGTTACTTTCTTATTATTCTAATGAATGATTAGTAGAAGAATGTATAGAGGGAGAAGGAGAATTAATTTCTCATATTTTAAGCTCATTATATTCTTATTTTTCACTATAACTATATAAATATAAATCACCAACATTCCAATCATCAACATTATCATGATCATAACTATTATAATCATATATTTCACTTTTACATGCATTTTTCTCATATACATAAACATTGTTGTTAGTTACACAAGCGTGATCATATATGAATTTATTTTTCCATTCATTATCATAGTTATAAGGTATGGCATGAGTAAATGATGAGGTATCCATAGAGATAGACTTATTAGGGTTTTCATAATGTATATTCATATAATTTTTTTGAAATCCTATAATGACAAATAAAATTAACATAAATCCTACTCCCAATACAAGAGAAAATATAGGGATCTAAAGACCAAAGCTAAAAATAGAGATCTAAAACCCTACTGACATAAGGAAGAAATGTTAAGAGGACCTAAGGTATGAAATGTTTTAGACAAAGAATGGGTGTGCTTTCTTCTTTTTTAGTGATGCAACCCTATTATGATAAAACTAATAGAAATGTCAAATTGCTTAAGATATAAAATTGGTAGGAAAATCTAAGTTTAACTAGTAGATTATAGTAACTTGGTATTTATGGAAAACCCTAGAGTAATTTAATATTTTGATTTTTTGGGTCTATGAAAGTATGTGGTAGGATGCAGTCATCGACAATGATCAGTAAAGGCCATGTAAGTGTTTATTTTTGGAAATAAAGTGTCAACATGAGCTTGGAAAAATTCATGCTTCTTGGATGCCTACGTAGTGAAGTATTATTTTATAGGGTTTTGAACTATCCTCTTAGAAATGTGTTATATATTTTCCATGATTTATACCTTACTAGATTGTAGAGCTAGAATGGGGTCATATTGGTATATATTTGGGTGGTTTTATCCCATGTTTTAATAGCCTATAGTTTTGGTACCCATGGCATTTTAATATCGATTATATGGTTACCTATTGATGAGCCTATATATACTCACACAATAGAGGAAAATTATGACTAATAATTACTTTATTTTATTTCAATATGGTTAAGTTAAAATAATAACAAAGGAGGTTATTGTGTTAGGATTTTTCTCAAAAAGGTTTCCTAGGTAAAATCTTGTGTACTGTGTAATCTTGTGTGTATTCCATTTATCATATTTTTTAAGCTTAAAGATTATGTTAGCATTTCTTATCTCATTTAAGTTTATCATATTTATTTTATCTTTATATCCTAGGTTCCTAAGTTGATATGTGACAATTACGTTTAGGGGTGCATGTGCATGTAGATGTTTTCAATCCCACACAAATATCTATATTATCCTTCTCCTTGATTAAAACCCTACGTGTGCACTAAATGACTACTATGAAATATGGATAATATGTGAAATGGAAGGGTTGATAAAAGCTTGTCCACTCCCTATGACTAAGTCTTGCCTACGTATCCAATACTTCAAAGATGGAATTCAAACCAAATATAATTCTCCCACCTAGCTAAGTGTGTGCAATCCTATGTAATGCTAGTATAACTTTCAACACTTGAGAAATTATGACTTAACCTTGAAAAAGGTATCTATACTTAGTTCAAGGCCTTTTCCTTTGAGGGATTTAGATATGTGAGTTTTAGGGAATTTTTTATCAATGTGTTGTGTATTTTCCAGTGTTAGGTAGATGATTAATAGATGTTTAAAAGGCTTGGGATTGATATGTTTATATAGATAACTCTTTAGGTAATTCTCTCCAAATTGGCATACTAAATGTATAGGTTGACTCATATAAATAATTAAAATTTTAGAAAATAGTGGTTAAAGGATGTGTGGATAAGCCTAACATAAGTGGATAGGTCTATGGTGGCATAAATATCTAGGGAAGTACATATGTGTCCAAAGGATAGGAAAAATGATATGAGATAATAATACAGTCTAATAATGATATTAATTTATTTAGATAGAGATTAGGAAGGTCTTATGTAGTAATAATGGCAATTTGGAAGGGTCAAACCCATGTATGAGTAATTGGCTAAAGAAGAATATGAGCAAGAATAATGTATACGAGCATAAGTCAAGTATGTGAAATATTTATTCGAATCACATATTATCAAGTGTCTAATACTAAATATGAGTGCCTACACTAGTTAAATGTCCTAAAGTACCATAGTCTCTTACTTGAGGGAAATAAATCGTGATGCATTCAAGTAACTTCTTCAATAATTATTGTGGACTCTTGTTAAGCCCAGTAAATTATCTTATTTCTATTTATGATATTGAAATGTAATTTTGAGATGGTCATTATATAGAAGCTACTACATTCTTAGACCATTATTTGTTATAAATCCACTATCATTAATCTTATTATTAAAGTTTGACTTGTTTGAAAATTTTGAAGCATTGGAGGAAGAAAAGCTATTTGAAGAGTATTTAAAAATATTGACATCTAAGAACTTAATTTATAACTCTATAACAACATGGCAAAGATCATTAAAAAAATGATAAAATTAAAAACAACTTTATCTTTGATAATTGGAAGCAAGTTACAAACAAAAAGGTTTTATATTTTATTATTTAGTGGTTTATAGGTCATCTTAATAACTATTGTTTTAAATTTAAGCATATAATTACTAATGTTTTCATTGGATTATTTATTGATTTGAGATAACTTAGAAATTGTAAATAGGATAATGTTAATTTTAAAATAAGTCAAGAAATTATCCAAAGGGGTGGTAAATCAATGAATTCATCCACATGGGAGAGCATAGATCCAGTCAAGAGAATAATCCTTTAGGCTTCTAGAGAATATCTTGGTCAACAACTTATCAACATGAGCAAAATCTAGGCAAGAAGTATGAAATGAATGAATACAAAATGATGGATATCCATTTCCATTATGTAATTAAAATTTTGGAGTAAACAAACTATTTGGAATAGGATTGAAAGAATTTTATAAGCTAAAGGATTTAGAAGAATATCATTTGAAGTAACCTTATAATATTTTTATTCAACAATAAATAAATATTTATAATTTTATTTTTTATGTTATGGAGGGTGTGCATCATGATAGCCATTTTGGGAAGTGAGTTAGGGATGAATATGAAATATAAGCTTTAGGTGGAGAAGTGGCATACATTATGATAGATATTAGAGGTAACTAGGTATATAATTGTTGTCAATAATTATTAGTGTAGTAAATGCTTAGTGTTATAGGAGAATGTTGAGGGATGGAATGTTTATGAAAGATTGGAAATTTTTATTTAAAAAATAATAAATTAGAAGATTTTGAGAATAAATTAAAATATTTTAAGAATAAATAAGAATGTTTTGAGAAGAAATTGGAGGATCTTGGGATGATTAGGATATACCTAGACCAGAAGGATCATCTTATTTTAAAGATTTAATTATTTTTGGGATACTTTAAAATAACTTTTTAAATTGGGTAGTAAGAGGTTATTTCAAGGTATTTTAAGATGTGGATGGTTTTATACTCTCAACATTACTATTAGTTTGGGCACTCAAAACTTCATCTTAATAAAATCATCATTAGACACATCATTCATATTCATATATTTTTTTGAAAAAATTCTAATTTTGGAATTATTATGCATACCTTCTAATTCCATTTCCTTTTTCAAGTCTAACTTAAATCTAGAAAGAGGTTTTTGAAAAATATGAAATCTTTTTAATTAAGTTTAGTACTTCCTGTAATTGAAATCTCGTATCTACTCAAATTTGGTATCATATATCAAACATGAACACACACACACACATAAAAAAACACATAATAGTTATATGAATTTTATAACATATGGTTTGAGATTTAACACATTAAGCATAAGGTTGAGCTAAAATTTCAGATCTAGAAGCATACAATGAAATTTACCTTTGAAAATATGAGGCAATTGAGACTTAACACAATTTGAGTAAATATCATGAAAGAGGTGTACGATAATGCAAGTTCATTAAAATATATTAAAAAATAAATTTAATTTAATTAAGCATCAAAATAGGTGTAAAATATAATAATAATGCTTAGCTAATAATTAAAACAATAATATAGTAAATACAAAGTGATCAAAATGAAATATCTTGATATATAACGTTATAGAATACTAGTCATAGAATGTGATCTTGGAAATGTGCGACCAAAGCTATGATGATTGCTACCCAAAAATTTGGATCCATTCAGAGAAGGTTACCAGGAGTTTACACTTCACTTTGGAAAGGTGTCTATAGCATAAACTTCTAATCCTTATAAAGTGTCTGTAGTCTAAATTTGAGTTCTTGGGTTTGCTTTCCTGGGTTTGATCTTGCTTATATGTCCTCAATTTACAAAATGTGACCTTTGTGTGTTTGCCATAGTTAAATATGTGACCTAGATTGTCAAGAAAAATGTATTTGGGACCTCCATTAGAGTTTGGGTGGCTCAAAGTGGCTAGTGTCTACTAACTAGCCCTATAATAATTAGATCATGAGTAATAGAACAATGAAATCATTGGGAGCCTTCAAATTAGAGAATATGCCTCATGCAATAATATTATGTTCAATTATAGATGTATAATCAATAGTGCTTGTATTAGTAAATCATTCAAAATACTTTTTAGTTTTGGATGACTTTAAATTCAAATTTGACAATATTGGCATGTATGCTAACTTCTAATGACAAAAAAAAAAAGTATAAAGGGGTGGATGGGCCCATATATTTAAAGGAGAAGAGAGAAAAGTTTTCTAAGACCATATACTAGAGTTTGAGACTAGATACATAAAAAGATAGAATGAAAGTTATCTTGGGAGCTAAGAAGAGGGTTTCAGGGTTCAAAAATTGATTACAATACAAAGATTTCTTGATTTAAACTAAATTAACTACACTTAGACAACCAAATTAACTATACTTAGATAATCGAAAAAAATAACATTAATTGGTATAAAATAAAGACCATGGAGCCATTTTATGACACTACACAAGTATCAAAGAAGGATAATTGATAAACATGTATTAGATACTTTTTTCTTCTTCTTTTATTGAAGAGTGTATCTATATTAATATAAACAAATATAAAATACAAAGCTAATTAGATTAAAAAAATGGGTGGAAAAGTCACATCCCATGAGTAAAGTCATACCAAGGATAAACAATCCTCAGAAAAAGGCATAGTCTAGTAGAGGGTGAATAAAGACCACTCAACAAAACATCAAATCAAAAATGCATAACAACTAGGAAAGTAAATAAAAGAGCACATACTAATAAAGAGAACATTTAAGCTATCATAGCAAACATGGTGGCTGGAGGAGGCTATGGAGAAGGTGGATCCTATAACTTATCTCTTTGTCCTCCCTGAGTAAGAGGATCAGTTTCCATAGGTAGAGGCTCCGAACCATCATTTTTTTGCTCAGCATTAGTTTCATCCTTGTTTCTATCAAGAGAAATTACAAGAGCGAGCTGAGAAAACTTACTTTTTTAGGGAGGAGGACCCCAATCCCTACTATCATCTCCATAATCTAGAGGGGGAGGGCGATATTTTTTAAACCACCTCATATATATATTTAAAGTACATGTCCATATAATATTCTAAGTAATCTGAAATAATTTTTATCTAATATTATAATCATTTTATTAGTTTTCATTTGTTTACTCCTAACATAACACCTATTTCATGTAATTATTGCTTTGTGTTTCCACTAAGATGCACACCAGTGGTCTTATATAGATGTGAAGTTTGGCGCATCAATATGTCTAACCTAAATTGGAGAAATATAGAGAGAAACCAAAAATATTTAATCATAAGTAGCTTCAAATTCAAAGCTTCAGTTCCATATGAGATTCTATTAGCCAAAATAGGTATTTTTCCATTAAAACCATCGGCAATGACTCAAAAATTAAATTATTTAAAAAAGATGCAAAGTATAGAGAATCATCAATGGCCTAAAATGGTAATAAAAGAAGAGACAAGCAAAAGAAAAAACACAGATGAAACAAAACAACAACTAGATGAGTAAATGGGAAATCAACATATAAAATGTCCAAACACCAATGAGGAAATAAAATAGAATGTGATAAATAAATTCAGGACAATCATGTGGATAAAATAACTAGGATGGAAGAAAGCATACTACATCAGAGAGTTTAATTCTACATAGGATCATGAAGAAAAGACATACATAGGAGCAAAAATCAAATGGAAAGTAAAGATGTTGATGGCATAGTTAAGAGCTAGATCACATTATTTTAAGTGTGAAACCAGTAGGTGGATAGTGCCTAAGGAAGATTAGGAAATGATAACACATTTATTTTGTGACAAAGGAGTAATGGAGGAAAAATGACACTTCATAATGGAGTGTGCAACCTATAGTGACATTCTATCAATTACAAAGATAACTTGCGGGTTGACAACTTAATTAACTTGTTTGAAGAGGTAAAGTTAAATAAAACAACAAATTTTTTAATCAAGATTTAGAAGAGTTAGCATTGATAAGAGATTAGAAATTTTGAAATATTATAGGACAACAATTATGTCAAATATGTGTTAGTACAAAATATCTTTATTACAACTCTTGATCTCATAAATTACTTAGTCTCATAGATATTATTAAAATATTTCATTCATTCATTCCCTTAATGATGTTATCGTAAAATATTTCCCTCAATATTATCAAGGTAATACATATTAATATACATAAAAATCCATCATAAATGAAATACAAAAAAATAGACTAATATGTTTTAATGCAACAAAGCAAAGGGCCAACTATATCATAGAATAGTGTTAAAACCCAGCAATATACAAATTCTCTTATGAGACCATTCCACTGTGAGAGAATGTGTTCTTGTATCTATTTTACTATAATCCACAAGATTGAGGATTAAGAATTTCAATTTGACTATCGTATTTATGAAAATCCTATTCTTATATTCTAATTATGCACCACCATAATATGTGGTATGAAACGTCAATTTTCTATCACTCTACACAATCTATCCAAAAGTTGTGCTTTGACTTTCTAAAGTACATAAGTTTAAAATCTCTTTAAAAAAATCTCTCTTTCATTTTTTTTTTTTGGTGAGGGGAAGGGTGTTTTTTTATTTTTTATTGCAATGTGTGTTTTGGGGTCGATTATTTCATATCTACCCAATAAAATATTTGAAAAGAGTAAATATACAATTTAAATATTATTATTAAGTAATCAAGGGATTCTTCATTAAATAACCACTAAAAAAAATAAGGTTTGGTATAACAATTATAACGATCTTTATTGACATACAAAATTTATTTTTAATTTTTTTAATTTTTTTTTAAAAGAAAAAAAGATAAATAAAATTTTAGTAAAAGACATAAGCCCATGTATTTTTACTTGATTTTTAATTAATCGAGATTTTAATTTTTATTTATGAAGTAATTGTGAAAATGTAATCTTCCAACAAAAGTTATTTCAATAAAATAATAAATTGATGTGAACATTAAACGAAATGAGAACATCTTATATTGGAATTATTGGTAAATTGATTTGAACATTAAACGGTTTTTTATAGGCTTTGATTTTATTCAGTCTCACTTTAAAAATAATATTAAGTCAAAGAGTTGACTCATTCGCATAGCCTTTACTTTGGACACCTAAAATTAATCTATGAGCATTTTGGAGTTGTTAATTATACATTTTAAAAGATGTTTATGTGTTTGTTTATTAAGTGTTATTTATGTATTTGTTAATTTTTTTAATAGTTTTTGTTCTTTTTATTTTTTAGTTTTTTATTTCGTATTGAGTCATGTGGTTAAAATATATTTAATGTTTCTAGTTTTTGTAAGGGACATCTTTAATATTTTTGGGCTCTTTTTTTGGGTTTCTGTTAGGTTAGAGTGTACTTGTCTTTTTTGTATTATGTTTGTATTTTTTTAGTTATTACAAGTTGGTTTGCGTGTTAAAAGAGTCTTAATTTACATTTAATTTGTCTATAAATATATAAATATTGTAGTTTATTTAACAAAAAACATACTAAGAGGCATATTTCGGTATTCATAGTATTTTATTGAGTAATTACTTGTATTATAGAGAGATCAAGTAATTGTTAAAACACTTATCATTGTTTGAAGCTAATATTTCTTATGGACCACTTATGCCACATGACCTAGAGTTTATTCATTTTTAAAATTATTTCATTTATTATTTTTTAGTACTTTGTTAGAATGGTTTTCACTATAAGTCACTTGATAATTAGATGGTATTATAAAACCTTGTTAACCCTTAACACAATCCTTTAAGTCACTTGATAATTAGATGGTATTATAAAACCTTGTTAACCCTTAACACAATCCTTTAAATCACATGTTCTTTTCCTTAATATTAAGATATCACAACCATTCTATGTTTTGCACATTACATATGTTGTAATGCCAAGATCAAAGGAAGGAAAATATGAAATCAAAACAAGGGAAACACAATCGTCAATTTATTTTAGATCCTACCTATCATATACCAAAAGCATCCCCAACACTCATGGTGATTCTTTGAAGTGTCTCTAATGCTCTTATTGATTGTCATAAATATTATTAATTATTTTTACTTTATGTTCTGATCAAATTTAAACTTATAAATAAGCCATTAACATTATTGGACATGCATTTCCAGGATTAGATGCAAGTGATTGTCTTCATATTTCAACTTATTGTTATTATATGGTATGTATTATTCATGTTTAATTTCAATTTATGCCCCAAAATTTATTAGATATGTGAATCTTCCAATTAGGAAAAATGTTAGGATTGAAAAAAAAACCCATATATTGTGTTGAGATTCCTTTAGTCAATCCTAGGTAAAGCTTTAAAAAATAGAATTTGAAAATATGATTAATGGTAAAAAATGAATGTTTTTGTAAGATAATATATGAATGAGGTGCTTTTATAAAATTTCAATGTGTGTTATTTTAATGCCAATGATGAAAACATTGTGAATGATAATGGATCTATTTTTTTTTTATATGAATAAAAATGATCCATAATAGTTAGATGATCAAGAAAAATATTTATATGATCAAGAAAAGGCCAAGGTTTAAGAGATGAATATATTTTAAAAATATATCTCAAAAAATATAGATGAAATTTAAATATTAATAAATATTGTAAAATAGGTTACATGTCAAATTATGCCCTGCAGTGTAGTTATTGTCCAGGTCGATTCTCAACCTTATATTTCTAATGTGAGTTTTAATCTTATTTATTTTAATGTTCATCTTAATTTTCAATATTCTTCTAATTTTCCACCTCAACGTGCTTATATTATTCTTTCTTAACATGCTTCTCTTATTCCTTATCAACATGCTTATGGTGATAATACTCCTTTTATTTCTCAACAATATCATTATTATAATATTCCTTCAACTTCTCCACATGTCATTAATACTTTAATTTTTTAAATTATTCAATACCAACTTTTACCATGTGTCCACCTAATACTTCTTCTCCAACCCCTGAAATAACTAGTATGATGCATACTCTTTATTTAAAATAAATATTATGATGCTTACTCTTTATGTGAAATAAATATTGTGATGCATATTCTTTATGTGAAATAACTACTATGATGCATAATATTTATGACATGTAAAAACAAATCAAAACTCTTGCCCAAAGATCATACAAACTAAATAAGAGGGTTACTTCCAATTATATTCTTTTAAATCTTTTGGCATATGAAATGTTTATATATCAATTTATAACATGTTTTATATTTCAAAAATTTAAAATATATAATGGAAAAGGATATCTTTCACATCATATTAAAAAAAATTATGAATCTTTCTAAAATTTTAATTGTAATGAAAAATTATTAGCTAATCTAGTTCTAAAGAATTTGAAATATTATGTTCTTGATTGTTTCTATATTTTAACACGTGGATTCATGCATACCTTTACCAAATTAATTTATGAGGCCTAGAAATGGTACTCATCCCACATATTATTAGTCTAAAATGCCGTTCATTTCGCCATTATAGTATCCGTCACGCATGTTTTTATCTATAATAATATAATATTCATCCATGTTGCATATAATCATTTTTATGATTTAAAGTATATGATTTCTATAGAAAATAGTATGATTTAATGCTTACGTTATTTGGTATTATTAATGGTGAATGGAGAAGTGCATAATTTTCATGACTCTTCTAGTTAAATCATTCATATTTATAACTATATAGGAGAATACACCCATTGCAATTGGCTATGTTCACTTACAATAGCTTATTGTGTTCACATATAGCAACTAACGGTGTTCACCTGCAATAACTACTATAGGTGCACATTTTGTAATACAACATTCAATTGGAAGTTTGAGATGAAACTAATCCACATTTTTTGATAATAAATGATTCCTTAAAACTAGGGATGGAATGATTTACTCCAACTAAAAATATTATTATCTTTTCCTCATTGGAAAACTTCCTTTATATCTCTCTCATATAGTTGTAACATTATTATTCTACCAAAACTCTATTCTATTTTTCTTCTTATTATTTTAGCTTAGTTTAGTTTTATGTTTGTAACTCTGAGGATTTTTAATTAGCTAATGTGATGTGAAAATGAGTGTTAGAGGGAAATGCAATGGAACAATGAAATAAGCTCAAAATCCCTACTCTAAACCCACTAACAAACACCTCTGATTGAGCTGAAGGAACAAGAGATTCACATACAAATTCATAATGAAATATAAATAACCAATTATACCTCAAGTGTAATGAATTCTTCCTCCTTGACAAAATTAGATGTGTTCAAAATTAGATGTGCTCAAAATGACAGTGACATGCTTGAAACTTGATAATAAGCTCTTGACTTAGACAACACTTTTTTATAGATGACTTTTTTGCTTGGCAATGGTAGATAACTTGAATGCAAGGTGATATTGATAGCTTAATGGGCAAAAGTTGATGTATGATCCTAGGAATTCTTAGTTAGTTTGCATGGGTGTGGTTCTCAATTTATAGGAGTTGATGGTAGATATCAAGCGTTGAGATTTGGCCACATGGGATAGGAATCAAGGGTTGGAAATGAATGTGAGGATGTGTAGTTAGAAGTGGTATTTAAAAATTCATGTAATTAATTAGAGAGGAATCGGTGAAGGGCTCTATAAAGTTTGGAAGATTTTAGATTGAGGTTAGCAGGTTCTAGATGTAGTTAAGATTAATAAATGGTGATTAGATGAGTATTAGTAGGTGGATTTGTAGGAAAGGCTAGTGGGGATAGTAGGAGTCATATGGGGATGAATTTTAAATTGTTTAATAATTCTTACAATGTGATTTATGGTTAAGTGGGGTGATAAGTAGATATTAATTAAATGATTAATTATACTAAAGGGTAGCATAGTAAGAATAAATTTAGGCTAGTGAATGAAAAGTAAAGGAGGTTGTTAGTATAATGTTATAATAGTAAGAAAATGGGATGATTAATAATGAAATTAATATCAAAATGAAGTGGTGGATTTTAAGTGTATACATTTTGCCCCTCTTTGATGGGGCATTACAACTAAATGGAGTAATGATGTTTCAAAGAAGTAAAAGGACATGTGAAAGTTAATATCGGTGATGCCCCCTCAAGGGGTCATGTGGTGAGGAATGAGATGGATTACCACTCAAAATAAAATGAGGGGTGGAATGGGTGGATATGAAAAAGAGGGGTTGTGATTGATGCAATAGATGAGGTAGATGTGATGGATATGATGTGAAGTTATAAATCCATGAGCTATAATTTGATTAGGATTTGAATTGATGATGTCCCTGGTAAAGACATATATGAGGGATCAAGAGATGATAAAGTTATGACATTGGATGTGCCCCAAGTGAAGGGGGAAGATGGACAAGTAAAGTCACAAGCTTTGGATGTATCCCAAACAGGAACACATGTCAAGGAGAGTTATGAGCTTAGATTGGATGATTGGTTGTCATGAGCTTTAGACATATCCTAGGAAAGGAGTCATGTTGATGAGAGCTATAAGATTGAATTGTCCTTAAATGATTGATTGATGATTTATTTGATAGAGAAAATATGGATGCTATGATAACAGGTGTGGGAGATTGATAAAAAGATTAGGGAAATGATTGAGTGGATGTTTGATTGATTGATGATTGATTTGATGGAAAAAATATGTATGCCATGCAACAGGTGCAGGAGATTGACATAAATATTAGGGAATGATTGAGTGGATGTTTGATGTGAGATGAACTGATCGATTATTTAATTGATTGTAGCTCAAGGATTAATTTTATTGAAAAATGATGAGGGATAATTATGTGATTGCAAGGATAAATGATATTGATGTATGATTGTATAAATTAACATGATTCTGAAGAAGATGAAAAAGTGTGGCTGAGATAACATTAGATATCCCATGTGACTAAGCATTGCCTATATAGTCCAAATGGACTTCATGATTATGTAGTTATCCCTAAGAGAGAGTATGTGATGATAGGTGATAGGATAGATTAGATGATAATGATGTTGATGCCCCAAGGATGCTCTAAGGAGACTAATGAGATTGATCTAAGATGGATGAGATGATTGGAATGTTAGGAGAAATGTTAGATTAGTGATGACTGTGATTGTTAGATATGATTAGAGGAAGGATATATTATTATATTGAAAAATGAGTTAATTAGGTAGATGATTGACTCGAATGATGTGATTTAGATGTTTTGTTAGATGTAAGTGATGATTTGTGTTTCCATGGTCTTGAGTCATATGTATAAGCAATCATGTTCAATGTAGCATTAAACAATATACACCATGATATGTGTAACCTTGATGATGTTTTACTAAAATTCATGTTGGACTGATGCAAAAGACATAAAGATAAAAACAAAGTTTGTAAGTAGCATGTAGCATAATAAAACATTGTTATGAGGAACCAACATGACATATCTGCTTTATTATATTACACTAGCACAAGATAAGATAGAAAAAGATAGACAATAATTATTTGATATTTACAAAATTCTTGATGAAAGACATGTATATGCACAATTATGAATTGATAAAAATATGGATCAAAACATTTGATAACAGATAGTTATGATGCTTAATGACCAAACAAAGATATGTACATGGTAATAATAGATAAGATTACATAAGCAATCACACAAAACGAACACACAAGTATTTGCATTCTGATGATATGTGCACATGATTGGTATCTTATCTATTGTCCTATTGAAAATACTTGGGATGGGTGAATGAATCACAATTTAACCTATCCTTGTGTGTTAAATGATTGGATAAAGGATAGTTGCTATGACTTGTTGGATAAGCACATGGATTTTTTTTAGGACTTGGGATGAAACAACTGGTATAATTTTGGATTTTTTAAATATTATGATTTTTTGGTCTTTTTGGGATACTTTTATTTTTAGGTCTTTTTGGGATATGTATGTACAAAAGTGGTTAATGGCAAAGGGAAAACCAAGCCTAGAAACGAAGAAGGACAATGATGGTATGTAGAATGATGAAAGGATTTGGGTGATGCTTAAAGGGGATGAGGGATGATGAGGAATGAAATAGGGATCTCCAAGGACCACATCATGTGGGAACCAAATGTCTAATTTCCTGAGTGTTACTTGTAAGATATTCTAAGATGCTTCTAGAACATGTCTCAAGACTTCTTCCACTCCCTTAATCAAGTCAAGATGGGAAGAAAGGATGGACATAATAGGATGGAAAATAGGATGGCCTAGGATGCTTAGGATGGGTAAGAATGGTTGTAGTATGGATAGGATGATGATTTTGATGAAAATGGGGAAAACATGGATTTTAGGATACCAATGGAGGGATGAAGTGGATTTTTCCCCTAAGTGTTGAGGTAATTGTAGACAATAGATTATTTACACATGATGCCAGAAATTAGTTTTCATCATGGTATTTGCCCAAGGCACCAAAAAATTGGTTTTCACCATGGGATAAATGATATATTTATTTAATTATTATTATTTGATTTCTCAATGGCATAAAAATTTATTTGAGGTGTACAAGATGCATGACATTAATGTTTTCTTGATATTTAATCAATACCTATTTTGGATAGCTTTGTCTCTAGGATCATGTTGTCAATGTTGGTTTTATTAATGTCATTGTGATTGTCATTTATTGTTGATTATACTTCCTCCAAACATCTCAACTAGGTGTCTTCTTATTCCCTATGATATAATTTCACCCAAGAAGTTAATGCATGGTATGGATGGGATTTAATGGTAGTGTATAGGACTTGAATGGATGGTATGATCATGATGGTAGGTATAACTTTCAGGAAATCATAAGTTGGGACTAACAGTCACATACACCGTTGTTGATTCTAGATGTGTCATTTTTGCCTTGTGTAACATGATTAAAGATATTAAAGGATCTAATACTTTAATACTTATTTTATATTTGATTTAGTTACTTGAAGGACTGTCAACCATATTACTATTGACATTAACTTATTTGTCTATTGGTGTCTTGTATAGGTTTTAACCAATAAAATCTTCTTTATTTCCCAAGCTCATATATCTTTGATTTTCCCTAGTGTATTAACTAAAATTCCACTAGAGGAACTTAATATTTGACTTTTTGGATAATTGTTTTGAATTTGACGATCCTATAGCACCTCAACTTACTAAGGAATGATGATTTTTGTCTTGGTTAAATATTTGACTCATCTTATCTTTAATTTAATCTTGGATAAAATTTGATTCTATTATCATTCTTGACTATTTGAATACCATCTTGGATCCCCATAGATTCTATAATTGATGTGTCACTATGTAAGGAGTCCAACGGTGTGTGATTTTTTTCATCCCTAGTGAGGGTTGTGATGAGGTGATTGTTTTGGGGAAGAAAAAGATCAGTGATGTACTGGGGCTAAGGGAAAGGATTAATTATGTTAATTAATGGATATTAGGTATCATAATCATCATAGATATACTAAGAGGACCTATTTCAATGTCAGAGAAAACTTCCTAAAAATTTATGAAAGGATCACTAAGTTTGTTGCATTGATCTATAGGATAAACATCAAAGATGATGTCAAATCCATTCTTAGAATAAGTAGTGAGAAAATCATATTGAAGGCTTATAAATTATGTTATGACTTCATAATTTTGAAATAGATCAAAAGATGTGTATTTTTGTTGGTGGTCATCCAAATTTATGGTATAAACAAACATGTATGTGAAAATGTTGGTGGAAACTAAATCCTCATAAAGATTATGGATAGACCTTGATGTTGATTTTGACATTGAATCCTACATAGATTTAGATGTTGATGATGGATTTTATGTTGATGTTGATGTTAACTTTGACATTGATTTTATTTTTGATGTGGATGATGTTGATGTCATTGGTACATGATGTTTAGATTATGGATGCAATAAGGGTTATCCAATTGGATAATGTTGTTTGCAAGTACCTTCTTCACTTTCTTCTTGGTGATGGAGGATTTGGTACAAAGTGACTTACATAAATGGGGGATTTTGTGTGATGGATAAAAGGTGGATTGTTGATCAATGATAGTTTCTTCAAAGATAGGTTCATCAAAGAGGGGCTTGTCAAAGACATTTGGTTTGGGATGATCAAAAATAGGATATTCGAGGGTATATGGATGGTTGTAAAGATGCTCATCAAAGATGGGTTCTTCATCAAATATGGGATTTTCAAATATGTGTTCATTGTCGAAGAAGGGTCTGTCAAAGATGAATTTGTTGTCTTTTTATTGGTTTGGACATGAAAGAGTTTGATCATGGTTTAGAAAGGAATCTTGGCATATCCCCTTTTCCTCACTCTTGGACATAGATTAATGTGATTCTTAGATGATTTTAATGTCACTAAGGTCGATTAGGCATTGGACATAATTTTTGAATGTGAATATTTTATTATTATAATTCCCTTAGATTATATGATACTGATAGTATTAGCCTTCTTTATACCAAGAGAGCTTAGGTTTATTTGGGTCAAGAGACTTAGTGTGCGATTCAAAGATCATATTATCTATCACTAGTTGATAAAAGATGGGTTCCATAGATTTACTGAGAAGGGTATATTGTCTATGTTCATAACTTTGTTTGGATGTGGAAGCATTTGACTTTGGATCAGATGACATTCCATCATGTAGTGATGATAGGTCATAACTGGATGGTGGTGTTTTATGTGGCTCAGGGGACAAGGGATAGGGTTGAAAAGATAGGGTTCCATTTATTAGTGTGATGGTGGATGTCATGATTAAGACTATAACTGGTGGACATAAATTTTGATTATGATGGGCTGGCATGAAAACTAGGATTAGAGTGATGTTGATGTGGAAGGATTGGAAGAATCTTTCTTATGAGAAAATTCAAGTTTATGGGATCAAAGTCTATAGGAAATCAGGCACCCATTTAAGCTTTAGGCCATTTGATGAATGTTTGCTTTAGTTTGGTCTCAAGTTTGACTTTGGATTCATGTGATGTGAGATGGTTGACATGATTTGATATGTGTCCTAGAGATGAGCTTGAGAAAATTTATTCGGATAGGAGCTAGCTAACTTCTTGACAATTGGACATGATTAGAGTGTAATAATTATTGACATTGATTTGATGTCTAAAATTGATGACAAGATAAGATAAGATCTTGTATTTGACTAGGATAGTGGGGGCTAGGTTTAAATAGCTAGAGAGATGTGACTAGGTCATAATTGACCTTTGAGGATGTTAACTTGATTTGATTTAGACTAGCTCAAGTGAATAGGTGATCTGCTCAAGTTGGATTAGATGACTTGAATGATTTGGATTGATTAGATGATTCAAACTTAACTTGGATTCAAATAAGCTTATGATGGTGACTATGGCATGTGAAAGGGTTGTTTCATGTGTGGACCAAGGCAAGTGTATGGTTGATTCAGCTGGTGATTAGGGATGATTGTAGATTTGATGATATTAAAGATGATGGGTTGAAAAGTATGGATATGGATAGGCTTAGACTATAGGTGATGTTATTTGATGAGGTAATGAAGATATTGGAATTTGTTTATGATGTTTACTTGTTGGGGGTTGGATAAGGAATATTGGTTGATGGACATTTGGACAAAGGGACATTGTTTAGACTAGATGTTTTGAATATGATTTTGTTGGCGTTGGATTATGACATGTTGGAATGATGGGGGATGATGATTTAAGATTTGGTTTTGATTTTTTTTTTGATGTGGTTATTTTTTGGTGTAAGGGTTGAAAAATAGCATGGGTCTCGATAACACTCAATTAATATCATGTAAACAACAAGCCTACAATAGTAGATATGGGTGTGTAAAGCAACAACCAGGCCACTGATATACTCATGTAAGGTGGTGCTCAGGTTGGTCTCCCAACCCTCACTCTATGTCTATATGTGGTGAGTGTTCTTTGAGAATGTTATTTTCCTTGCACTATAAGTTGTTTGCATTCGAAGGTCTTAATCTAGGTTTTATAAGCTCTCTAAGGGATTCCCCTATATAACTTATAATACGGTAGGGCCCAATTCCATATAAGGATGTTTTCTAATGCCTATGTATCAGAGTGTGAACTCATCAATTTATGAAACCCTTTATGGTCAATTCATCTTAGATTTAGATAAGTGTCCTTTATATTTATACTTTATCAAAATAAGGAGTTTGGATTTAGTGTGTGGTAATGAAATCCACATGACAACCCACTTAAGACTATATCAAGTGCATGGGGATGAAACATTTACCCTATAAAATAAAAAAATTAAATAGGTTTATTGACTATTTTTTTATCCCTAAGGTCATCCTATGAGTGCGAGGAGAGACTGTACATATCCTTAGCCTCAGGTAGATAAACATGCAAGTAAACATATTATGCTAAAATGACCAAATTTGACACACACATATAAGTTAATTAATGCAATAAAAATATGTTACGAAAGGTTTTTATATGTTGATTATTTAACAAGTGAACTTACAACACAAAGGTTAGTAGTTTGACTTTGCTCTTGAAAGGCTACCTACAAAATACACAGTTTAAAATCAAATCACTTTTTCACAAAGTAATGACACTAATACATAGTCTGAAGTCATGTATACATAGGTGAATTTTTTAAATATATATATTAGCTCAAAATATAGAAAAAATTAAAATTTCTTTTGTCAACATCAAAGTCACTAATCCATAGAGCAAATCCACAATTATACAAAACATAACTTCTAGGGTTAGAGCAAAGTTGTTAAAATAAAAAATTCATTGATTTTCAATGCCACCAATATTATAATGAATCTATTAAATTAGAATATGAATCCAATATAAATGAAATGTGAATTCACTAAAATCATAAATATACTAACAAGTAGAAATTGTATACCTTCCCAAATCTACATATGAACTGAGTGATGTCACTTCTATTCAATGCCAAACTTTAAAAAAAAAAGAATTCATAACCTATGGATAGAAAAGTAAATAAATATAAAATCATTGAAATGATGTCAAAACTATTAATATTAATATGAATTCACAAATGGATAAAACGTGACTTTTCACAAACAGTCTAAAAGGTTAAATGTTTGGTTGGCATGTAACAGTTAAGTTCTACAATTAAGTATAAATTTGTGATTGTTTAGAGTGAAGTCATGTTTATCATGATTGAAAACACATTTTTTAGTAGTCTTTTTCAAAACTTATAAAGGCAAAATTATGAATTTTTTTTAAAATATTGTCAAAATCAGTAATACCAAAATCAAATTCACAAGCTGACAGAAGTGATTTCGAACAAAATAATAAAAAATGTTAAATAGTTAGTTAGACCATAGTGGTTAAGTCTAATGGTTAAAAATTAAATCATGACTGTCAAGGGCGAAGTCTTGTTTCCAGATAACAAAGTCAATTTTACACATAGCAAAGTTGTGCATAATCTAAAAGTGAAAATTCATATATATTAAGTTTTTGGCTATCAAATCTTCTTTCAAAGGTATCAAAAACCCTATTAACACACATCAAATCCTCAACAAGCACAAGTTAAGGTGGTTGCCAAAATGTGATGTGAAAATGTGTTAGAGTAAAATGCAATGGAATAATGAAATAAGCTCAAAATCCCTACTCTAAACCCACTCACAAACACCTCTAATTGAGCTAAAGTAACAAGAGATTCATGTGCAAATTCAGAATTAAATATAAACAACCAATTATACCTCAACTGTAATGAATTATTACTCTTTGACAAAATTAGATGTGCTCAAAATCACTTTAACATGCTTGAAACTTGATAATGGATGTTTGATTGCTTCAATATATGCTCTTGACTTGGACAACACTTTGTTATGGATGACTTATTTTCTTGGCAATGGTGGATAGCTTAGATGCAATGTGATAGTGATAGTTTACTTGAAAAAATTTGATAGATGATCTTAGGATTTATTAATTAGTTTTCATGGTTATGGTTATAAATTTATAGGAGTTAATGGGAGAGATCAAGGCCTAATATTTGGTCACAAGGGATGGGAATCAAAGATTGGAAATGAATGCAAGGATGGGTAGTTAGAAGTAATATTTAAAAATTCATGGAATTTTTTAGAGAGGAAAGGGTGAAGAGATCTATAAAGTTTAGAGGATTCTAGATGGAGGTTAGGGGATTCTTAATGTATCTAGAACTAATAAATAGGTATTAGGTGGGGATTAGTTGATGGATTTATAGGAATGGCTAGTTGGGGTAGTTGGAGTTAAGCGGGGAGGAATTTAAAATTGTTTAACAATTCTTGGGATGTGATTTGTGCTTAAGTGAGGTGATAAGTGGATTTCAGTTAGATGATTAATTGGACTAAAGATTAGTGTAGTAAGAATAAGGTTGGGCTAGTGAATGAAAAACAAATAAGGTTATTATAAAAATGATAGAATAGTTAGGAAATGGGATGATTAATAATTAAATTAGTGTTAAAAATAAATGGTGAAATTTAAGTGTATACAACTAATAATACCTTGTATCCTCTATATAAATAGAAAAGTTGCAGGTTATAGGGGATAATGAAGTATAATCTAGAATAAATTATTGTAATTGTTTGCAATATGATTGTCATTGATGTCAAAATAGATATATTTAGCACTATGGATGTCATTGATGTCAAAGGATCAGTCATATGCAAGAGTGATGGAGAGAAGAGCATGTTTTATAATTGTACAAGTTGCAATATTGTCTTATAAAGTTGTCATGTTGTTACAAAGACTATTTTCAAATAAATTAATAGAAGATCCATTGTGGGTTTTTCAGGAGCAAATCATATATATGGTCTATAGGTTCAGATGAAGAGAAATGAGCTCAGTAATGATTTATTTTAGATCTCTACCTTACTAAGGTTTCTCAGTAAAACCCTATGGTTTTTGGTCATTGTGTTCATGGGATCTTCTATTTTTATGTTGACTTGATATAGGTGGGAACCTACTGCTTAAGTTATAACTTAAGCCTTTATCATCATTGTGCAATCAACCCTTTCAACCTAGCAATTATTGGCTTGGAGCAATGATCAAAGACTTTAATATTTCCTAAGTTCTCAACTTAAGACTTGTCTATGATCAATAGTTAGCGCTAAATCATACAATGAAGATCCAATGATGCATAAAAAAGTAAATATGTAAAAGGTACCAAAGAGTGAATGCACTGGTGCCAAGTGTCACAATCATAGGGACTAATAATGTCTATAAGGAACATGCAAGTACCAAGTGTCACAAGCATAGGGACTGACAATGTGCAAAAGGAATGCATGAGTGCCAAGTGTCACAAGCATAGGGACTAATAGTAAAGTGCTCATAAGGTACATGCTAGTGCCAAGTGTCATAAGCATAGGGACTATCAATGTACAAAAGGCATGTGAGAGTGCTAAGTGTCATAAGTACAAGCACTGATAACAATATATAGAAGGCATGTGAGGGTGCTAAGTGTCACATTCATGGGAGCTTATCAGATAGAAAACCAATGATCATGTTAGTCTATCAAAGGATCTAATAGTGAGTGCATGATCATGTAATAAAGATAAATGGAGTGTGAGCATTCAAAGAGGTCAAAGTATCTAATGTTTAATGATAGATAGAGGTAAAGTTCATGCTTCTTTTAAATATCTAATAGCATACAGGAGCTTAGATCAAAATATCAATGGATGTACTTTAAAGATTGAAATTTTAAAGTTTAAAAGCTTGTAAAGATCTAATGGAACACATTAGCCTATCAGAATTTGATCAATAGATGCACTATAAAGTTGAAATGTTAAAGTTTAGAAGCTTGCAAAGATATAATGGAGTGCATGAGCCTATCAGAGCTCGATCTAATGATTGAATTTTAAATTTGAGACATTTAAATGATGATCATTGGATCATGACATGAAACTTGAGATCAATGGTCAGTATTTAATGATACATTCATCTCAATGATCAAGTGATGGAACATATAGGAAAGATGCATTATATGACATAGAGAATGATATAGATCATTGTAATCAATATAAATTGTGTAATATGGCATGTGCATCAAAACTAGAGCCTAATATATGATAAATATAGTAAAAGATAGAGAATTATGCTGGTGGAGCATGAATTCAAAAAGTAGTAAACTTATTTTTAAAGAAATATGACTTGAGTCCAAGAATGGGGCATGATGTGTTAACGACCAAGTGTGAATATAAAGCGATTTGAGACCTAGATGCAATGCATATATACATCATCTATAAAATGTACTATGTGTTGAAAAAGGTTGAATTGAGAGGGAGAGAAAAAGAGAGGAAGAGAGATGCAGAATAGAGTATGAGCAGTTATAGAATAGGTCTGTAACAAAGAACTAGATTCATTTTTAAATCAAATCTTGTAATGTAGAGTAGTAACTCCATAATATATCTAATTTGTATGTGCCATCAAAAGAGCTGAGTTGGTGCTTAGTTAGGGAGTTGGTGCTTCCTTAGAGTAGGTGCTCTTAAATCAAGGGATTGGTGTCTCCTTAGGGTTGGTACCCTTAATCATTATAACAAATAAGGTTATTAATTATGAGGTTGGATTAGAATAGTAGATTCTAGTAGCTATTCTCATGGTATTTTTTTCATATTAGGTTTTCCACGTACATCTAGTGTTATGTATATGTGTGTGATCTTTGCATATCCTTTCTAAATTACATTAAAAAGGATTAAAGGACTAATTTTAATCAATCTACTGATTCACCCTCTCTCAATAGATAGTTGTGTTCCAATAATTGGTATTAGAGTAAGGTTCCTTAGAATAAGCTTAATCAGCTTCTGTATATCTTGGATGGTGAACACAAATGGCTAGTCAAGAAGGCTCTTCCTCAAATAAAGCACCTCTCTTTGATGGATCAAACTATGCATTTTGGAGCATTATAATGGAAGCATATTTATCATCATTAGGGTTTGATGTATGGATGTCTATTGTAAATAGATATACATCCCCTGCTATAAATCCTACTGATTAGGTTGTAAATAAGGCATATAAGAGCAATGCCAAGGAAAATAATGCTATCTTTTGTGGATTGTCTACCTTAGAGTTTGTCAAAATAATGCATTATCAAAATGCACATGATATCTAGAATAAGTTGAAGAGCATATATGAAGGTGATGATAAGGGAAAGTAGGCTAAGATAAAAACATATAAAGGCAAGTTTGAAAGTCTCAAAATGATTGAAGAAGAGAAAATTACAGACTACATCTTCAAAGTAGATGAAATAGTCAATGGAATCAGAGGCCTTGGAGAAGAGATGAAAGATTCAATCATTGTCAAAAAAGTCCTAATATCTCTGTCATCAAGGTATGACTCTAAAATATCTATAATAGAGGAAGCAAGAGATCTAGATAAGCTCAATGTAGATGAGTTGCATGGAACCTTCACAACCTATGAGATGAGAATGGGAGAAGTAAATACTTTCAAGAGAAAAGCTACATTCAGAGCATCCAAACAAGTAAAAGTAGAAGCACTTACATCTGGATTTGAGGAGATTGATGAAGAAGAAGCCAAATTTTTCAAAAAATTAAGAGGATCTGGAAAGTAAAAAGTTAAGTTACCCTTTAAATGCTTTAACTATGGTAAGATAGGACATTTTGCTACTGAATTCCCTTATAACAAAAAGGATAATTTTGAGCAAGAAGAGGATGGTAAAAATATAAAACCCCACTACTCTAAGAATAACTTCTTCAAAAATAATAAGGGCTCGTACATAAAAGAAGATAGTGATTCATTGGATGAGTGTGATAGCTCATATGATGACCATGATTATGCCTTTGTGGCTGAGGGAAATGAACCCCTATTCATTACATTAGAATCAGTCTTTGTGGATCAAGAAACATAATAAGTTGAAGACTCAAATGAAGAAGAGGAAGGAGAAGTGGATCTAGAGGGTAACTCATTTGTGCTCTAAATGAAATTGAAAATTTGAGAAAAGAGAATTTAAAGCAGATGTAGGCACAAAAGGAGATTGAGAAAGTATCCAATAGTCTTTAAAAATTTAATCAGATGGTAGTTAGCCTAAAGACACAAGTTGAAGAGGCTAAAAGAATAGAGGATGTAGTTAAATTTGAACTATAATCTAAATCTAATGAATGCATGAATTTAGAAGAAAAAATAGTGGTTTTGAGAAAAGAACTTAAAAAATATAAAGAACATATAAATAAAGGTATGAAGCTAAAAAGAAGGCCAAATTTTTTTGATGAATTGATCAACTCTCAAAATCCATCAAAAGATAAATCTGATCTTGGTTTTAAAAAATTGAAAATTCCCATAACCAGTACATCTGCAAACTTATATGAAAACTTCAAAATAGAAGGAAAATTAGGAACAAATAATGAAAAATCTTGAAACAATGCTTCCAAAGATATAAATATACAAGCACTAATGATGTGAAGAAAGATGAAGGAGAAAGGAACCCTGAAGAAAAGAAGAAGAATAATGAGTCAATCTCTAAAAATTTAAGGAAGATGTAGAAGATAAAGGTAGCTGATGTAGATGGTTACATAAAGGTGAAAGACTTGAAGAATCTAGAGTCAAGAAGATTTACTCATCTTGTACAAAGAAATGCTATGACTAGGTATTCTTTATTTTTTTATGGTTATTGTTATACCTGTAATCAGTTTGGTCATAGAGCTAGTGAATGTAGGGTTATACCTAAAAGGAGAACAAATTTTGTAAACATAAATTCTTTTTCACCCTTGTTAGATAAATGTAATATCTTATAACTGCAATAATTTTGGTCAAATAGCTAAACAATGTAGAACAAAATTTGTAAGACCAAAAATATAAAGTTAAAAGAAAGGCATGCCTCCCAATGTGAATAAAAGTTCACAAGTCTTTAAAAAGGGAAAAATAAGCCAAACAAGAAACCTAAGATGTTTGGAAAGTGAAATATCAAAAAATTACACAATCCATGATTGCTTAAACTGCACTCCATGCTAAGGAACAAAATTGTGGGCAATAGATAATGGTTGCTCAAAACACATGACTGCTGACAAGAGCAATTTCATCAAATTGAATAAATTTAAGGAAGGATCTTTCATCTTGGGAGACAATACTATAGTAAATATCCATGGGAAAGGAACCTTGAACATAAGTTGCCTACACATGATGTCCTTTATGTTAAAGGATTGAAACATAATCTACTAAGTGTCAACCAAATGTGTGACAATAGATATAAGGTCACATTTAATGTAGAAGGTTTTAAGATAAGGAGATATGGAAGATTAGTTATAGAAGGGAAGAAAATTGAAATCAATATCTATAATTTTCATGAAGTGAATGGTAATAGCTACCTAATAAGAAAGGTTGATGAGATTTGGTTATGGCATAGAAGAATCAATCATGTCAACTTTGATAACCTAGTAAAATTGAACTCAAATAAGTGTGTTAGACATATGCCTAAGATAACCAAACTTGTAGATTCTACTTGCAAGGAATGTCAACAAGGCAAGCAAACAAGGGTCATATTTCAGACAAAGGAGTATGCAACTACAAAGCCTTTAGATTTAGTTCATACTAATCTTTGTGGTCCTAATAAGACAAGAGGATCCAAAGGAGAAAGATACTTCATGCTTCTAGTAGATGATTACTCAATAATGACAAGGGTAAACCTTTTTAAGGAGAAGTCTTAGGCATTTGAAAGATTCAAGATCTTTAGGGACATGGTAGAGAATGAGATTGGATGAAAAAACAAATTCTTAAGATTTGATAGAGGTGGAGAATTCACCTCAAATGAGTTCATATAATACTATAAGAAGCATGGAATTAAAAGGCATTACTCTATAACAAGGACTCCATAGCAGAATAAAGTTGTTGAGAGAAAGAATAGAATAGTCAAGGAGATGGCTAGAATAATGCTAAGAGAGGCCAAGTTACTTGATGGATACATGAGAGAAGTATTACAAACAATAGTATATATCTTGGATAGAGTTTAATTGAGGGTAAACAGTGATAAAACCCCCTATAAACTATGGTATGAAAAACTTCCCTCTATTAAGTATTTTAGATTGTTTGGAATCAAATGTTACATCAAGAGAAAAGAAGACAAATTGGGAAGCTTTGAATCAAGATGTGATGAAGAAATATTTCTTGATTATTACACCCAAATCAAAGCCTACATATGTTACAAAAAAGGCTATAAAATATTGTAGAGAGTATCAATGTCAAGGTTGATGAAGGATTGAAACATGTTAAACCTGACAAAGACATCTATGAAGAAGAATCAGAGTCTAAAGAGGAAGCAACTAATGAAGAACCTGAGAAAGTAAATGAAATCCACCTGAAAGATTTGTTCAAAAGGATCATCCTAGAGTGCAGATCATTGGCAATAAAAATGAAGGAGTTCAAACAAGGAGAAGATTTGCAATGAACAAGGAACAAGTAAGTTTTGCACTAATATCTAAAATTGATCCCAAGAACTATGTTGAAGCTAGCAAGGATGAAAATTGGCTAAAATCCATGGAAGAAGAACTAATCCAAATTGAGAAGAACAAAACTTGGGAATTAGTTCTAAGACCTTCAAACAAGAATGTAATAGGTACAAAGTGGGTCTTTAGAAATAAACTCAATGAGGATGGAACTATTATAAGTAATAAGGCTAGATTGGCATGCAAAGGATATGCACAAGTTGAAGGCATAGATTTTTAGAAAATATTTGCTCTAGTTGCTAGATTGGAAGCCATAAAAATGTTTTTAGCATTCTCTATTTATAATAAATTCAAAGTCTATCAAATGGATGTTAAGTCTGCTTTCTTGAATAGAAATCTAGAAGAGGAAGTCTACATAGAACAACCTGAAGTTTTTTAGGCTATTAGAAGAAGAAGATTATGTTTTTAGATTGAATAAATCTTTGTATGGTCTAAAACAAACACCTAGAGCATGGTATTCAAGATTAGACCAGTACCTATATCAATAAAGATTCAATAAAGGTTGTGTAGATAGCAATTTGTACTTTAAATCAGAAGGTGAGCATATGTTAATTATTGTTGTATATGTCGATGACATCATTTTTGGTGGTAGAAACAACATAATGTGCAAATAATTTTCTACTCAAATGTAAAATGAGTTTGAGATATCTATGCTTGGATAAATTTATTTCTTCCTTGGTCTACAAATAGCACAAACTAATGAAGGGATATTTATATCCTAAACTAAGTGTGCTAAAGAAATGCTCAAGAAGTTTGGGATGGAAGATAGTAAACCAGTAGGTACTCCCATCATTACTAGTTATAAGTTGATAAAAAATGATGAGTCCCTTGACGCAAATCAGATTTTGTATAGATCAATGATAGGTAGCTTATTATACCTAACTGCATCAAGACCAAATATCATGCAAGCAGTTAGCATGGTTACAAGATTTCAAGCTGCTCCTAAAGAGTCACATGTCAATGTAGTGAAAAAGATATTTAGGTATATCAAGAGTACAACTGATTATGGCCTATGGTATCCTAAAGGTGAATATTTCACTTTGATAGAATATGCAGACGCTGATTGGGTAGGAAGTGTGGATGATATAAGAAGCACTAGTGGTGGTTCTTTTTTCCATGGAAATAAACTTGTTTTGTGGTTGAGCAAAAATCAAGAGTCAGTCACTCTTTCTACAGCAGAAACAAAGTATGTTGCAGCAGTGGCATGCTGCACTCAAGTATTGTGAATGAAGTAAACACTTAAAGACATCAAGGTAGAATACAAATCACCTATCTCTATTATTTGTGACAATTCAAGTGCTATTAATATATCAAATAATCCAATGATGCACTCTAGAATTAAGCACATATCAATCAAGTATCACTTTTTAAGATAAAAGTTTGCAGATCAAGAGGTCACAATGAAATATGTTCTAACTCAAGATCAAGTTGTATACATATTCACCAAACCTCTTTCCAAGGAAAATTTAAGTATCTGAGACAAAAATTGGGAGTGTTGTCTCCTACATCACATCACTAGATCCTAGTAATAGGGCATGAGTCCAAGGGGAGGATCACAAACGCTTTGTTAATCCCTAAAAGAAGAGAGAAAAGACAACTTATGTATTCATATTTTTGCAAATTTATAATGAGTTAATGACTGCATATTATTGGATAAATTCCTTTATATGATAAAGGGGGAGAAAAACTTGGACAAACAGTGAGAAATTTGGAGTCCCTTTGCCATCGATGTCAAAGGGGGGAAAAAGTGCAAATGTTCTCTATAAAATCTTTATGTTTATTAGAAAAGTAGTAAAGCATGTGTTCAATATGTGTTTAGGCAAATTTTCCATTACTTAAGGAGGATAAATCTTGGTATGAATAGCTTTAACTCACATTCATCAGAAGCCAATGCAAGTACAGTCAATGCTAGAGAAGGAACAAAGCATGCATTACAAGATCAAAGCATTTAGTTTGACATCAATGATAAAGGGGGATATTATTGGCAATATGATTGTCATTGATGTCAAAAGAGAGATATTTGGCACTATGGATGTCATTGATCTCAAAGGATCAATCACAATCAAGAATGATGGAGAGAAGAACATGTTTTATAATTTCACAAGTTGCAATATTATCTTATAAAGTTATCATGATTTTATAGAGACTAGTTTTGGATGTTTGTAGAGAAATTGATAGATGATACAATATGGGTTTTTCAAGAGAATCTCATATATATGGTCCACAGGTTTAGATGAAGATAAATGAGCTCAATAATTATTTATTTTATCTCTCAGCCATTACTAGGGTTTCTCAGTAAAACCTTATGGTTTTTGGTCATGGCATTCGCAGTCTCTTCTATTTTTATGTTGACTTGATATAGGTAGGAACCAATTGCTTAAGTTATAACTTAAGCCTTTTTCATCATTATGCAACTAGCCCCTTCGACCTAGCAATTACCATCTTGGAGTAGTGATGAAAGACTTTAATATTTCCTAAGTCCTCAACTTAAAACTTATCTGATCTTGATCAATTGCTAGTGCTAAATCATATGATGAATATATAATGATGTGTAGCAAAGTCAATATGTCAAAGGTACCTGAGAGTGAACGTACTAGTGCCAAGTGTCACAAGCATAGGGACCGACAATGTGCAAAAGGAACATGTGAGTGATAAGTATCACAAGTGCAAGGACTAATAATGTATAGAAAGAACACATGAGTGCCAAGTGTCACAAGCATGAGGACTAATAGTAAAGTTCTTAGAAGGCATATGCTAGTTCCAAGTGTCACAAGCATAGGGATTGAAAATGTATAGAAGGCACATGAAAGTGCCAAGTGTCACAACCATGGGCACTGATATCAATGTGTAGAAGGCACTTGAGGGTGCCAAGTATCACATTCATGGGAGCTTGTTAGATAGAAAACTAATGAGGATGTTATTCTATCAGAGGATCTAACAGTGAGCACATTATCGTGCAATGAAGATCAATGGAGCATGAGGAGTCCAAGAGGTCAAAGTATTTGATGTTTAACAATAGATAGAGGTAAAGTTCATGATTCTTTTAAAGATCTAATGGAATGTAGGAGCTCAGATCAAAAGATCAACAAATGCACTTTAAAGATTAAAATGCTAAAGTTTTGAAGCTTACAAATATCTAACAGAGTGTGTGAGCCTATCAAAATTTGATCAATAGATGAATTTTAAAGTTGAAATGTTAAAGTTTAGAAGCTCATAAAGATATAATGGCATGCATGAGCCTATCATAGCTTAATTGAATGATTGCCTTTTAAAGTTGAGACATTTGAATGAGTATCATTGGATCATGGTGTGAAACTTAAGATCAATGGTCAATATTTAAAGATACATTCATCTCAATGGTCAAGTGATGGAATATACAAGAAAAATGCATTATACAACACATATAATGATATAGATCATTGTAATCGATATAAATTATGCAATATGGCATGTGCATCAAAACTAGAGCCTAATATATGATAAATATGGTAAAATATAGATAATTATGGTAGTGGAGCATGAATTAAAGAAGTGAGAAACTTGTTAAATAAATATGAACTGAGTCTGAAATGGGGCATGATGTGATAATGACCAAGTGTGAACATAGTGCGATGTGAGACCTAGATCCAATGCATATATGCATCATCTAGAAAATGCACCAAGTGTTGAAAAATTTTTAATTAAGAGGGAGAGAGAAAAAAAGGAAGAGAGATGCAGAGTAGAGTATGAGCAGTTGTAGAATAGGTCTGTAACAAAGAATTGGATTCATTTTTGAATCAAATCTTGTAATTTAAAGTAGTAGCTCCATAATAGATCTGATTGGTAGGTTCCATTAGAAGAGCTGAGTTGGTTCTCAGTTAGATATTTGGTGCTTCTTTAGAGTAGGTTCCATTAAATTAGGGGATTGGTGTCTCCTTAGTTTTGACACCCTTAAACATTATAACTAGTGAGGTTCTTGATTATGAGGCTGGATTAGAACAATAGATTCTAGCAGCTATTCTCATGGTGATTTTTCCCATATTGGGTTTTCCACGTACATCTAGTGTTATGCATATGTGTGTGTGTGTGTGTGTGATATATGCATATCCTTTCTAAATTGCATTAAAAAGGACTAAAGGACTAATTTTAATCAATATACTGATTCACCCCACCTTTCAGTAGATAGTTGTGTTCCAGCAGTAATATTTTGTATTGAGAGTGAGTTGTAATTTAGATTAAAGTGTAATTAGACATGTAACAATTCATTTGATGATATAGTAAATAATATCATTTTCCTTGATTAAATTTTATCTTAAAGAGGAGGAGAGTCAAGTTCCAATCTAATCAAGGTAGGGCCCACTCACAAGGATTTGACAGCCTTGTTTCCCATTCGTTATTTAGTTTATTTATGTTGTGTGCACATTTAATTTATATAAGTGTGTGTACTTTCCTTTCCATATTTAATTTCCTTATAAATAATTTAATTTCATGTGTGTATCTTCAATTTTGTGTGCATACCTTTCAATTCTATATTTTTTGGGAAGCTTTCAAACCTAGGTTCGCATTTTAATTCTATAATTTAATTTCATGTACTTTCCTTTATAGAAGTATGATTTACTTTCTAAAAAAACTTTTACTTTCAAAAAGAGTGTTTCCCTTTAGTAAGTGTGTTTAATTTCAATGAAAGTGTGGGTTATTTTAGTTTCAATTCCATGTACGTAATAGATTGTTAGTTACTTAATTCAATTGATCAAAGTAGTTTAGCTTTGCATATAGAATGTTGGATCCTTGAAAAAAGTATATGTTTTTGGTTGAAAATTAAGTGAAGGATCATGTAATTCATATGTTATAAGGCTACCTATATGTATTCTTACTCAAGGTTAGAAGACAAATCCTTGAGCTTATAGATAGCAAAGGGTTATGTGTTCCCTATACTAGTTGTTTATTCTCAAGCTCATTTTCAAATCAATATTGGTGTAAAAGCTAAATTTTATAAATTAGATCAAATTAAGCAAGGATCAAATAAAACCATGAGTGAATATGCTCTTAGATTCAAGACTATGGATGATAAAATGACATATGAACCACTATATAGTGAACTCCAAAGCATATTTGTTAATAGTTTACTTCTAATCATTATTTAAAAAGTGATCTTTAATAATTATCATTCTTTTGATGAAGTTTTCATATTATAAAATAATTTGAGATCAAAATTTTTAATGAAAATGTCTTACGTATGGGTCAAGCACTTCTACTCCAAATGCTTCAAATTTTCCAAATAACCAAAAAATAATTATGGATTTCAACCTAAGAATGATGATCAAAATATGGTGAATTCCATATAAATACCATCACAAAAGATAATTTTACCTTAATAAAAAGAACGTAATAAATTCACTAAAGTTAGTGAAATTCTATAATAAATTTGGAAGAGATTGTTTGAATGTAGTATGATTACTTTATCTCTAATAAATAAATTTATCATGCATAGTCTTTACTTAAGAACTATAATGTAAAAGTATTTTGTGATTGTCATAGAATCATAGGACACTATTCAAATATATGTGTTGCTTTGAAACATAAGATCCAAAATCTCATTTAAAACAACCAAATCCAATTACATGGGGCCAACAATAACATGAGTGAATCAACGGCTCCTCCAAATCAACATTGGAAAATGTTTACAAATCAACTTCCAAACCATAAAACTCAACTAAATGATTAAGCGAATATCCATATTGTAGAAAAAATATAATAATGTGTCATTGGACTATAAACCTCACCAAAATGATTGTTTTATTAGTTTTCTTGATGAAATTAAGAAAAAAAATCTCCCCTTTAGCTTATCCTTTATGAGAAACATATCTCACATAATAGTTTATATAATGAATATTTATTCATAAGACATTTCGTAAGGGGAAATGAAAAGGATGGATTCATGGTTGATAATGGTTCAATCCTAAATATATGCACAACTGAATTTGTTTATAGTCTTGAATTCAATGATAGTGATTTAGAATATACTCCAATAATTATAACATGATATGATGCTAAATTTAGAGAGCCTTTTGGTTACATTATCTTGCCTATTTGAGTGGGTCCTAAGATTATAAAAATCCCATTTCATATCATACCCAATAATGGATCATACATTATGTTACTTGATAGGCCTTGGATAAAAAAATAAATGTAATTTATTTTATTATTCATCAATACTTAAAATATTGATATGAGGATCGAGTAATTGAAAATTATAAGGGACATCAACTATCCAAAATAAAATGAATGCGAAGATATTTAGCACTAAGAGATACCAAGAAAGAAAAAAAGAAAGATTCATATCTAAGGCAAGAGAACATAAAGTTTGATTACACATATTTATTTTAAAAATAATGGACACAACACAACCCATAACTCCAAAGAAATTAAAGGAATATGCAACTAACACAACTATGCAAACTAAATTTAAGGAGAAAGATCATTTACTAGATAACATGCTTGAATAATACATTTTAGATGATTAATTAACATTGCTTAATGCTTAGACACTTCAAAATACCATTTTTGCATCTATTTCTTCTAATGATTTGCATTATATTTATTCTTTTGACTTTTATGAATTGTTTGGTTATGAATATATTATGGGTTAGCTTTTTTTGACAATTGCTTGTGTTTACAAATGAAAATGCTTTATCTTTATTTTATTTTACTTATTATTAATTCTACTTATTTACCTCTTTAAATGATTTTGAATTATTCCTTCCCTCTTCAACTTTCATCCTCCCACTTTTGGTTTAAATTACTTCTTGATCAATGTTTTATAAAGTTTAAAATTGTGTTTTGACTTAAAAATATTTATTTCCATATCAATACATGTTTAAAATTAATAAAATTATAAGAAATGAATTTATAAAACATTAATTAAAGATGATAAATAAATGTGTTTGACATAATCCTTGGATCTCCATCCTCTAGCTTGGGTCCATTATCAGTCAAATTGGAGAAACCATAAATGGTTCCTCCTACGCCTCCTTGATTCTTTCATCCTCATCACCTTATACATAGTCTCCTTCATTTAGATTATTTTCCCCAAGATAGTGTCCCTCTACCTCTATTATAAATTTTGGTGTCAAGTGAACCTTATCCCACAATACCCTTCATCCCTCTAAGGCTCTTGTATAATCGATCCCAAGGTCTAAATTCACATCATCATCCTCCTCATCATATGCGATTCCTTACACCTTAAATCTAGGTAATGCTTGATCTCTATCACTATGTGGAAGACATTGTGTCCTATGCCATATATCAATGGTTAGGTGTACATCCTCTGTTAACCTGAATGATGCATGAGGATCCTAGGGAAATCAATAATCTTGCATCATCCAAAAAGAGAGTCAGTTAGTTTCTAAATAAAATCCATTTTTTTTACTATAGTTGCACAACACATTGTTTTATAGATACTTATCAATAGTGAAATATTCCACTTACATGAATGAAGGATGGTTAAGTTTTGAGAAAGGTTTGAGAATAAAAGAGGGTTACAAGTTTTGGAGCATAATGGAAAATGTGTACATGCATAAGTAGTAAGGATAAATAAGTACCATAGAGAATTACACATAAAGACTTGTGAAATAGCATGTGAAAGAGTTATACTCTTGAGATACACAAAATGGAGTTCATTAAAGACATGTTTCACAAACAAAATATTCAAAAATTATGTAGTATAAGCATATTTGATAAAATGAATGTGCAAAAGAGTTGGGAAATGTGATAACAATATAGAGAGTGAGATAATTCAACGTAGAAGTTAAAATAACTAGATACATTTATCTTTGTATAGGGAGAATCACCTAAGGCATGAGAGTCTAGAAGAGAGGCACATAACATCAAGTGTAGGGCCCAAGGTAGGATAAGATAATTAGATGACTAGTCAATTGTAAGATTGACACCTAGACATTTACAGGCTAGGATGATATTATAGTTGATGAAATGGCAAGGGTTAGAGAGATCCACTAGTATGTATATGATGTGATGGTTATCAAAAATGCAAGACTTAAATCATGTTAAAGTTGAAGCTACCCCTAGGGTAGACTTATTAGTTCACACCAAGCCCTATTAGTTACACTTGTCCATTTCTTGGCAAATATGACAATAAATAGATATAAAAGGGAGAGTCAAACCAACATTGGAGGATACTGGGAAGGTTGAATACCTTTAGAAAGGTTAAGACCAAAAGGTGAGACTCTATCAAAATGCAAATTTGAGAGTAGAGAGAAAGAGAGAGCTAAGGGATCAAATTCATGTAGCCTTTGTGTAGTTGGATTCATAAGGACTACATGGTGGTAAAGGGATTGAGTACTCCATTTTTAAATATGGGAAGCTAATAATATCATGTAGTTTCTAGTTTATTAATGAATTTTTTTTTGGTAATCCATTATGTGACTCTAATGGCTACGTGGTCAAAGGTATCCCTTTATTGGGACCGTAACTATGAATTACATCAATTGATATGATAATAAGGTTGTGAACCTTGAAGAGATGCACGGGGAGAAGAAAATTAAAGTGGAGTGTTTTGGAATACAATAAACCACTGATTATGAGGTAGATAGTGGAGTGTTGTGGGAGGTTGATAGACCATCGAATGAGAGGTAGTTGTCATAATGTTTGGGTGGGAAGGCTATTAGACCACCAAATGTAAGGTAACCAACAAAGAGTATCAATATCCATCGTGAGAAGGTAGATAGAGAGAAAAAGAGTGAAATAGAGAAGACAATAAGGACAAGCATGAGAGATTGTGATGTTGTAAGTGACCTACATGAGTTAAGTACTAGAAAACCACCAATATGAGGTAGTCCAAGCACAAATGAGTAAGGTTAGAGCAATTAATGATTGTTGAAAGTTAGGAAATCATATGTAAAAAAGGAGAGGCACTAGTAGAATCATTTAAATGAGACATATGATAACTTGAAGATAGTATAGTGACACTAAAATATCTAAAAGGAGGTAGTCAGGTGTAGGAGAGAAATAAGAGCATGAAAAAAATTGTTGATAGGAGATAGCCAATGCATAGAATTAACTTGATGAGGGGCACTGACATATCATTGGACATGGTGAAATTAGCATGTAGAAGCATCTTCCAATTAGATAATTAGGAATCAAATCATTAGGTATAATGTGTCAAGAATTTTCTTACATTAAGTGCAAATGGGTAGATAACGAGGATCATAAGTAGTGAGTTAACAAGAAGTGAGGACGAGACATGACCTAGAGTCATATTCTCAAATAACATAAAAGAGATATCCTTGATGATGTGGGATATTTAGATTATAACAATGAAAGGAGAAAGAAGATCTTCCATAGGAAGATATTCTATAGAAAATCATGTAGAGATCTATGAGAGATAACACTCTAGGAGTTGGAGGTGCATAGGGAATTAGTTGGGGATAATTCACTAAAGTTATTTCTTAGAGGATTCTCAAAGGGAGTGATGGAATAGATCATGAATGTAGAGCAAAATTTCATGTTGAATAAGGTAGGGGACTCATTGGGAATGGAGTGAGCATAGAGAGAGTTGTATGGAAACACAATAAGGCATTGGAGAGACTTCAAAGAGAATGAGAGATGAAGAGATAAGGAGAGGGTGAGTAGGTGGAAATGTATGAATTCTAAACTACTATACCAAGTATCAATTTATAATACCACCTCAGATTAAAGGTAAGTATTGAGAGCCATAGGAAGGGACATGTGATTCCCAACCACCAGAGCGAGGAAGAGATAGTTATGGTAAAAGGAAATGTGCGAGAAACACCACCATGGGAATAACATGTATACTAAGAAAGGTATCATGATATGATGGAATATCCCCATGAAAAGGTGTAAGAGGAAGAGATACTTTTGAAGAAGAAAGGCATTCATGAGAGAGTTGTGCAAGTAGAAGCTAGAATAAAATTGGTTGATAAGAAGCACAATGCATGAAGGAAAGGTATAAAGAATTTCAAATGAGACAAAAATAGTGAAAAAGAGTGAAAGGAGTATAGGATCAGTCTATAGAGATAGCTATGTAGAAGAGAAACCCTGAGATGATCCTAAATGTTCTCATGCATGACATGGAGAATGTGTCAAAGGGAGGAATTATTGAGTGTAATTGAGATATATCAAGCACATTAGAAACCAAGGTGTGGCACATACACCCAAGGATGTGGATTTGGAGTTTATATTTGTATATTAAAAGTACCCTTTTAGAGGTACAAGGGTGGAAAACTATAAGGGAAATCAAGTTGAGCCACATGAGGCACTTGCCTAAAGCCTAAGGGAAGGAAGATGAAAAGGTCAACATGCAGGTAAATCTAAGTTTTCTTAGAGATAATAGAACATTACGTAGGGAAGCACTGCATAAAAGGATAAAGGAAAAAATGTTTGGAGTGGAAATTCAAAATGTGAAAAGTTAAGATTTTCATTAGAATATTCACTCATAGGAGAAATTGTAGTGAAGTAAAAAGATCTCACCAAAGGAAGTGTGAAGAAGGTAGTAGTGCCCCTAGAGGGAAAGGAAAGTTCTGAGATGCATGGTAAATAAAATGGAGTTATATTTTAGTTTGAAAACATGGAAACTTGTTTTCACAAGAATATAGTATCTATTGAAGGGATTTGGATGATATCAACCTGAAGTTGATAAGAAGGGTGTGATCTTTATTGTGAAATAGACTAGAAGGCCACCAAGTGAGGAGAATCATCAGCCCAAATATGATATGAAGGGCATACTTATTACTATATGAGAGAAATAAAATCATTTTAAACCAAGGGAGGATAAGAGACAACCCAAAATTGGTAAGGAAATTCAATTAGAAGGGACACTGGTCTAGGTGAATGGGACTAAAAGCACAACAATAAGAAGAGAAGAGAAAGTATGAATCAATGGATCCCATGAGCACTTAAATGCTATGAATGACATAAATTAAGAAAATAAAATAAAATAGGGTGGTATAAGACCCACATAGACATACGTATGAGAATAATATGGAATATAAGTGCATAATCATGTTTAATTACCACAAAAAATTGAAGTATATGCACTTACTACGAAAGGAAACACAAATAGAAGAAGTTGACATAGATGTCATAAAAGAGAATAATGAAGATAAAAAGAGTTTCCTTTTATGATACTGGAGGATGACATAGTGTGAAACATGAGGCAACATGCATAGGTGAATTTTTTTTAAGAGGTGTGAAAGAAGGGAGAGTTGGAGAAAGATTTAGTTTAAAGGGAGAGTGTTACGCAAGAGTATTACATAAACTATTATTATGAAGCAGAAGAAGCATGCCCATTAAGAGGAATAGAGGTGAATAAGAAATGGAGGAGCATAAGTTTAGTTACATGAATAATAAGTTTTAAGCCTCAAGGAAGAAGGATGAAGAGAAGGTATCAGCCCACAATTGAGCCTAATTTGTCTCGAGGACAATAGAGTACTGCACTGAGAAGCAAAAGAAAAGTGTGAAGATGAGGAAGAAATCAAAACATTAGAAATGACTAGCTTGAGTATGCAAAGGCAATTTTTACACTATAATAATTAGATGCATGATAATATGGGAGTAGGGCACAAGAAAAGAAGGTCCTCAAAAAATAAGATAGAAGAGAAGATGAGGAAGGAGGGAAGATGGGAACTCAAGATTCCCATGAATCCAAAGGTTATTATGCCGAGGCAAAAATAATAGTGAAATGATCAAAATTCCACTTATAATAGTTTGCAAGGGATAATGGGAGATAATAAGGTGAGACATCTAACCCAGAGGCAAATGATGCAAATGCATGAGATGTAGGATTCACATGCATAACTATAAAGGAATAATGTGAAAACATTGCTATACAAAGCATACCAAATATGTGAAATAAGAAAAAGAGTGAAACAAGAAAACAACTTGAAGCCAATGAGAGCAATTTATTCATTATGCATGATATAGAGAAGTTGATAAAATAAACAAGCAAAGTAGCCAAGAGTCAACCCAAAGTTGATGAAAGAAGTAAAAAGAATAAGGAGGATCATTTAATTTTAACATTGGTCAAAGTGCATATATTTAATCATGTAACATTGGAGAATTGGATAATGAAACTGAGAGGAATGGGTGTCATTGGACCCCATAGTGTTTTTTTATGCCATTAAAGGCATCAAGGAGAGTGAGGGTAGCAGGAATACCACACTGACATATCCAAGTGAGGATATAAAGAGAAGGAAGAGAGTGCATGAAAAGTAAGGATGGATGGAAGTACAAAACAAGGGTGAAAAATACCCTTGGCATAGGAGGATGGTTTATGACCCAATGAGGTTCTAGAGGAGGAAGTGCAAAGAAAACCTCATCATGCAACACACTAGGTGGAAGGGGACACTATGGAATTGGAAACCAATCTAGAGAATGGTTTCACCACTCAAATCTACTTATAAGTGAGATATTACATTTTAATTACCTAGGGATTTTGATGTAGGAGCATCCCAAGTAAATCATCAATCTTACATTACCCAAAAATAGATTCATTTGGTTACTGAATAAAAAAACATTGTTAGCATGTGGTTATGTAACACAATGTTTTGGAGAGACTTACATACAACGTAAGAGTCCACTTGTGCAAGAAAATTATGTTAAAATTATTAAAAAGTGTGAGAATAAAGGATATTTACAATTTTTGGAGTGTAAGGGAAAACATGTGCACATGCATTAAGGAGAACTAGGTACCAAAGAGCAGTACACATAAAGACTTATGTAAGAATTCAGAAAAAAGATAAACCCTCAAGAAGCATAAAATTAATTACACTCAAGCCACGTTGCATAGATGAGAAAAATCAAAATTTATGTGGTATCAGTTCACTTGAGAAACTCAATTTGCAAAAATGATGGGAATCACGTGAACAATGTGAAGAGTGATAGAAATCAACATATAAGTTGTAATAAAATGGGTATATTAAACAATGCATAAGTAGAATCACCTAATGTATGGTATCATAGAATCAAGGCACATAACATAAATTTTAGGTCCTGATGTATGATAAGACAACTAGATGTCTAGAACTACAAGATTGACACTTGGCCCTTTATAGGATATGACAATACTATAGTTGATGTGATGGAAAAGAATAACAAGATCCACCAATAGGGATATGATGTGATGGTTTTCATAAACACAAGTTGAAGGCATGTTAAATCCAAAGATACCCCTAGGTTAGGCCTGTAGGTTCACACCAAGGCCTACCAGTTATAGCTATTTATTTATTGGTAGACATGATACCAAATAGATATAAAAAGGGGAGTCAGACTAACATTGGAGGAGATTAGGAAGGTCAAAGACCTTTATAAATGTTGAGACCTAAAGGAGAGACTCTATCAAAATTCAAAGTTAGAGAGTAGAGAGAGTCAAATTCTCAAAGGCCTATATCCTTAGTGTAGTTGGAGCCATAAAAACTCCATGGTGGTAAAGGGGTAGAGTGATCCATTTTGAAAGCTAGGAAACTAAGAATTTCCTATAGTTTTTAGTTTATTAATGAAATTTTTTTGGTAATCCATTATGTGACTCTGATGTCTATGTGGTCAAAAGTATCCCTTCATTTGGAACCCTAACCATGACTTGCATCACTGAACTACCTCTGTTAGCTCTAACACTGCAATAACTCTATGGTGTCTAAAATTTGACATTGGTATCATTTGTTCTTCCTTTTCCTTTGTATATTTATGTAATCATCAAACTAAATTTGTTTATATTTTAAGGGTCTTCAAGCAAAATTTATCTCCTTGATGGAATATATGAGTAGGTTGATAGGTTTATCAATACTAATATCCCATATGCCTAGCATTACAATGTTGTCATTGTTGAAATACCTCTAGAGTGTGTCTCATACATGAATATATAGACCTCCTTGTATACATGAGTGATCATGTAGCATCCTTATAAGTACACACTCTACCTCTCCTCTGTATCAAGCACTATATGGTAGAGGTCATCTAAACAAGATACACCCCATGTGTTGATTGCCATGAGATAACTTAGAATTACAACCAAGTACTTATGAAATCATGGTGCATCTCCTTGGATAGTGGTACTTAGGTGAATCCTCCTCCAGTGATAGGTTCCATAACACTAAGTAAGTAGTATACATGAGATAATCCATGTTTCCCCTTAACAATATCCTTAATGCAACATGTCTCCATCTAATATGCAGTATAAATATCCTCTATGCATCCTTTAGATTCATTGTCATCTTCCCTATCAAAAAACATAATGTACAGTTTTCTATATTCATCCACTTAACCAAAGAAATGAGCATAGCATGGTTAAACTACATTATATGAAGATGTGTCACATGGCCTAGAACTATCACATATGTATGTGCCCACTCAAACTCGATCAACCTGAATATTTTTAATTCCTTCAGCACAATGCCATCACATAGTTCCCACACATATAAGGTCTTCTACATCATAAAAAATAAAGAAAAAAATCAATGCTTTGGGACATAAATTATGATATAAAAAATTTATAGTTGCAGGTATCAAAATTTGGAATTTTGCATAAAATGTGAAATCCATTCAAATTTTAAAAGATCATGAAAGTTCCTACCATGATCAGAAAAATGTTGATTAGGACCATAAAAATCATGTCATAAATAAAAATGGTCCCCTATGGAAGATATAATCTTATTAGAAGTTTATAAAATTGTTTAAAATAGAAAAATATAGTTTAGAATGATTCACAAGACTCAATTGCTCAACTAATGTGGTGGATTCCTTCACATGACCCAATTAGTGTGCCAATAAATCTTGTCAATTTATCATGGTCAAATTCTATCACAACTCTTTTTTCAAAAGTAAAAGGTTAGAATGAAGTGAGATTATATTTAAATTACTTCCACAATAGACATGTGTGTGTGTGTGTGTGTGTGTGTGTGTAGAGAGAGAGAGAGAGGGTTAAAATCTTATTTTTTAATACTATTTATTTACCACTAATTTATGAATTTGTATTAAAAATTTGCATGAATATGATCAATTAGTTTTGACACATTATTTTAATAGTCTGTAGGGAAAAAATGACATTCAATAATCCATACAGACTCAGAATGTCAATGTGATGGAAAACCTTGTACTTAATATCAAGTTATGGACTATATAATGCACAAATAAAAAATGATATAATATTGAACTAAAACACATTTGAATGCATAAGTATTTTCATAATGGCACAACTTCTCTTCGATGGAAATAATAGGGAAAGTATTGATGTGTACATTGTGCAACAAGGTTAAGAATTCATTGATGCAAGTTCTAATGATAAATAGGGGAAACCATTCACATGATTTACCTAGATTGGATGTGATATGGTATATACTCAAGGCCTGTTAATATTCTCCTATCTAATATTTTGATCTCTCTCATCTATGATCCCTTATGGATCAAATGATTTCAATATATACGTCATTCAAAGAAGGTGGTTATAATATAATATGATTATAAAAGATATATCATTTCATCTTTTAGTCGAGTAACGATTGGTCTTCTTTCAATTGTGTCAGTTAGACTTCTAGTTATTCAATGTTTCTATTTTTTTCTCTAACATGGTGTATACTTAGAGAGTGTCACTTTTCATAACACATTGTAGTAGATATCCAACACATGGATGTTGAGTATGGATCCTCTTATGCATCACCAATGACCTATGAATTATTTTATTGATGTGGCGGTAATGTCCATATGTACTATGAGGTGATACAAGTAGTGTGAAGTGTTGTATGTTGTTGTGTCACACATGGATCTTAGATGCACCATTGTGGGATCAGAGTTCTATGTGGCATGTTTTGGAAACTCACATGGATATTGTAAGGTTGGGTTTGTGTCATGATATGCTTCACTCATAAGGAAATATAAGTCCTTGTGAGAAGTACATAAAAAGATGTGAATTTTAAGAGATTTGAGTACATAAAACTACATACAAGTTACATAATTATCATTCACCTCTTCTTGAATAGAAACAATAACAATTATGTCTTTAAATAGTTGAATAAACTAAACCTAAATTTTTTAAATGTTGTAACACTTAACTTGATCAACATATTACCTTGTCTTGGCCACTTTTAAAAAAAGATGTGTGAATTAGTGAGTGTGTGTTGTTATTAATTCAATAACCTCTTCCTTTAGTTTTAGGTGCAATTATTCAAGATCCAAGTATAAATGATGATGACTTGTTTTTTGCTCAATCAAAGGTAGGAAGTATCCTTAAGGAGTTCCATATTGAAGGCAATATGAAAACCTAAGTATGCAGTACGTTAAGAATAAATATGTTCTCTCCAACTACGTGCAATATGATGTATGGACCATAGCACAAAGGCTTGATCTTGTAGTTTTATCTCTTCAAGAATTATTTATGAAGATGCAACTAGAATTTATCACCCACCTCAAACTCATGAGGTGTGTGATACATGTCATGGTGCTCCTTGTACGTTAATTATTAGAATGAGAGTATTTACTAATCCTAGTGGTCAACACTAGTGATGTGTTGTAGAAAATTTCATGTTTTTTCCACTTCTATCTCCTATGTGTGTAACTTTGTGTTATATGGTGCATGGTAGGATATGTCTAAGGGTGTTGTTTTATAGAATTGAATTCATGTCTAAAATGGACTGTGTTCCATAAAATTGTGAAAAACTCATTTTTAGGCATGTTAAGTGTAAAAAAAATTATCATCCAAAGTTTTTAGATGTGCCCTATTGTACATGCACAAAGATGAATAACTGTGTTGTTTATCACTTTCTTTTTTTATCCATTTTTTTGGGGATGAAATATTATATACCAATCCAATTATGTATACATCATATCCCAAAAATCTTTCTAGAAGTTTCTAACAAATGACAGGCCATGGTAAGACATAATGGATGTTGGTAAATGAAAATGAACCCAAACATAGTTGATGAAAGAGTGCATAGTTTCCTATGTGTTGATGTTATTATTATAGGAAATAATGATGTACATCTTAGAGAACCTATCCAATACACTAAACAAATATTCATTTTTTGATTCTTCATAAGTAATCATTCATTAAATCTATACTAATATATTTCCACTTCTGAGATGGGACTGCAATATATGTGTAAAATCCCAGCTTCTTGTTTAACTTGTGAGGTTAGTAGAAGTGTTTTTATAGCATTTACCAAGTCTTTAAAATGTTGAAATATCATGTTATATTAGCATATGAAACTCCCAGATGCATCTTTAGTAAGGAGTGCCATTAGGAACTTAAATATATCCAATCATATAGATAATCTTGTCTAGCATGTAGAATTTGTGAAACTATTCACCCAAACAAGGGTAGTATAGGCTTCTGTGAAGTCATGTTTGTTAGGTAAATATATACCTAGTAAGATAATTTATGGCCAAAATCATGTCCAATGTCATGATAAACACATGTATTGGTGTCTAATGGAGGTATTTTTTACCTTAACATCCTTTCCTTCTTATGCTTTATCACTAGATGAAACTACTACAAGTAATTCATCCACTTCATGTGGTGTACATTCTCAAACTTACTTTGCATATAAATGAATTGAAGTAGCTTATGATCAAAATGAATGATTATCTCTTTACCCAAGATGTAGTGGTGGCATTGATTTAATGCTTGCATAATGGTTTATAACTTTTTCTCATAGGTGGAGTACCACTTAACCATGTTGTTTAATGTCTTTGAGTGATAGGAGAGTATATGTCCACACTTGTGAATAATACAATAAGTTCATGGTTATATGCATCAATGTGAATCTCAAAGTAATGGAAAATGGAAATCATTACCAATATAGGTTCTCTATAGAGGCATTTTTTGAGCTCCTCAAAAGCACATTATTGTGTATGTGTCCATTGGAATGTAACTTTGGCACATATGATCTAGATACAAGACCATTATACCTAACATAAATTATGAAAAAAATTGTGGTAGAAGTTAGAAATTCCATGAAAATTGATGTATTCATAATTTGGGTTCTCAATTAAGATATGTGTTATACCATGCAACCCTTAGAGTACATTTTGGAGCATGCAAAGAAATACAACAAATAATAACTGGGATATTTATTTGATTTCAAATTTATGAAATTATAAATAGAAAGAATAATGAAAACAAGACAAAAATATCAAATGATATGTGTTATAACATCATATCCTCATATTTTTGCTTGTTAACTCACAGTCTTTGCAAGTTCAATATATATCTCATACTAGTCACTATTAACCAGTTTTTGAGCCCAAGTCAAAAATGATCAACCCCTATAGGTTTAAAATTTTCATAAGGATACTTAAAACTTGAATATAGTGTTTTAATTTCTTTTAATGCCTTCAAATGGTCCTATATGGTCTTAATGTGGTCACAATAGTCATTGTCTAGCTTTGTCCAAGTTTTGGTGTCATGTGTACTTGTCTAGTCGTAGGGATCAATTATGAGTCATGGTGTTATCAAGTGTGTTGAAAGGTTTAGCATGGTATTGAGTCATTACAAAAGGTTTTTTATATGTCTTTAAAGTCATATATTTATGCATTAACCTCTTATTATGTTTTTATATGCCCCAAAGTCATTTTTGTCACCTTTTGGCCTAATTTTGAGGAATTGTATGTACCATCCCAAAGGACAAACATTTAAAGAAGCATCCTAACATACTGAATGTTATTTATGAGTCAAATAATGGTCAAAACCTAAAAAAATTATAGTTTAATGGCCAAATTAAGGAAAATGCTCCTTTATAGTCACTTTTGGGCACTTGTACGACCTTAGGAGATAAACTTACAGGTGAAAATGGTTAAAGAGAGTCTCTTAGAATTCCATAGGTTATTTTTAGGATTTGGATCAATTTATAGGTCCAATAGATGTAGATAACTATCTAAATCTTCCATCACTACCTTCACAAGCTCAAAAAAGCAAAAATCAAATGCATGGTACGACTAGGAGAGAGAAAGTTGGAAGCTAGAAATTTAGAAATTATTAGGGGTCCTAATGAGATAAAATTTCATGGAATTGGTTTTTATATTCATGTCCCCTCTCTTATGAACAATCACTAAGAGTGACAATAGGTCACTATGCCTTGTCCATTCAAGGAGGGTCTGGTTTTGCTCTTGTATCTTCATGGTAGAATTCGATGGATGAAAATGGTTTTATGGAGTGTTTTAATAGTATAAAATGACCAATTTCATGGTATTTTAATCAAAAAATTCAACCTTGGTTTGTGTCTTCAATAAGGATAAAGGTGTCTCAAGTGTGTGAGCATATCACCCTGCTACAAGTGAGTTTGGTTGATTTGAAGTGTTGACACTTTTAGAGAATTTTCAAGTGTCTCAGATTTCATGGAGGATATATCACCTTCATAAGATTAATGTGCTCCCCCTTGGAATGTAGTCCTTGTATACAGTCTCTAAGTGTCTTGGTCTTTGAAAGCATGGTCTATGTTCATAAACAACCTTCTCCAGGTTTGAGTACTAATGTTTGGCTTGAATGACAATGATAATTCAATTATATACATGAGAGAACACCTTGAACAATATAAGTATAAGAAAGTGAGATTGAAATCCTAAATATGTACTCTCAAACAAAGGTTATAAAGTGTTTCAGTCACTCATAGGTCTACAGACCTATGAGTGAGCATTCACAAATCTAAGTTCATGTTTAAGATGTTTAGAAAATGGGAATATGTATCACATACTCAAAAACATTCATTTGACACCAATTGACCCCATTGTATCATCAAGAGGCATGAACCAGACTAGAAACTTTAACTTCCATGTATATACCTTACATATGAACTAATTGTATGTATAGGCCTATATAGACCAAATAGACAAGTTGAGGATGACATAATGCTTGGTCAAGAGGTATATAAGATTATTGAGAGGGTGATAAATAAATAGGACAAGTTTTTATAGTACCAAAGTGTTAAAGGTATATATGACTCAAGGGAGTTATCTTAGTAACCTATGCAAGTAAAATGAAAACCTACATGTGTCAAACCTATAGGGCCTCATTTTGGACTAAAACTAATTTCCATAAGAGGAAGGCAGATGTGGAAACATGATATAATGTATACATGAAAGATTACATAGGTCAATGAAGACACCTAAGTGGTTTAAGATCCAAAGGAAATTTGAAATGATTGAGTATGCATCCCTAATGCCTATACACAGGTCTGAGTTTGAAGACAAGAAGGCAAGCTTGAGGATGTTCTGAAAGATCCAATGGAATTTGTGAAAAAGTGGGAAAAAAATCCAATAAGGTGTAATTAATTTAAATATTTTGTGATGGAATGAGAAGACCAATCCTTAAGCTCATGTCACACTTTCTCTAATGACTACCTACAACCACACCTTGAGAATGCCTAAAGGCAGTCAAGGAGCAAGTGAGTGTTTGTGAAAGTTTAGGGTTTTAGGAAATTTTAAAGGTGTTATACTATCAATAATATGATAGAATTTATCAAAATTTTCAAAATTTTAAAATGGATACTTTGAAACCCTTAAATGCATTCAGTCACCTGAATGAGCACCTACATGTTACTAAGAAGAGAAGGTTGGTTTCAATCTTGAAGAAGGATCAAAGTGCATAAAGGAAGTATTAAAGTCTAAATTAAATGATATAAAATATATATGTCATTTGAGGATCAAAATATATATTAATAAGGAGATTGACCAAAATAGAGTTGTAAACCCTGCTTACACAACTTAACTCATACACAGCCATGCTTGTCTTGGAAAATGAGGGTTACTTGTTTAGAATAAAGAAAAGAGATTCAAGGGAAGGAAAGTCCTTTGATAATGGTTTCACAGTGATTATATAACTCCATATAACTCTTAGTTAACATCAAGAGTGAGGCCAACAAAGATAAGCCATGTTTAGGCCTAACAAGCCTAAGACTAAACACAAGTAAATCATAGGTGTTGTTATGAACAAAGTGACTTATTGGGAGTAAATTTGAAGTCTGAGGAATTTTAAATGTTCATGAATATATTAAAGACATATAATATAATACATGAATAGGTAAAATATAAGAAAATGTCAATTTGGCCTTTGAGACTACCTCAAACTTCTCTCATGCAAGACTGTAATTCAATACTCAGTATTCTCTTGCTCAATGAGCTCATGGAATTAAATGTTTTTCAAGGATGGTAATAAGGTACTTAAATTACAACATTTTGGCATCAATTGTTGGTTTAAGTCCATCACCTACATGAACAAAGGCTAAGACTGTTAACCCCTCTCTAATGGCCTATTTGCAGACCAAGAGTCAACTTCTTGCACTCATTACTATACAGATAGGATGCATGGGAGCATAATAACTAGGGGATAGTTTATATGGATATTACACTTGAATTTTTTGCATTATTTAGAGGTTTAGGTTCTAAGGTTTATGAACAATCATTAAGAACCTAAGCCACTCTAAACCCTCTTACAACCCTATTAATGACTAGTAGAGAGATATGAGGTTATAAATCACATGATATTATCTTTTCTTATCCTATAACATCTTAAATTTTTTTATATAATCCAATTACGTTCCAACCATGTACTTCATATATACCTAGAACTGTATAGATGACATTAAATGCCCTATTTTACAAGGATTTTTGGTGTTTTATAGGGTTTTGGATAGTTGGACACTTGAAAACTATTGGAAGGGGAAATTTTTAAATAATTTCATATATTAAAGCATATAAATCCATATGGGACATCCTATAATTGATCAAACAAACATCATTTTTTAGGCAGTCTCAAACAGGCCTAAAATGAGACTAGGTTTCAAGATCATTTCATGGTTCTCACACTTACACAAGGTATAAGGGCCTCAAATTTAACATGGAGTTTTTTTATAGGATTTTTAAAGTTAATCACACAATTTTGGGTGTTTTCACATGTGTGGGAGAGATCTGGAGAATAAAATTAGGCTTCTAGTCAAAGAGGCCTAATTGAAGAAAGAGAAAGGCAGAAAAAGGCACTTCCACTCACTCTCAAAACCTAAAACTTGTCATGGAATTTTAAATCCATACTGGGTCCTCAAATATTCCCTTATTTTATCATTATCATTTATACACTATCCTACACAAGGAGGTTTACATGATTTTAGGGCTACGAGGAAAAGAGGCCTAATGAGACCTTGAGGAGCAAAATGGAGTCTTGGGAGTTGTTCCAAGGAAAAAAATGGATTGATTAAAGTGTAATAAAGTATTTTAATTTCTTTCATATATATTTAATTCCTTTAATAATATGAACTCAAGTTTTGAGCCACTTGAACAAGGCTAGGCATGGGAGATGAAGGGGTTTCAAGACACCTAAGTATATGAATGATCATTGCTACTGAAATGTCAGAATAGAGGAGTTTATAAATGCATTATAGGTGTCAAATAATATGTATAAAAGTATATCATGGTTATTTTATGATTAAAATTTCCATTTGTCACTTCTCATATGTAAAGAAGGGTAGTTTTGGGGAGTTGTGCAAGGTGTCAAGCTGAGTTTTCAACCCCTACACCACTTGGATGATGGAGCATATTCAAAGGAAAGACACATGTCCTTGGAAGTCTATTAGTATTTTTCCATAACTTATTTATTATTTTTAACTCAAACTAGACACTTGGTAACCTCCTCCTCTATTCCCCTATCTCTCTTCCTCATTTCTCTATTTAAGTTGCCACTTTTAGCCTTGTAATATATCCACATTTTGTATGGTGAATTCCTATTAAATTGACTACTAATTTTTCCTTTGAATAAAATATTTCAATTTGGTTTTGATTTTTCAAATTTTTTCTTAAGTGTGTGAAGTATTTCATGGTTGAATGGCAAGTGATAGTTATATCTCCTTGTGTTCATCTCACTCTTTCATGTTTGGTGTAAGTAATCTAACTTCTATCAAGTCACATGATGTGTAATTGGTTTTTTTGTGTGTATTTAAGTGTAAGTAATAGTATCAGTGTCTATTATTTGACCTACTATTCATCTACTTTGATAAATGCATTGATTTCTACCTTCATGTTGAAACACTTTTGTTAGGAGAACCTTGGGTGTTGAGATTAGTTTTGCAAATTACCTTTCATAGTGTAGGTGCAAGTAGGATTATGGAATTAATCTTGGTGCATCACCTTTTTTATATTAGTGTTAATCTCATTCTATCCCTTTTATTTCAAATTAATTAGATTAGTTGTTAGTTGTAGGTGTTGTGCAAAAGGAGTTGGCCTTGTAATCTAGATATTCACCTCTCTAATAGGTCACCCATAACCTTGAGGTGTTTCCATGTTACATCAAATTTAAGAATACTTGAGTAGACCTCCTTAGGGTGAATATTTGATTGATAATAGTCACTATGACTTATGATTATTCTAATCCCAAATTTCCCCTCCCCTCTTTATTTCTTATCACAAATTTAGGGGCATGCATATAAAGGTGCAAGACCCACCTACTTACATTAAGTGATTAATAACCCAATAACAACATTAAATGCTTTAACATAATCCCAATGATAATACATCATAAATGATATCATTACATAGTAACACAATTTGAAGCACTATAACACATCACAAGAAACTTGTTATTCTCTCTTGTTAATCCAATACAACCTACCCAATAAGAAACGGTAATATGGAGGCGAATTTAACCCTTTTTCCATATTTTAGATCATCATGACCATCAAATTTCTCCATAAGATATGTCATTCAACTGATCGGTATAATAACCTCCAATGAATATATTTTATTACTATTAACCTCATATATGTCATGAATCTTACTGTGCATTATCGTAAAGTTCTAAAATGGATTTGAAATGTGTGGTAATGATATACCAACTTTGAAATCTCTTACTAGATTATATTCATGTTAGATCTACTCTTGATATACATCTTAGGCTTCCCTCTTACTGTAAGTTATCATAGTTCTTGCGTGGTGAAGATAAATCTCCTCCAACAACTCTTGTTACACTCTTCTACTTCTGTAAAAATGAATTAGATTATGTAGTAACTCTAGTGAATGCTTTAATACTATAGAAGATGTCATGAACCTTTGGAATGCCTCATAAATCTCTAAATTGTTACATTTGATCAAAATACCTAATAACTCTCTTGTGTAAATATTTACAAGATTATTAAAACCAAGACTACAATTGTGTGCATCAATAGATTTGCATAAAACTTAAAAACAAATACAAATATACAATTAGAAACAACCAAACTAGACTTAATTAATTATTTATAATTTAACATATTTTTTGGTTGAGGATGATATGTGAACCCATACTCTTCTACATCAAAAACTCGACAACTTGGTGAGATTGTGTAGAGTTAGCCAATCTTTAATCACTCTAATGTACTCTAGATTTACATGGATTCCTTTGTGGTATATGATGTAGCTTAGACATTAAATATGCATGGCACCAAATGTACACTAAGCTAATTTGGCTTGTAACTTGTGTTTTCACAATGCATCTAAGACATGTGAAATGTTTTCCACATGCTCCTCCTATGTCCTTTTGAAGATGATGATATCAACCTAGTATATAATAATGACATGAATGTTTTTGGTGCATTGATAAAATTGAAAATAATAACCAGCCATTTGTATAATCCTTTCCTTATTTTTAATTTTATCCTTCAAACATATTTAGGATGGACTGAAACCTAAAGATAACCTAAATTCAAGTTAATCATTGTGAAATACTTTGTATCTCAGAGCTAGTCAAAGAGGTAATTTTTTAAATGCATTAGAATAGTCATAGAGATTGTATTTGAAAAAGGTACAAACTTGTTTACACAAGCATAAAGGATTTGTTGAAGGAATGTCATTGATATCAACCTGAAACTAATAAGAAGGGTGTGATCTTTATTGTGAAATGAATAATAAGGCCACCAAAGGAGGAGAAACATCAACCCAAATTATATCTAGAGGGCATAATTATTATTATATGATAGAAAGAAAGTTATTTTCAACCAAGGGAGGATAGGAGACAACCTAAAATTGGTAAGTCAATTAGAAGGAACACTATTCCAGGTGCATGGGACTAAAAGCACAACAATAGGAAGAGAAGAGAAAATGGGAATCAATGGATCCCATGAAGACTTCAATGCTAATAATGGCATCAATTGGGATAAGAAAATAAAAAAGGGTAGTAGAAGACTTTCATAGACATACCAATGATAAGAATATGGAATATAAGCACACAATCATGTTTACTTACCACAAAACATTAAAGGATGTGCACTTAGTATGAAAGGAAGTGAAAATAGAGGAAGCTAACATAGATGCTACAAAAGAGAATAATGAAGAAAAAGAGTTTCCTTATGAAGAAAAGGAGGCTAGCAGAGCATCAAACATGCAGCAATAGGTAGAGGTGAAGATTTTCAAATATGTGCTAAATAAGGGAGAGTTGGATCAATCACCAATTTAAAGGGAGAGAGTTACGCAAGAGCATTGCATAAACAACAATGATGAAGTAGAAGAAGCATGTCCGTTAAGATGTGTAGGGGTGAATAATAAATGGAGGAACATATGTTTGGTTGTAAAAAACATGTGTTTGAATCTTCAAGGAAGAAGGATGAAGAGAAGGTATCAACCCACAACTAAACTTGAGTTGTCCCAAGGAAAGTAGAGTATTGTATTGAGAAACAAAAGAAACATGTGAAGAAGAGGAATAAATAAAAACATTATAAATGACCAGTTTGAGTGTGCAAAGGCAAGTTCTACACTAGACTAAGTAAATACAAAAGAATATGGAAGCAAGGCACATGAAGAGAGGATCCTCATTGGAGAGGATAGAAGAGAATATGAGGAAGGAGGGAAGATGGTAACTCTAGATTCTCATTAATTTGAAGGTTGTTGTACCAAGGAAATAACATTAGAGAAGTGAGAAATAATTCACTTGCAATAGTATGAAAGGGACAAGGGGAGAGAATAAGGTGAGACATCTACCCTGGAGGCAAAGGATGGAGATGCAAGAGTTACCTGCATAAGGGTAGAGGAATGATGTGGAAACATTATTATACAAAGCATAATAGATATGTGAAAGAAGGAAAATAGTGAAGTAAGAAAACGACATTAAGATAATGAGAGCAAAATCTTCATTATGAAATATATAGAGAAGTTACTAGAAGAAAAAATCAAATCAGCCAACAATCAACCCAAAGTTGATGAAAGAAGGAAAGAGAGAAAGGAGGACAAATTAATTTTAACACTAGTCTAAGTGCATAGAGCTAAGTGCATAATAGTGTAGAAATGGATAAGGTAACCAAGAGTAATGGATGTCATTTTACCCCATAGTATTTTTCTATGCCACCAAAGGCATTAATGAGAGTAAGGATAGTAGGAATACCACACCAACACATCTAGGTGAAGATATGAAGAGAAAGAAGAGAGTTCATGAAAATGAAGGATGGATAGAAGTTCACAAGAAGGGTGACAAATACCTTTAAAATATGAATATAGTTCATGACCCAATGAGGTTCTAGAGGAGTAAGTACAAACCAAGCCTGCTCATGTGACACACCAGGTAGAAGGGAACATTGTGGCCTTGGCAGCCAACCTAGAGAGTGGTTTCACCACTCAACCCTATTTGAAAGTGAGGTTACATTTTAATTACCTATGGAGTATAATATAGGAGCATCCCAGGTGAATTCATCAATCTTGCATTGCCAAAAAATATATTTATACAATTAATGAATAAAAACAAACATTATTGGCACATGATTGTGTAACACAACATTTTAGAGAGACATGTAGACAACATAAGAGTCCACTTACACAAAAAAAGTATGGTAAAATTGTGAAAACATGTGAGAATAAAGGAGGTTTACAAATTTTAGAGTGCAATGGAAAACACATGCATAGGCAATATGGAGAACTAGGTACCAGAGAGTAGTTCGTAGAAAGACTAAAAAATGTGCATAAAATCCCAACTTCTTGTTTATGATCTTGGTGATGTAATGAATAATTCAATATTTTATGTGGCACTCAATGTTTAAATAATTTTAAGGTTAGAGAAGTGTTTTTTTATCATTCCTCAAGTCTTAAAAATGTTTAACTATCATGTTATATTAGCATGGTACACCTCCCAGATACGTCTTTAGTAAGGTGTGACATTAGGAACATAAATATGTCCAAGCATATAGATAATCTTATCTAGCATGTAGAATTCATGAAGTTATTCACACTACACAAATGCAACATAAGATTCTATAAAATCATGGTTTTTTAGGTAAATAGATACCTAGTAAGAGAAGTTGTGGCCACAAGTATGTCCAATGTCATGATGAGCACATGTATTGGTGGATGATGGAGGCAATTTTTTGCCTTGATGTCTTTTCCTTCTTGTGATTTGTCACTATATGAAACTACTGCAAGTAATTCATCCACTTCATATCGTACAAATTCTCCAAATTACTTTTCATATAAAGGAATTGAAGTAGCTTATGATCAAAATGAATGATTGTATCTTTAGCCAAGATGTAGTGGTGGCATTGCTTTAATTCTTTCACAATGGTTTATAACTCTTTCTCATATGTGGAGTACCACTTAACAATGTTGTTTAGTATCTTTGAGTGATAGAAGAGTAGATGTCCACACTTGTGAATACTAAAATAAGTGTATAGTTATGGAAAATATCAATCATTACCAAAATAGGTGCTCTATAGAGGCATTTTTTTAGCTCCTCAAAAGTGTGTTGTTGTGTAGGTGTCCATTGGAATGTAACTTTGGCACACATGATCTAGATACAATCCATGCTACCTAAGATAAATTAATAAAAAAATATGATAGAAGTTAGAAAGTCCACAAAAACTGATGCATTCATAATTTGGGTTCTCAATTAAGATGTGTGTTATACAACATGACCCTTAAATTAAAATGTGAAACATGCAAAGAAATGCAAAAAATAATAACCTAGTTAGTTATTTGATTTCAATTTTAGGAAATTATAATTAGCACACATAATTACAACAACACAAAAATCTCAAATGAGATGTGTTATAACATCATATCTTCATATCTTTGCTTGTTAACTCATAGTCTTTGTGAGTTCAGCGATATCTCAAAATAGTCACTATGACCTATGATAATCTAATCCCAAATTTCCCCTCCCCTCTTTATTTCTTATCACAAATTTAGTGGCATGCTTATAAAGGTGTAAGACCCACATACTTTTATTAAGTGACTAACAACCCACGAACAACATTAAATGTTTTAACACAATTCTAATGACAATACATTACAAATTAGATCATTACATAATAACACAATTTGATGCACTATAACACATCACAAGAAACATGTTATCCTCTCATGTTAATATAATGCAATGTACCCAACAAGAAACGATAATATGGAGGGGAAGTTGACCCCTTTTCCATAATTTAGATCACAAAGACCATCAAATGTCTCAATAAGCTATGTGGTTCAAATGATCAATATACTAACCTCCAATTAACATATTGTCTTACCGTTAACCTCATATATGTCATGAATATTATTGTTCATTATTTTAAATTTCCCAAATGGATATAAATTATGTGGTAATGATATACCATCTTTGAAATCTCTTATTTAACTATATTTATGTTAGACTTTCTCCTGATATCCATCTTAGGCTTCCCTCTTAGTGTAATTTACTGTAGTTCTTGTGTGGTGAAGATAAATATCCTCCAATAACTCTTCTAACACTTTTATGGTTCTTTAAAAATGAATTAGATTATGCATTAACTTTAGTGAATGCTTTGATACTATTAAATATGTCATAAACCTTTGGAATGCCTCATAAATCTTTGAATTATTACATTTGATCAAAATAGCTAATAAATCTCTTGTGAAAATATTTACAAGATCATTAAAACTAAGACTACAATTGTGTGCATCAATAGACTTGAAAAACAAATACAAAACATAATTAGAAACTACCAAACTCGACTTAACTATCTTAACCTAACATATTTTTTGTTGATGTAGGATTACATGTGAACCCATATTATTCTGCATAAAAAACTCCTCAACTCGGTGAGATTGTGTATAGTTGAGTAGTCTTTAATCACTCTAATGTAATCTAGATTTGCATGGATGAATTTATGTTCTATTATGTGTCTTAGATATTAAATATGCATGGCACTAAATGTACACTAAGCTAAGTTGGATTGGAATTTGTGTTTTCACAATGCATCTAAGACATGTGAGATTTTTTCCACATGTTCCTCCCATGTCTTGTTGAAGATGATGATATCAACCTAGTATACAATGATGAAGGAGTTAAGACATGAATTTTTTTGGTACATTGATCAAATTGAAAATCATAACTAGCCATTTGTATAATGCTTTTCTTTTTATAATGTTGTCTTCCAAACATATTTAGGATGGATTGCTACATGAAGATAACTTAAATTCAAGTCAATATTTGTGAAGTACTCTATATCTCAGAGCTAGTCAAAGAGGTTGTCTATGTATCATGCTTTGAACCAATTATTCATTATTATCTAATCAAATAAATGGTATTCAATGCACAAGTACCATGTACCATCTTACTTTGGAATGAGGACTATTAGGATTACAACATGAAAAGATCTAGGCCTAATCTTTCCTTATTCAATAAGCTCTTATATTTGGTGTTGTAATTCATCATTCTCCTAATGGACATATGGTATAGTGGACTATTTGGAAGAGGGGATCTAGGGACCAAATAAATTCAATGATTTATTATGCAACGTGTTGGTAGACCCTTTGGTTCTTTATATATGTCTTCATATGGCCAAAATTTATTGTCAAGTTATTTTTATGATAGTGTTTGCATGACATGGTGTACTACCAATGCATGCTTTCTCTCTTGCATAAGTGATTTTAGGTGGACTAAGAGTAACACTAACATTTTAGTGTTTTAGGTGATATTTTTGCATTATTTTATACATAACAAATTTATTTTGGTCATTGGAAGTGACTCCAATAGATTGAAAAACTTATCTTTGACATGAACAATCCACTATTTCAATTTAGATTGATAGTTACCATCATAGTCATATAAATATGACCTTCCAAGCAATATGATAGATACCTCTAGTTTTGAAACTTTATAAGTGACTATGTCTCAATAAGTTTTAATTTCTCCCATAACTTTCATTTTCATTAGACCTATATATCCTTCCCCTATTGAATTCATCCCAAAGAGTATGGATTAGGGTGTGATTCAATGGCAAGTCCTAAGTGTTGGGTTGTATCTTACACATTGATGTCTTTCTAGATCCCACAATCAATGATGACATGATAAGGCTAACCCAAAAGAGATCCATTCAATTATTAGAGGTGTCTATAGTAGTTCTGTTATTGCTCAGACAAGTGACATCTAGGTTAATGTCATCTATTTTTGTGGGCCCTAATGTAGACTATACAATAAAATATTATTACATGTAGCATTTATAATCATCATGTGAGCTTATGCAATGTCAATGGCATGACTTGTCACCTTATTTCTTTGTGTCTTTATCAGATCCTAATACATTGAGGTCTTATGGTGTTGTGTGGCCTTTTTATGCTACTCTGCCTTAGGAAATATGTTTTGCTTACATGCGATAAGGCTATATGGTGCATTGTGCATAGGTTGGCTCTTAAGCATGGTTTTAGATGAAGAAAATAAATTATACTTCATATTTTCCTTGGATTTAATCTTGGAATAATTTTGATAATCTCTCCCTAATGTGTCTGAGTTTAAGAACTCCATCTTTACAAGAATATAAGGTGGCATTTAGATGATGTACTTTAGAACCTTATGTTATTGTATCAAATCCTCACACAGATCTATAATATATTCATGGAACTTGTTGGTATAATCTAAAATTGATTTCTCCTTACACTGATGCAACTATTGAAACTTTATATACTCATAGTCATAGTGCTTGATGGGGTATTAATCTCTTTCAAGGCACCAACAAATGACTTTGAAGTCTTAATGGGCTCACAATATTTTTTCCATTGTTTGTTGAAGGTTACCCACTAGTAGGACACTAAAATGGACATCTACAACACCGTTAAGGTGATTTTTTTTAATGATTGACTAAGAAATATTCCTCTAGTTGTCAAATCCAACCATCCAATGTTTTGACATTGATTTTTCCTTCAAACACTACAATATAGAGACTATATTGCAATTTAAAAGATGTTTGCTATTGAAATGACAGATGTGCATTTCATGCAGAATAATTAGTGGCTTATGATGCAAGATGCATCATGAAAACATGTAATTGGCCAAAAAGTTCATTGTGTTGCTTTGTGATGGCATCCTAAATGAATTTTTGGAAGTTTGGGGATGCTTTGATGGAATTTTTCTTGGAATTGACCATCTTTCTCTTGTTAAATTATTCCTCCGAGTACTTTGTAACAATATTGACTTGTATTCATTATTTCTCACATTTTTATAAACATGCATATAATAGCTCTTGCTCTGATACCAATGATTTTACCCACAAGGTCCAGGATGATGTTGTGATGGACAACCTTATTTTGAAGAAAACTATGGGTTATAGAATGCATAAAGGAAAACTAATATAGTAGTAAACCAAAAAACATTTGATTATAGAATTATTTTCAAAATGGTGCAACTTATATTCAATGGAAATGATAGGGAATTTACATAAGTGTATGATGTGTAATAAGGTTACGAATGCAATTTCCAATTATTATAAGGGGAAACACCTCCTTTGATTTTATTAGACTAGGCATGATTACATATGTGTGTGATATGTTAGATACTTGAGGCATGCTTACATTCTCCCATCTTCTTGTGTCATCTCTCTCATTTATAATCCCTTATAGTTTGAATAGTTAAATTATATACATCAATGATAGAAGGTAGTTATAATAAATAATGGCTATAAAATAGATGTTAATTCATCTTATGGTCATGTAACGGTTAGTTTCCTTACATGTTTGATGGTTAGACATCTAGTTGTGAAGCATTTATGATAGGTTCTTTGCCATGACATAGACCTAAAGAGTGTCACTTAGTGTGATACATGATATCAAGAACCCAATACAAGGATAATGAGTGTGGATGTTCCTATAGGTCACTAGTGACCTGTGTGGCATGTTGTTTGATGTTACAGTAATGCACATAGGTAATGTCAGGCAATACAAGTAGTGTGTAGTGTCATAGGTGGATGTTTATTGCATAAAGCACATATGCACCCTTAACATTTCATATTTCTATTTTAAATGATGTTGCAACTTGTATGGATACAACAAGGTTTCATGCATACTGCAACATGTAAGAAATGTAGAGAAAGTAAAGTCCTTATGAGGAGTGCACAGACCCATGTAAAAGATACATATACATCATTATATCTTATGATATATATTTATCAATTATACATAATGTTTTATAGTATTTCCCTTCAAGGTAAATATATTTCTCTTGATTGAGATGCTATTTTTAATGTGTTTCATGTGCTCCTCTCAAATATTGAGGGGGGAAACTCTAAGCATAAAATTTTGACATGGTACAACATTTTAGTCTCATGATGACTATACATTTACAAATCTTAAAATGTGTATCATATTTCCTTTATATCAACTTTTTTCTCTTTACAAAACCTTGCATTTGGTTCCCTTATACTTATTACTTCTCATCATGTGAGGGTTTTTTATTTCATCAAACCCTCTTGGTTTTTATTAGGTAGGTGGAAAAACTATCATAGGGGTTTCAAATTTTTTTGGTCTAAATTAACCAATAGTTTTGATACACTTGGTCATATAGGTAAACAAGTGTTAGAAATAGAAGAAGAAATACTCCATATGTCATGCCCTCTTTCCAACATCTCAAGAGCCTTTAAATTACTCCTAACTATATTTAGTTTCCCTCTTAACCTATTTATAACTCCTTATTTACCACTATTTGGGTCAAAAAGTAATATATTATATCTCATTTCTCATTGTTATATTGATTTACAACCTTAATTCAGCTATCCTTCCATATTTTACTTTAGTATAGTCTCCTATGTGGAGTTAATTCTCTTTATTCTTGGATTAATCTCTAAGAAAAACATGATTGAACATAAGTGTGTTGGATGGTGGAGCATGATCTTATTTTAATGCCCAGTTCTCGATAAGCGGTGTGGGGGGCAATGTCCCCCCACTAGGGTCACCATGGGGGTCTAGGGGAGGTAGCAAAATATTGTAATTCATAGTAAATATAGACCATTCATTATTAGGTTTTAGATCTAACAGTATAAATTATGTTTGTGCATTTTTGCCCTATATGTAACCCTCCTTTGATATGAGGGCATTGTAATTATGATGGCATGTTGTATGTGAGTGAAGAGGATATTGCAGTGGTTGTATTGCAGGTTTTTCCCTTCATTTATTGGACTAAATAATAAAAAGGGTTGGTTGTTTTTGTGTGGACGTATCCCATATTGGGTGAACCACATTAAATTTGTGTCTCTATTGTATTATGTTTTATGCATTTTATTTCCATCTTTAGTTCATTAATATTGCTTTATGTTTTTTATTCCTAATAAATGGTATCAAAGTTGAAGGTTTATTTGGCAGATAAACTCGTAGGAAAAGAGGGTTCCTGGTTTGAGTTGGAGTAATGGTAGAAGAAGGTAAGTTGAAGGTCAAAAAGTTTAACGACTAAAACTACCAGCTATGGAAGATTCAAATGGAGGACTATCTATATCAAAAGGATTTTTTCCTACCATTAGGTGGAATATCAAAGAATCTAGCAACTATGAAGGATGAATATTGGGAGGTTCTTGATAGAAAGGCACTAGGAATAATATGATTGTGCCTAGCAACATCAGTGGCCTTCAATATTTCAAAAAAAAAGACAACAATAGATGTGATGAAGTCATTAGATAGAATGTATGAAAAACCCTCAGCGTCCAACAAGGTATTTCTTACAAAGCATTTATTTAATTTAGAAATGTTAAAAGGTGGGTTTATTGTTGATCATTTAAATAAATTTAACATGGTCATAAATTAGTCAAGCTATGTAGGAGTAAATTTTGATGATGAGGTTAGGGATCTTTTGATTATGTGCTCATTGCTAAAAAGTTGGAAAGGCTTGGTCATGGTTATGAGTAATTCTATCTCTGGTTCAAACACTTTAAAGTTTGATGATGTTATGGTTGTTATTCTTAATGAAGAAATGTGATGAAAAATAATAGGTGAGACATTAGGTAATGCTTTGACTATGAAGAATAGGGGAAGACAAAAGGATAGAGGAAAGGGCCCAGGGAATTGTGGTAAATCTAAGAAGGGCAAATCTAAATCTAGAGGAATGTTGGTTTGATAGATTTGTGAGAAGAAAGGACACTTGAAGAAAGATTATTAGTTTTGAAAAGGAGAACAAGGAGATAGACAAAAAGATAACAATCAGAAAGCAAATGTAGTAGGTGATGTGTTAAAATATGCTTTAATTTTTTCTTTAGATAATATTAATGATTGTTGGGTGTTAGATTCATGAGTTTCATTTCATATTACACCCCATAAAAAATATTTTCAAAACTATGTTCAAGGTGATTTTGGACAAGTTTATTTAGGTGATGGTGAACCCTATAAAATTGTAGGAAAGGGTAAGATACAGATAAAATTATAGAATGGAAACAAATGGTTGTTGAAAGAGGTAAGGCATGTTCTTGAGTTGAGAAGAAATCTAATTTTAGCAAGGCAGTTGGGAAGTGAGGGTTGCATAGTTACATTTGAATAAAATTCATGGAAGGTCACTAAAGGATCACTAGTAATAGCAAAAGGAGATAAGGTAGGCACATTATATTTATCTAATGGTAATGTTGACTCTTCTATTGCTTTAGCTTCTATAGAAGTGAATACAAAATTATGACACCATAGACTTGGGCACATGAGTGAAAAGGGGATAAAAATTATCCACTCAAATAATTTGTTACCAGATTTAAAGAAGGTGGATTTATAATTCTATGAGCATTATGTGTACAAAAAATAGAAGAGAGACGAATTTCTCAGAGTTGGGAAGACAAAGAAGGATGAAAAGTTAGAGCTTGTACATACAGATGTATAGGTACTTGCTCAGGTATCATCCCTTGGTGGCTCTTATTATTATGTTATTTTTATTGATGATGTAACTAGAAAATTTTGGGTTTATTGCATACAAAAAAATATGATGTTTTTGATACTTTTTAAAAATGGAAAGCTTTGGTTAAGAATGAGACAAGAAATAAATTAAAGTGTGTTAGATCAGATAATAGAGGTGAATATTGTAGCAAGGAATTTGATAATTATTGTTCATCACATGGGATTCATAAAGAGAAGATGGTTCCAAGAACACAAAAACAAAATGGTGTGTTAAAAAGGATGAACAGAACAACCATGGCGTGTGTAAGGAGCATGAGATTACATGCAGGATTACCCTTACAATTTTGGGAAGATACTATGGATATTTTTGTTTACTTAATAAATAGATGGACTTCAACTCCGTTGGATGGTGGCATTCCAGAAGAAGCATGGACAGGTAAAAAGGTAGATTATTCCTTCATAAAGACTTTTGGTTGTGAAGCATTTGTCCATATTGATAAATAAAATAGCACCAAGCTTGAAGCAAAATCCAAGAAATGTACTTTTATTGGAAATGGAGTTGATGATTTTGGTTATCATTTATGGGATTTTGAAAATTACAAAATCATTAGGAGTAGAGATGTGGTCTTTAATGAAAAGCTCATGTACAGAGATTAGTTGTAGTAAAATAAACAAGAAAAGTCAACTATAAAATATGTAGTACTTGATTAAATCATAAGAAATGAAATTCCAAAAGTGCCAAAAAATTAGAATGTATAATAAATACAACAAGTACCTCAAACTCTTAGATGTGTAGTTAGAAGATCTACCAGAGTAAATAGACTCCCTAAACAATACTCTCCTTCACTTTATTATTTATTATTGACTAATGGTGGTGAGATAGAAAGCTATGAAGAAGTAATGCAGGTAGAAACCAGAAAGAAGTGGGATCAAGGCATGAAAGAGGAGATGAAATCCTTGGCATATAACCAAACTTGGGATTTGGTTCAATTGCTTACAAGTAAAAGAGCATTGTATAATAAATGTGTTTACAGGCTGAAGGAAGAAGATGGAGGAAAAAAGAGGTACAAGGATAGACTTTTTGTAAAGGGGTTTTCACAAAATAAAGGTATTGATTTTGATAAAATATTTTCTCCAGTTGTAAAAATGACTTCCATAAGAATTGTTTTAAGTTTGGTAGTAGTAGAAGATTTGCACCTTGGACAGTTAGATGTGAAGATTGATTTCCTTCATGGTGACTTGGAGGAGTAAATATATATGGAGTAGCCACAAGTATACGAAGTAAAAGGTAAGGAGAAAATGGTGTGTAGATTGAAGAAGAGTTTATATGGTCTAAAGCAAGCTCCAAGGTGGTGGTATTTTAAATTTGACATGTTTATGATAGAATAAGGTTCTAACAGATGTCATTTTGACCACTATGTCTATTTTAAGAGATTAGATAATGGTAGCTATATTATCTTGTTATTGTATGTAGATGACATGCTTATTGCAGGGCCTAACATGCAAGATATAAATGATCTCAAAAGAAAATTAGCAAATTATTTTGCATGAAGAATTTGGGTGTTGTAAAGCAAATCCTTGGTATGAGAATAATAAGAGACATGAAAAATAAAAATTTGACATTGCTTCAAGAAGAGTAAATCAAGAAGGTGTTAGTCAGGGTTACTATGCAAGATGCAAAACATGTAAGTACACCTTTGGGAGGGCACTTCAAATTAAGCAAGGAATAGTGTCCTAAAACATAGGAAGAAATAAATTACATGTTTAAAGTTTCATATGATTTATCAGTTGGAAGTTTAATGTATGATATGGTGTGCATGAGACCAGATATTTCTCATGCAATGGGAGTTGTCAACAAGTTTTTGAATAATCCAAGAAAGGAGCACTGAGATGTAGTCAAGTGGATTCTCAAGTACTTGAGAGGGACCACTGATAGATATTTTTGCTATGAAGGTTCAGATGTTACCTTACAAGGATATGTTGATGTAGACATGGCTGGAGCTTTATATTATAGGAGGAACACCATAATCTATGTATTCACTATTGGTGACACAGTGGTTAGTTGGATTTAAAAATTGCAGAAGATAGTTGCTTTGTCAACTATAGAGGTAGAGTCTATTGTAGCTACAAAAGCTAACAAGGAGATGATATGGATGAAATGGTTCTTGGAAGAGTTGAGGAATAAGAAATAATATTTTAGGTTGTATATTAATATCCAATGTGTGATTAATCTAGCAAAGAACTCAACATTCCACTCAATAACCAAACATATACAACTCAGGTATCACTTCATTCATTTAGTTTTGGAGGATGGTCAACTGAAGTTAGAAAAGATCCATACAAGTTAGAATATTATATATATGCTAATAAAATTAGTCATAAAGGAGAATCTGGAGAGTTTTTCAGCTTCGATAGGTCTTTAGGGATAACAAAGAAGATGAGAAACAAGCGAGGGTCAAAGTTCAGAGAAAAGTCCAAGAAAGAGTTGTAGTGGTGGAGTTGCAACAATCAGTCTCCAAGTGGGAGATTGTTGGATGGTGGAGCCTGATATTATTTTAATGCCTAGTTCTTGATAGGGGGGTGTGGGGGGGCAACACCCCCCCACTAGGGTCACAAAATTTTGTTAAAAATTCCCTATAAAATATTATAATTTCATAGTAAATCTAGACCCTTCACTATTAGGTTGCAAATCTAATGGTAGAAATTATGTTTTTACATTTTTCCCCTATATGTAACCCTACTTTGATATGAGGGTATTTAAATTACAGTAGCATGTTGTATGTGAATGAATAGGATTTTGTAGTGGTTATATTGCAAGTTTTTCCCTTCATTTGTTGGACTGAATAATAAAAAGGATTGGTTGTTTCTGTGTGGATGTATCCCATATTGGGTGAACCACGTTAAATATATGTCTCTATTGTGTTGTGTTTTTCTACATTTTATTTCTATCTTTAATTCATTAATATTTCTCTATGTTTTGTATTCCTTACAAAGTGGTGATTGCACCCTAAAGATGCTCTAATTCTCCCATCTACTTTAGGTTATCATACACTGAGTGACAAGTAAGATATTTATATCAGTTTTATATCATAGATTAAATTAGATCTTTGTTTAGTTTTCATATTTTTATTATTTTACCTTATGCATCTTGTTCCTTATTTCTTATTTGGCAAGTGTTTCATAGTTTGTTGTTCCAATTATGGCCTTTATCTCTAAAAATATTACTCGAGGTTTAGAAAGTTCTATTTTATAGCTCTTATCTTATATTATCTTATAATTTCACATGGTATTGTTCTATATTTGTTGAAGTATTGTTTTAGACATATCTATCAAACCTCTTAGGTTTGATTCATCCCATATTGTTATTGAAAAATATTTCTATTGTTTTTTTGTTGTTTATAACTCAAAACATATGGTTTCAATCATTGTTCTTATTTTTTTCAAGTTTTTTACAAGTGTGTAATTATAGACACTCATATTTGGTATTACACACAAGACATTTTTATTTTTACCAAGCCTTGGTATACATGACTTGCACACACATAACTTACTCTTTATCACTCTCTCTCTTAACCATTCAACTATCTATGGGCTCGACCTTTCCAAATTATCATTACTACTACATAGTATTTCCAAAGTCTTTTCTTGAGCATCTTATTATATCATTCAAATTATCTCGTAATCTCATATCAATGTTTCCTAATTTTTGGATACCTCTAGTTTTCTTCAGATGGCTCTAGCAGTCACATCCATCCTCTTAGGTTGGATCTATTTGTGCACCCTTTAATGATTATTTTTCTAAATTAAATCCTTCACATGGGTTAGACCATATGTTTTGCATGTTATTGCAAAGGTAAATTACCCAAAGAATCAATTATTTATACAAATCAAGCCTAAGACTATTCCTATCTAGAAGTCAATTTTAAAATCAATTTATCACTAGAAAACACTATGCACATTGAGAGGATGTACCCTAAAGCTTCCCAATCTAAAACATCTCAAAAGACCAGGCTCTAATCCAAGTCTGAATACCATTGCAAGGTCAAAATCAAAGGTTTTCAAGTGTCTAAATCCATACTCATAATTTCACTACATGTTATCACTACATTGATTGCACACACTCAACTAAGTGGGAAAACTACATACTATTAGAGCCCTCTTTGGAGTATCAAAATGTAGGTGGTGTTCAACGATTCATCAAGAAGTGATTGAGGTCAACTCAACCCATCTTACTAACCCCTTTTTATAGTCAAACCTAGTATCAAAAGTGAGGCTAGGGTTTTGAAGTAAGGAAAAGGAAAACAAATATATTTACATAAAATTGAACATATATAAATGTATATGAGTCACTTGTAGGCACATAGGTAGTGACCCAAACTATCATAAACTTACACAAATATCCAAGATGGTTTTTTTTTTTAGTATACATATTTTTCATGTCATAGGCATCTAGGAAGTGTTGGATTCATCATAATAGTCATAGGCACTCTGTTTCAAATCTAAGTGATCATCGACCCATTCCAAACCATGTCACAAACTAAAATATAATCTAAACAAGTTAAATACCCATTTTCTAGGTCATTTTCATAAATAGTAAATTGTAATAATTTAATAGTTACACGCATATTTGTATGCATATTGTTCTATCTTATGCAATCTAAATATTCTATTATTTTATCTTATTTAGATAACCTAAATCCAAAATTAGATAAAATATATTAGTGGACCTTTTCTTTGTTTAGAACATAGCAAACCTCAGATTCATTTATAGCTTGATCCTTGTACTTAGGGTTTTCTATTTATATATTTATATATAATTTCCACATCTGATTTCTAATTTTCACTCAATGTGATCTTTTTTCTTAGGATTTCATTCATTAAACACATAGTTTATATGTTTAATGTAATACTCCTTGTGTGGAACCTATTTCCCTAGCTAATTAAATGTATTTATCTTTTGTGGTGACCCTTTGTATATGTATAATTAAAATTTTGGTTCCCTCCATGTACTAGGAGTAAAAAATGGTTACTTAAGTTTAAGTGGGTTAAATTAAATTAAGCGTACACACCTTAAACATATATTCCAATATTCCTAAAATTGTTAATATTTTGAATAGATTTTAAAAAGGTCATAGGCCTCTTATAAAGACTATGAGTCCTATCTAGTATGCTTAATCCTACAACCTTTAGGGTCTTAACCTAATTGGTAGGATTGACTGACTAGATTGAGTGTTTTAGAAGTTGTGTAAGAGAATTAATTGTGTGTGAGAGGCCCATGTGGGCATGCAATTGAATTAATGGTTTGTGTAAGAATTTCACATGTTACTTTTAAGAAAGGTATGGGTCCTTTTATGACATGAATGTGACCCTTGTAAGTAGGGTACTCCCCTCCTTTAATGGAAGTGGGTGGAGTCTAGTGGGATAATTTTCTATTTAATCTCCCACCAATGGCTCATCTTGGGGTGTTGGTTAACCATGGATAGTTTGGGAAGAGACATTCTTGGATTCTTGGAGGCATGGCAAGTGGTGGAGTATAGGTAGGCCTCTCATGTCCAGTGTGTTTGTAAAGAATCATAGTGTGCTTCATTTCATTGTGATATTCGTGATGAATAAATTCAAATAAAGGCTCATCCTAGAAAGGTTTAAAATTACATTAGACTTAGATAAGCCCTCTTATTCCTCTCTCTTTCTCTTAAATAAAAAAATAGTGAAATTAAATTAATGGATTGATTGTGTTTGTTTTTAAACTTTCTCTCTTCTCTCCCTATCTAACTTTAAAATCAAAATAGTTTTCCTCATAAAACAAATTCACATTTTTCTTGCTTTTGTTTGAAAATAGTAAAATAAACTTATTATGTATCTCTCTTTTCTCTTTCCCTTCTTCTAAATCTAGTCGATTTATTGTGTCTTCTAAATACGTTAGAATATTTGATTTTAATTTGTTTGCTCCATTTCAAATAAAAAATCTTAAATTTTAATAGCATAAGTTTATTTAACATATCAAACTGACGAGAGAGCTTTTTGAATTATATATGAACCCTATAACAAATATATATATATATAAATAAAAGAATATTAAAGATAAGAAAATGAAAATGTAGTTATATTAAAAAAATAAATATCAAATAAATATCAAAAATAAATAAAATAATTATAAAATTACATAACATTATATTTTTAAAAAATTATTAAAAAAATAATAATAGATAAAAAATTTAAAAAAATTACATGAGTTTTCAAATAATTTTATAGTATGACATTTTGGTATCAAGGGGATTCAAAAACTATTTAATCATTCCTTAATTTCCCATTGATCATACACTTAAATAAAGTACCAAAGGACCAACCATGATAATATTATGTAATAGTTTTTTATATAGGTAAATACTAATATTTATCAAGACTCATATTCCCAAGTAAGCTATAAGAAGGAATTATGACTGTATCAATCAAACACAATAACCTCTTAAAAATAATTTAGGTGAAATAAATAGGTTTTTAATGATTAGAATAACCCAAGATAATACTTCATAAGTCTTCATACAAAATTACACAACATAATTTGTGCCTCAAGACTCTTTGGCTCAGCCTACAAAACAATGCTACAACTTAAATGAAGAGTATATTTGGTTGTTTATTTCATGAACAAGAATGCGACTATAAATAAAAATCAAATTTTGAACTTGGAATAACGTCACAAGATTATTCATTGCCACTTTAGTCCGTTCATGGAGAATTAGCCATGCTTTCTTTTTTTTAAGCAAATCATGTAGGTTTATCATGGAGATTGGAGACCTTTAAAAATTTCCATGTGAGGGAAAATTTCATAGTGATTCTCATTTACAAAATTTTAATACTGCAAGATGTTACAACTATCATATAGTAAGATAGAATCCCATTTTAATAAGTAAGATGATTCTATGCAAAAGTCGAGTAACATTTAGCTGGTAAGGTCTTACCATTTCAAGTATTAATTAAATATTAAGATGAAGATCAATATCAATAAATTTTACCAAAAATAACTTTTAATAACATAAAATGGTATTCAAATTTATTTATAACTAAATCTTTCTATAAAATAATATTATCATGAAGTACTAAGTTCACACCGAATAATGATGTTTATAAAAACTACATAGTTTGGTAGTTAAACAATACCCAATTCTATCTAGATATAATAACATGATAGGATAAGGGAGTTTACTACCAAATACAACACCTTTTACCTTAAGTTGAGTACCCTAAGACAAACACACTCAGATGCCTCTTAATGGTAATAAGAGGTAACATTAGAAACCACATACCAAAACAATATTCATCTAACCAGTTAAACAAAGAAAAGGATAAAAATAATAATCAGACTAAGATCCCAATATTTTGATAATACAACTTTCCATCTAAGAAGACAAACCTTCCACAAACTAGACCCTACTACATTGCATCAAACAAAGATAATTTAATGTAATCTAGAAAGCATTTTCCATTAAACTAAAAACCACCCATCTATGGGTATCATGTATACATAAATCTTATCACAAACCATAATAACAAATTTCTAGTCCAATACAATTTATTCTCATTCGCACATATGGTTCATGTTGTATAAATACCACTTGGTAAAACCTGAAATCCCAAAATAAAAAATATAGCATTCAGATATTTTAGAATATCTTCAGACTTAATTTAATATAGTCATTTATGAGAATAATATAACATAAAACAAGTCAATTTATCATTTTATAACATCATTTTGAATATGTATTACAAATTTGAAGGAAAACATTATTCAAGTTTAGGAAATTTAAATTATTGTAAAAATCTATTTTATACACAAAACTTCCTTTCACGTTCACTAAAAATCAAGATTATATATTGTTACTGCATAGAACTCAAGAACAAGCATCATCATTCTACTCTAGTTTTCACAATGAAATTTACAATATATATATATATATATATATATATATATATATATATATATATATATATATATATATACCACATGAAATAAACACAGACCAATTAAGCAACTCATCCCAACCATTCATGATTAAATTTGTATCATTGGTTTACAAAGAATACACCCAAAATAATCGAAGACATGAAAAATTCCTAATTAGAAATTATGAGAAGAATCCTTCGTTCAAATATATAAATCAAGAATCATAAATATTGTCAAGGTAATTGCAAAGTATATTATAAAGGTTCCAACTATTATTGAAAGCATTCAGAATAGATTTTAGGGTGGGTTGATTAAATAAGACCAGGTCATTTTTCAACTTGAAAAATTATTATTTCCTTCACTTACCAATGATACCTTAATTTGAAAGACCATTTGTTATCTAGTCAAGATCTCTTACCTAAACATTCATAAATTTTTATCTTGCAGAACCAAATTTCTACTTTGAAGCTAATTCAACTTTCTATAAAGGATACACAGTATAAATAAACAGAATAACCTCCAACAACATCATGGATCACATCCTATAAATCCTAAAATTGAATACAATAAATAATATTGATAAATAAATAGACATGAACACTTTTATTAAACCCTACAACATCCATGCAGATAAGGGAAAAATTCAAGTAATCATGGCAAATGATCTTGACCTACATTCCCCACAAATATATAGTCACATTTTTGCATGTTTCTTGATATCCATTATCTAGGTTGGTATAAAATTAAACATGCATATTATTGAGTTGGCTGGTAAACAACCCATTAAATATATCTAGAACCCACATAGCAAATAAGGAGATAATAATCATTTAGAATATTATATGCAGTCAATGCTTGAATTCCAATATCTTAGTAAAGAATAATGAAAAAATTATAGCCAACTAGCCAAACATTAACTTCTACTCAAAATAGTCCTAAAAATATATCACAAACAACTTATAACTTTTGTAAATAATTCTCAGCAAGATACCCAATAAGCACAACATCATACCAAAGGGTATAAATCAAAATAAGGGAATCCCTCAACCTACATTCCCAGTTCAACATGTATATGTCTATATACATATGCATGATCTCACATACAGATACACATGTATACCTCAAAATAAAAATATATAATGCTCAACTAGAGCCATGAAATTCTAAAGGGGTCTATACTCAGAGAAAAATGGTATAAATTTTAAAATATAAATACTTGTTTGAGATGTAAAGGCTCCACTTCAAAATTTGTTTCTTCTTATTTTCCATCTTTATAAACTATTCTACCACACACCCATGTGCATGTAATGTTGAGTTCCATCTAATAGCAACCAGGTATTCTTATCCATGACCTATTCATTATGACCCAAGATATAGTGGGCACTAAAATAAACCATAGTTCATAAATTTTCAGTAGCTAGATCTACATTTTATATAGATTTACCTACCTAAAAACCCTCACCCCTCTTTTCCCTCATTATCTTCATTTCCAATCTCAAAGACCATAAGTAAAATTATAATGTGATCAATAACTAGCTCAAATCATGGCCATGACGTACCCTAATTCCACAAGTTTTTCCATGATGGGGTCAACAACTCAGCCAAGAGTTGTTTCAAAAATAATAATACTCAAACCAAGCATAAAACTTATCATATCCCATTTTAACCTAGCTTGGATCTAGTATCATGCAAGCCAAAAAGAATGATTAAGTCTAATCAAGATAAAAAGCTATATCACCTTGACCATGGCCATATCTATGGTCTAAATAATTTAATCACTCAGCCTTTATAGTTGCCACACTAATAATCATTTCATAGCAATTCAACAATGATTTAGAGATCCACCATAAGGCATTCTAATATATCTTCAGTGAGCATAAATGATGAAATGCCAATTATGGTTATTGTCATTGAAGGCAACCAAAATTATGCTAGGAACACTTGAATAATATTAATTTTTTTTACTCTTGCCTTATAGCTTTTCAAGCCCCCTGCTCATTGGTTGAGATTTAATAAGCATTAAATGTATATGAATGTTTGATTAAGTCCTAAATAAAAAATCTATAAAATAGAAATTAATTTAAAACATCAAGTATTTTGGGTGTAATAAACACATAAAGGTGCAACCAAGTTATAAAAAAAATATTAACGTACCATAAGGTTTAATGGTTTACTAATAATGTTTGACTTCTCACCATTAAGTGTGAAAGGATTACTATCATTGGTGTTGATTTGATCAACTTTAAGATGATTACATCCTTCTATCAACAACTTATCATGAGTAAAAAAACACTATAATACAAAGTAATCCATTGTCATTGTGATAAGGCTTCTTTTTATTCTTACCAAGACAAGGTCACTTCATGTGACAATTGGTTTATGACATAAAAATGTGATCAACCACCTAGTTCATCCCATTCTAAGAATGGTTTAAGCCTTGACAACCTAGGGATATGATACACTAGCCATGACATCAGCATGTCGATTATCTTTGTGAGGAATGCTCTCAATGGAGAAATAATCAAGGTGTGTTATGAGACGTTGAACCATGTCTTTATAAGGGATTGACTTATCCTCTTTAGTTTGATAAACATATATAAATTTATTTATGAGAAGTTGTGCATCACCATACACACATAAATATTTGATGTGTAATTTATGTGCTATGAACAAGCTTAGTTTTAGAGATTCATATTCCACTATGTTATTTGTGCATGAAAATACCAAATAAAAGGTAAAATACATGTGTTCACCTTGAGGAGTAACAAATACAATCTCAACCCCAACACCCATAGCATATATAGATCCATCAAAATACATGGTTCACATGTCATTATCAATATTATAAGAAGTAATTTTGTCTTGAAATTTGGTAGTTATGGGTAGTGGATCATGTAATGGGGTAGAAACTAATTGATTTGTGATAGTTTTCCAGTTATTAAAACTTTGGGAGACAAAACATATATCAAACTTGATAAGAAACATTACCCACTTTGTTATGGGCCTTGATAAATAGGGTTTGGACATAATATATTTGAGTGGATCAATTTTAGTGATGACATGAATCTCATTATGAAGTAAATAATGTCACAATTTTTGTGTGGCAAAAACAAGAGTTAAGCATAGTTTTTTTATAGCGATATAATTTTTCTCATAATCAAGAAGTGTACCACTAACATAGTAAATGGCATGTTCAAAATGATTATCATTGTATTGTGTATGAAAAGCACCCAAAACATGATTAGTGGTTGAAATGTATAATAAGAGGGGTTGATTTGGAATGGGAGGCATAATCACAAGTACGTTTATAATATATTCTTTAATTGCATCACAACTCTATTCATAAGATTCCTCCCATTCAAATTTGGTATCTTTATTGAGTGACATTGTAAAATATTTTGTTTTATCTACTAATCAAACCATAAAATGTCTAATAGCTTGAATGTGACATTTTAAACATTGAATTTACCTTAAATTAGTTGGTGGTGGCATATCCAGTATAACTTTGAGTTTCTTGGGGTCAACTTCAATACTTCTTTGGGAAATGATAAAGGCCAACAATTTGCCTAAAGATACTCCAAAAATACACTTTTTATATTTAAATGTGTGTTACATTACCTCATTTGTTCAAATATTTTTCATAAATTAATAACATGGTCTTGTTGATGTTTTGATTTAGATAATAAGTCATCAACATAATCTTAAACTAATTTATGGATATAATCATGAAAGATGTGTCATAGCTCGTTACAAAGTTTTTCTTGCATTTTTAAATCCAAAAGGCATGATTGTATTAAAAAATGTCCCCCATGGTGTAATAAATGATGTCTTTTCTTGATCATCATGATTAATCTTGATTTATTTATATCCATAAAAAACATCCATGAATGATAAAATTTCACATCATGCAATAAAATCCACAATAATATATATGTTAAGTACTAAGAAATCATCTTTAGGACAAGCTTTGTTTAAATCATGATAATCTTTGCAACATCAAATATCTCCATTATGATTTGTTAGCGATATGATATTAGATACCCATTGAAGATAATCAACAGTTCAAATGAATCCAGTATCTAAAAGTTTTTGGATTTTTTCTTTGACTAAATAAATGACTTTGGGATACACTTTCCTTATGTTTTACCACTATTGGATCAATTCTAGGCATGTCTTTGTATTCCCAAACAAATAATTCTAGATAATCATGTATAACTTGTCTAAGAGATTTGCATTTATCATCTTTTAACATGGCTACAAGAGTACAGGTTGGGGATCTTTATCAGTGCCAAAATGAAATTCAATTTTTTTTTCATTAAGCAATGTTAATTGATCCTTAACAAATGGTGTGGTAAGAATAGTATTGGGGCCATCTAAATGTAATCACATTTAATCGATAATATCATCACCTTCACCAATATTTAAATGTGCATTTGTTTCATGAGGAAATATTTTCTTGTGGTGAACATAAATAAATATTCATAGGCACATAAATATTCCAAAAGAGACTCATCATTTGAAAATTCATACAATGTTAGAATTTAAAGTTAAATTGTGTTGTCAATGAGCTCAGGGTACACTAATGATAATTGAGAAAAATCATTGACTTGATTATTATGCTCAAAGCATATATGTGCAACAGGTATGCTTAATAGATTGCTTGTCTTGACTAAGTCCATGAGAGGTGGACTTCTCATTATACCCAAGACCAATTTTCCCCTCATTGTTGGAATTAATATTAGGATGGGTAATACTTTGAGCATGTTATCCAAATCTTTTTCCAATGGTGTACTTATAATTTTACAAATATTTAAATCCAAAACCATATTGATTGAGGAGTTAACTAATTTTGGTTTTGATGAAGAAAAAATGATGGGTGGATTAGATGGTTGTTAGGTTGTGGAGCTAAAAGCTTCACTGATGCAGACATGGAGAAGGCCATTGGAGGGGTTGCTGAAGGTTGCTGAGTGTCAGAGCAACCGGCGTCGGTCTGATCAGCCGACGTCGGCAGGATAGTGAAGAGAAGCAACCAACGTCGGTTAGGAATCGGCTGACGTCGGTCGCCTGTGTGGTTCAGACTGCATTTATTACGGGCAGTTAGCTAACGAACCAAGTGTTTGCATGATGAGAGCTATTTTTAGACTGAGAGCTGCGGATCTAATTATTGTAATTAGATGTCTAATTATTGTTTGGATGAGATCTATATAATAGACTCATGGTTGTATTGGAAACTTGGGCTAGTTTGAGTTGAGCAAAGTTAGCTCCTTCTGTGTGTGAAGTGAGCAAGGGTGTTCCTCCTAGTTCCACAGCAGTGCCAAGTGTGGGTGCTGGTTTTGGAGAATCAGAAGGGTTCTTCATGTATGTATGATCTTGGTCATCAGGTGTGCATGGCCTTTATAGGAGATCTACATGGTAAGTAAGATCGTTGATCTACAGGTGTATGTGTGTGCAAGGTCAAGGTTCACAGGTGTGCAGAACCAGGTTGATTTGCAGGTGTGCAAGATCAGATAGGACAGCAACACAACAGGGAGCAGAATCAGGTAGGATCTACTTGGAGTACAGGTGTGTACTCAGATAGAGCAAAGAGGAAGGCAAGGGAGTTCCTTCCATAAGTATGGTCTATTGAATTGCAGGTTATTGCAAGTTCATGGGAGATCTACTTGAAGTACCTTGAGTACTTGTGGAGTGCGTGGAGCACTTGTGGTGTGCGTGGAGCACTGGAGGTGAACACCAACTCTGTGTTTGAGTTATGTGTTGGGACCTAAGAGATAGAGCTTTGAGGAGAGAATTATTGTTCACTTGAGGTGTGGGAAGCCTCTGAAGAGGTGGTGGAGAAGAAGTGGCATCTTCTTTATTGTATTCTTTTCTTCAAGAGTTTTAATACAAGTTGTGTATTGTCTCTCATATCATGTGTTATTTATGAATTCTAGTTACTTGTGATTCTGGTTAATTTTTGCATATTAAGTTGCTTGGTTTGGTAATCAATTGTGTGCTTTCGGTGTTTCATGTTCCTGACAAGTGGTATCAGAGCTAAGGTTGCAGGAAGCAGGTTTTGTGTTTGGTTACAGGGCACTCTCAGGGGTTTCTGATTGAGTGGGAGTAAAGCAATGGCAGATGAAAGTAAGCTAAGAATGGAGGAGTTGAAAAGCACAGATGGTCACTTACGGTCCCATGGAAAGAAAGAGCAGGTAAAAGATTATTGTTGGTTGGTAGCAGATCAGCATGAAGAAACTGAAGAAGTAGATGTTGCAGGTTATGTGGCATAGGATGCTCTGGGAGGTTTCTTGGATAAAGTTGAATCTTGGTTAAAAGATTCGGTTGCCTCTTTCCATGCAGCCCCAGGTAGAGGAGCTGGTGAACCTTGCCAAAGAATTGGCAAAGGGGAAGTGAAGCTGAAATTGCAGGTGGCCAACACACAGGTGTTGATGAAGGTCATGCAGGTCCCAAGTTTGGAGATATGGCTAATTTCTTTAGAAAGATTGGGTGATGAGAGATGCACAAGAACTCTCACAGCGGATGCACTTGAATTAGCTGGTGGTAAGAAAACAGGTACTCTTTATCTACTTGTTTATATTACTGATTCTTCTTTTGTTATGGAGACGTGGCTTCTTAGGCTTGGTCACATGAGCAGGAAGGAGATGCATGTTCTTAAGCAGAAGACAGATATATTTGATAGGCTTAAGAACTGGAAAGCCTTGGTGTTTATGGAGGAGATGGCGGACAGAAACCAATGGATGGTGCTGGATACTTTTGAGCAGAGCAGTTTGGACATGGGTTTTGATTCAAAGGAGCTCATGGGTAAAAATTCATCACTCACAAGCGAACACAGGTACCAGCGTCAGTCAAGAGGAACCGGCGTCGAACAGACAGGTGCCGATGTCGGTCATGTGCAGATCGAAGCTGGTGATGTCAGGTAGGGTAAGCCCGACGTCGGTTAGGAGGACCGACATCGGAAGTAGGTAAGACTGATGTCGGTCAGGAGGATCGACGTCAGCAATAGGGACACCGACGTCAGCAGGGTCAGTAGTCAGGGATAGACGCATGGGAACTGACGTCGATCGGATGCAAACTATGGAGTGACCGAGGTCGGTCACTGTAACGAATTTTGGGTGGACAGCACGCTATCAAGGAGTCTCAAACACCCATATGGAGGATTGAAGACGTAAGTAGGCCCTCAAATTTGTTGTTCCTCTTCTTTATACTCGTTGTTGATTGTAGAGCAGGAAGGATCCAGGAAACAGGTGGGAGCATGGCAGGGATATGATGCAAAACCAAACGGGAGTTTTGGTAGGGTTGCCAGCAGGTATGAAAGCACAGAGACGAATGGATTCCTTAGTTGAAGAATAGAGTGAACGGACACGTGAGATGGAAGACCAGGTATATGGTCTTGAGGAGCTATAGGACAGTGGTACAGGTTTTGACAGGTGGAGGACGAAGCATGGCTTCAGTCAATGTCAGTGTAACTATTGTGGTTTGTCTTACCAGGTGGATGATGATTGCAACATCATTCTATTGCTGTATGTGGATGGTATGTTTTGCTAGCAGGATTGTACATACAGGGTTTTGCTAAGCTAAGGGTAAGGTTAGTTCAGTGGCATGTCATGAGGAGTTTGGAGCAGCGAAATTCTTTGACATGGGAGACATGGAGATCACAGGTTGATTTTGTCTCCAGTGGGAGCTGATGTGAATCAGGTGTTTGGCGAGGTTCAGGATGCAGAGCCAGAGCACACTAAGGGCTGGATAGGTACAGTGTCTGAAATCACATGAGGTCTAGTATAGACCTGAGTATTCCCATGCAGTGGGAGCTGTCGGAGAGTTAGGAGCCAATTCGGGGAAGTGGGTTCTCAGGGATTTGAGAGGGACCAGCAGCAGGTATACATGTAGGGTCAGGACTTCACTACATGGATTTGTAAGTTCGGATGCGGCAGGGTACTCGGATGATAGGGGGTACACCATGGGATGTGTGGTGGGTTGTCTTCAGGATTGATCTTGAAGAGGGATACAAACTAGGAAATAGATTAGACGGAGTACAGGTACAGGTATAGTGCAACTGTTTATCTCCAAGTGGGAGATTGTTAGGTTATGGAACTAAAAGCTTCACTAATGCAGACATGGAGAAGGCCATTGGAGGGGTTGTTGAAGGTTGTTGAGTGTCAGAGCAACCGGCGTCGGTCTGATCAGCTGACGTCGGCAGGATAGTGAAGAGAAGCAACTGACGTCGGTCAGGAATCAGCCGACGTCGGTCACCTCCAGGTAGACAGGGACCGACGTCGGTTGCCTGTGTGGTTCAAACTACGTTTATTATGGGCAGTTAGCTAACGAACCAAGTGTTTGCATGATGAGAGCTATTTTTAGACTGAGAGCTGCGGATCTAATTATTGTAATTAGATGTCTAATTATTGTTTGGATGAGATCTATATAATAGACTCATGGTTGTATTGGAAACTTGGGCTAGTTTGAGTTGAGCAAAGTTAGCTCCTTCTGTGTGTGAAGTGAGCAAGGGTGTTCCTCCTAGTTCCACAGCAGTGCCAAGTGTGGGTGCTGGTTTTGGAGAATCAGAAGGGTTCTTCATGTATGTATGATCTTGGTCATCAGGTGTGCATGGCCTTTATAGGAGATCTACATGGTAAGTAAGATCGTTGATCTACAGGTGTATGTGTGTGCAAGGTCAAGGTTCACAGGTGTGTTGAACCAGGTTGATTTGTAGGTGTGCAAGATCAGATAGGACAGCAACACAACAGGGAGCAGAATCAGGCAGGATCTACTTGGAGTACAGGTGTGTACTCAGATAGAGCAAAGAGGAAGGCAAGGGAGTTCCTTCCATAAGTATGGTCTATTGAATTGCAGGTTATTGCAAGTTCATGGGAGATCTACTTGAAGTACCTTGAGTACTTGTGGAGTGCGTGGAGCACTTGTGGTGTGCGTGGAGCACTGGAGGTGAACACCAACTCTGTGTTTGAGTTATGTGTTGGGACCTAAGAGATAGAGCTTTGAGGAGAGAATTATTGTTCACTTGAGGTGTGGGAAGCCTCTGAAGAGGTGGTGGAGAAGAAGTGGCATCTTATTTATTGTATTCTTTTCTTCAAGAGTTTTAATACAAGTTGTGTATTGTCTCTCATATCATGTGTTATTTCTGAATTCTAGTTACTTGTGATTCTGGTTAATTTCCGCATATTAAGTTGCTTGTTTGGTAATCAATTGTGTGCTTCCAGTGTTTCATGTTCCTGACAATGGTGGTACTTCTATGGAAAAAGGTTACATATATGAAACATAAATATCTATAGCATGGAACATTGCACAATATTTGAAATAATCTTATTCCAAAGGACATGTATATATAACCTTGATGACTGAACTTATGAAATACATGTAATGTAGAATGAAAGGCGTTCATGTCATGAATCTAAGGTTGGCCTAATAAAATATTGTAATTAAGATCATTAGGCATAATTTGAGAAATAGTGGAAATGGTACATGGGCCCAAAGATATATTCAATGTAATTTTCCCAAGTACTTGGCATGGAATGTTATCAAATCCACGAATGTTAATATTTAAATGAAATAAAAAAATTCCATTATGCTAAGTAAATTTAGAAAAGAGATGTTTCAAATGTTAAATACTAATCCATTTTCAACAAGTACTCTTTTGACCACATTATTTTGTATAAAGACTTAAATATACAAGCATAAATATTGATCGATAATATGCTTTGGAGGAAGATCCTCTTTTTTGAAATAAATAATTTCTTTTATCCATCTAAATACTTTTTTTTTTCAATAAGGTGATATGAAATGTCTCAAATTTAAAAATTTATCATTAGGGAATGGAGGAAAATGCCTCTCAAAACATCATCTAGTAATCACTTGGAAATTATACTACACATTGATCAAAAGGGTACTAATCTTTCCAATTTCAATTTTTAAGCACTCTGACAGTCATGGGCCAAGTCTGAAATTATTGTATTCCAAGTAAAAGGCACTCATTATTAAAAATTTAAGTTAATCTATCTAGTTTCATTCATATAAAAAATACTAATATTCACACACTCACTTTATGAGGGAGAGGTACATCAACCTGAGGCCCTTTTGAGATATGTAGGTAACACTAAGATTACACAGGGGGTTTTTAGGATACATCAGTTATTTCCATTTCATGATTCCCCTATTTACATTTGATTCCAATTGTGTTTATTTTGTAGGACCTAGGGATTATATTTTTAAGGTCTTCCATATGGCAAATTAGGATAAGTAATTAACCAAAAAACCCTCACAGGCAATCACAAGTACCTATATCATAAAATCAAACACACAATTACTAGGATGTGGCCACATTTAAGAGGCAATGTCATAGTGTAGCCCTATCCTACTAGTGTGGCCTTGTCCCATCATAGTTTGAAATTATGTTTTTATCTGCATCACAGTTCAAGGGTTACTATAGTCAAATTTTAGAAACAATCAACACAAAACTAGTTTGAGATGGGTTTACTAAGAACAAATAAACTATTGAAAACTGATTTATATCTACATGATATACATATAAAAAAGTGAAATATATTAATTTATATAATTTTAAATAATCTAAAAATTGTAAATTGATAAAATATATGCAAACCTAGCAAGGACCTGATTTGTTACTAACTATAGATAGAAACTCCCTAAATAGACCTGTGAACTATGTTATAACTGAAAGTAGTAATTAAAACTATGATGGGATGAGGTCACACTATATGGATAGGTATTCACTCTAACCACATCCCGGTTGAATATATAACTAATTTTATGATCTAGGTACTTGCAATTGCCTGTAGGGGTTTATTGTTTGATTGCGTGTGTCGATTTGATGCACAGAAGACCTAAAAAAATAAAACCCTCACTAATACATAATAAAGACAATTAAAATCAAATAAAAATGGGGGGAATAAAGCATGTGAAATATCTTATATATCCTTAGAAAACCTTTTGGAATCTAATTTTTACCTACATAGCCTAAAATGGCCTCAAGTTGTTGTAGTTTTCCCTCCTAAAGTGAGTGTGTGAAACTTGATATTTGTTATATGAATGCAACAAGATAGATTGACTTAAATTCTTGATAATGAGTACCCTTAACATGAAATAAAATAATTTTATACTTATCCTATGACTATTAGAATGTTTTAAACTTGAAATTGGAAAGATTAGTTTTCTTTTGCTCAATGCATAATAGAATTGCTAAGTGATTATTAGATGATGTTTTGAGAGGATTTAATGTGATTATATAGAGGAAAATTTTTAATAATTTATTCAAATAACCTTTTTAAAATCATGGGATTGGTATTAAACAATATCTATAATTTAAAAAGTTGCAGTTGGGGCACGGGGGATAAGGCCACACTAGTGGATAAGGTTGCAATGCAGTCCTATCCAACCTAGCACAGTCATGTCCTAGAAGAATAAATACCTCTAGATCGATGATGATATGAGTCTATAAGTAGAATAGTAATGTCTTAATTATTTTTTGAGTGGTTTCAATATAGTTTCTAGAATATTGAATTCCCTCATAGAGATTGTAAGTTAATGGAATGAAAAAAAGGCCAAGCAAAGTAAGAATGTCAAAATTAAACATTTTCAGGCACTTTAATGATTAAATTTTATTGCCTGAATTAAGTTCTTTGATCATTTATAGATTTTTTAGTCTTATTCATATCCTTTTAGCTTTTTTTTCTTTTTTTTTATAGTTGTGTTCCTTATATTGATTTTTTCTAATCTTAATAAAATATGTGAAGGACACCAACTCTCATTTACTGATTAAAAAAATTGTATATTAGATAAATGTTTGAATCTTGACTTAAATATATTTTATAAGGTTGAATCCACACTTTCAGTAGTTCAAATAGAATGAGTATTGAATACTATTATTCTTTAGATGATCCACATCTCTAAGTCAAGCATTGATGAACACATAGAACAGTCTGTATGGCTAGTAGCCTTGACAACCCAGGTACAATTAATTATCAAGAGCACACTTTGACACTAAGTTAATAGCCTAATAGGGTTCCCCTTTACTGGAAGTGGATCTCTCAAAATCAAGTTCTAATTAATTTGATATATTCTTTACCTATGTGTTAATTTTATATGTTAAATTAATATTTTTATATTTTCCTTTCTTATATTTTCATATCCTCATAATTTAATGACTAATGATGTAATCATTGTCATGTGCTTCCCACGTAATTACCGTATTAATGTTACCCAAGATGTTTTTTTTACATATTTAATAAAGGTTATATATATTAATAAAAATAAATGTCTATATCATAGATAAACTACAAATAATACAATGCAATACACCAAAAGAAATCATGCAAGAAATTTTGATTATTCCCTTATGTTATGGGCACAATTCTTAGGAATTCCTCAAATTTAGTTGAAAATTTGCCTTGTGCCTGCCATTATTATTGAGAGTGGTTTTTTATTCCTCTAATAAGTATGTCTTATTCCATATGATGACTTTTAGATTAAAACCTAGACTTTGTGAATGCAAATAATGTTGAATATTTATGTCAATTTTCCTCTAATATGTATACTCCTATATTATGGTATGAATAATGTTCACCTTTTCATATAGGTTTTAGGGTATAAGTCACTTGGCCTTGGTAGTTTTTAGAGGTAGTTATGGTCATGGGTTCAACTCTCATTTTATCTGATAGTGTGGGGTGAAGGCCCACATCACATTGCTTATAGGTTATAAGGGCCTCACCTTATATTAGAGTAGTCAACTCTAAGTGTTGCATCAGACGCCTTAATTTCTCTCTGATAAAACACAAAAATATATATATTCACCTTCCATTACTCATTTTATATAATTTGGGTTTGTGAAAATAACCAAAAATAACACTTTACCTTTAATTTGAAGTCAAATACTACAAGAAGTTTCCATAAGGTTTATATCCATATTTTTATAGAATCTTTAGCATAAATTTTTCATTAAATTTACAAATAAGTGCTAGTGATTTCATAATTTAAACCAAATAATAAAATTCTACATTTTTTGAAAAATCTTGACTCTAATTTTTAAGTGATTTAGGTACACATCCAGATAAATACATGGATAATAAATATGCTTTGGAATTTGAAAGATTTTGCCTCAAACAAGTTTGATTTGTTCCAATGAAAGTTTTATAAGATATCATATTCATTACCAAGTATGTCAAATAAGGAAGAGTTTATTTACCTTACCCACAATTTTTTTTTGAACCACATATATAATTAAAAGCTTTATTGAGAAGGTAAAAAACCCTATGATATCTTTCATTGAAAGATTAGTAGGGTAGGAGGTCTCAAATCACTTCATGACAGCTTTATGAAATCATCTATGTAAATAATACTCTTGAACTAATGTATAACAACACTTCTTTGATGGTAAAATTTATCTTACGATGAGGCATTAATTTGATGTCCATTTCATGGAGTTTCACTTTCCATCGACCTTAAAATTATTTTTGGTAGGTGGTAAATCTTTATTTTTTCTCAATATATTGAAGTCTAAAGTTATCTTATATTTCAAAGGAGATCTCAATGAATTGATTGGTTATGCATTATTCTTTTGTCCAAGAATAATATTGAACATTAAGGTTAGCCTCCATGAAGAAAATCTACTTCAAACAACTAGACAATTCTCACATTGTTGTGAATTTATTCAACAACTTCAATACCTCTCTTGTGTAAAATAAAATATCAAACAACTATAAAATTCTCACATTGTTGTGAATTTGTTCAACAACTTCAATACCTCTCTTGTGTAAAATAAAATATGGGCATGTATCAAATAACTACAAGCTATTCAAAAACTACAATGCCCCCTTGGTTAAATGAATTACATTATTTATTGGATGCCACTTATAGTGGCCAAAACACCATTTGTATTAATAGCAAAGGCAATTTATATAATAATACAAGAATACAAAGACATCACATTAATTTATCCATAATGGGATCATTCAACAAATGCATCATTTCAAGGAATGATGTGTACCTATTCGGTAGAGATTTGACAACATTTTCGTGTGAAAATCATATTTATTATTTTGTATTTAATATTTCTTTAAAATTTCACTCCATGCCATTATTGCATGGTGTCATTTTCAAACACCTTCACATGTTATGTGTATACACTTATTTTTTTTCACTTTCATGTCTAAATCGGGGACCAAATTAATTACTAGAAAATGACATAATTTAAGTCTTCACCTGGATTTTCCAGATTCATTTGTGTAAGGGATATAATTGCCTAGAAACATGTCAAGGCTTGCTTATTTAGGGTATTATCGTATATGCACCAATAACCTAGCTTGGATTTAACCCTAGTCAAATTGTGACATAACAATTTGACATTCTTGGCCTATTGATCTATTAATGCAAAACATTTGAAAATAATTCATAAAGACCAAAAACTCTAAGCAAGGTTAATTAAAAAGTAAAATTTAATTAGCTTGCTTAAGTAAAAATTCCTAGTTGAATTAGGGTATTACATTTTCTAAAAAAAGAATTTTTCAATAAAGATGAGGTCACAATCAAGGGAATTAGTAATTTTTCTATTAATTCCTAAAATTCAAACAAAAGGTGAGTCACAACCTTGTGAATATCTCCTATGAGTTGTAATTACAATAAATATCTTCTATGAGTTGTCAATCCTTCATAATTACTTTGATCCAACCCAAGGTCAACCTAAACTTGACCAAGGTTATTTATATTCAACCAAGGTTAAAACTAAACCTAACCACCCTAGAGTTAGATTTAGTTTTAAAACCTAAAAATACAAGTGCCCTCATTCTTTCCAAAGAAGCTATTATGTGTAAGGTTATTCTGAAAGAATGATTTCAAGAAGACTCTCAAGTAATGTTATAATACCAAATTGATTTAAGAAGCTTCACACTAAGCTCATCAAAGCCACATGTGGCCTTAAAGAAGTGTTGCCAAGATGGATAGTGAATTGATCAAAGTATCTATAACACACAAACTGAGCAAGAACATCCTCTATGCCAACAAGTGAACATTAATTTTGACAAGGAAGGTAACATAGTTGTATGTTTTTATCTCTTATTTGTAATTTTGTTCATTGTGTTAAGCTCCTTATAATACTTATGCAAGAGTGGTTTAGTTTCCATTGCATTGTTTAGTTTGAATTCTCTTGAAATTCACTAATAAGGAACTAGAAAATTTATTGTTCTTTAGATTCCTAAAGTTACATAATGGCACACCTGATTGGACCACATACCTTGCATAGACTAAGTGAATGATGTAGAACCTTAAAAATTCATAAAATGATCACTTACATCTTCAAGTTTTTAGTTTTATGCTCAAAATTCCTAGCATTTTCTTTAGTCACTAATCGATGATTTTGCCCTGTTAATTAGTGACTTCACCTATTTTATTATTTGTTTTGTGATCATTTGTTTTGAAAAAAATAGTGACTTTATTGGAAATGATGACATTGATCTATGGTGAAAACAGCAACATTGACCTATGTGTGAATGGTGACATGAATGAATGAAAACAATGACTTTGATCCTACATATTGGCAAGTTTGATATGTAAATTTACTTGTGATTTCGATGACTTCACCCTATTTTAAGGCCTAAACAATGACTTTGCTTGGACTAATCGATGAATTTGCACCTGTCTAATGGTGACTTCACTAGATATTTTTTTATATGTTCTATTCCATAGAGAAATCGGTGACTTCATAAAAATTAATGACTTTGCTCTATTGTGAAATCGATGACTTCGCTATATGTAAAAAAACATGAGCGTTAAAAGTGAAAAGTTGTTTGTAGGTTGTATTTTTTACATAATAACAAGAGAACGCCCTAATGTATTTGTAGTAACCTAAGTGGATAAGAGGAGGTCTAAGCACTTCAAAATCTCATACACATTCACGTTTTATTGCTTAAAATTTACCTAACATAACTTGTATATTCACATATTAAAGTTTATAATAGAAAATAAGGCCAAGGGGGCCCAAAACCTTATTCACATATTATTTGGTACTTTTAAAACAAACATTCATATTAGATTAGAGCTCTTAAGAGCTTTTTATTTTTGTTTGTTAATTAGTTTCAAAGTTCTTAATTTAATTTCTTTTGGCAAAACAAACTTTGTGTGTATGACATCCCCCCGTCCCCTTTAGGGAGTTTGGGTGATCAAAAGTGCATTATTTGTTTAGCATAGGATGGAAGAAAATTTATGTATTATATCCCCAAGCTCCAAGTGACTTAGGTGACCTAGAAATAACATCTAAAGTTATTCTAATTTTCATTTGTTTATTTTCTACATTGGCTTATGGACAGGAGTTTATCACCTCCTTACAAGTTCTTTAGGGGTGTGTTGACATGGGGTTTCATCTCCTAGCATCATAACATGCCCAATCCATGATGGGGTATATAAATTAGGCATGTGATGTTGGGATTGAATAGTGGCTGACAGGCTAGCCTGATAATCTTAATGAAAACCTAGATCAGTTCACGTTAAACATCAAACTTCAATAAGTAGTACATGATTGAAGTCATTGTGCAAAGGACTAGACCTTTACACAACAAGTTAGTGAGTTTGAATCCAATTGACATGATGTGCCCTTGTGTTACTCACACTTGGAACCATTTAGATCATTTCAAAACTTATAAATTTTAGTCAACCCCACTTTATCACAAAATATCTTATCAAATGTTGAGTGCTTCTCACTCTAAATTCATGACATGTACCAATGCTTGAGAGATAGACTGAGGATTTAAAACTCTACCTGCATGCACTTTTTAATTTTTGGATTAACACTTAATTCATTTTAATCATGGGTATATTAGTGGAAATTTTGGTAGAAGCCATGCACACCTTGTCAATTTTAGGGATAGGACGTGCACTTAGTGATTTTGCTATTTTCTTTTACAAACATGGGTCTTTGGATCTAAAATTGTTTGTGTGTCGAATTGAAATGAGTCAAAACCTTCATGTATTATACACCACTTTGAACCAAGAGGTGTTGGGTTGCCAAATTTTTTCAAACATTTGCCTTGGATTTTATTCCAAAACCTTGTTATACCACTTGCTTGAAGGAGCATTTTTATGCTGCCCATTTTACTCCAAAACACTTGCCTTATTTGAAACCAAGTTCCAAAACTATTTGTATCCTTTGTTTCAAAACACACGGTTACACTGCCTATTTGAGTCTAGCCTATTTGCCTTTAGAAATCCAAATCTTTTATATTAAATTTAAAATTCAATCTTTCAAAGTTCAGATCCTAATTAATCAAGTCTATGTTAAACCTTGTCTAATTTGGGTTTAGGTAGTTTACCTCTTGCGTTTAGATTGTATTACTTGGATTGATTTCTCATTTATTTTAAAATACCTTTGCCTAGACTTAGAGGTGTTTTATTATGCCAAGTTTTATTGTCATGTGCCTTATTTAGAGTTCATTGTGACAAGTTCCAAATATCATAGTTCCATTTGCGAAGAGTCTTTTGTGAACCAATTACCACATTTTTTTGAACCAATTACTGAGTTTGTCCAATCCAATTACCTTAGAATTATCAATTTTATTAATCTAATTACTGAGTCTTCTAATCTAATTACCTTATAATTAGATTGTTTTCTAAGCCAATTATCGAGTTTTCCAAGCCAATTACCTTAAAATCAAATCATTTTCCAATTCTTGTTTAGACCAACCTTATTTCCAAGTCTAGGTTCATGACTTTTGACTGAAGACCTAATATTTGTTTTATGCACCTTTAACCTCGTTTCCAAGTCTAGCTTCATGACTTTTGATCGAAGACCTAACATTGTTATTTTTTGCACTTTTAGACCTAGTTTAGAAGTCTAGCTTTGTGATGTTTGACCAAATACCTAACACCTTTCCTTTTTTGTTGTTAGACCTAGATCAATTTCATTTTACCTTGCCTAGGCACTTTGCCTTTTTACTAGTTTTAAGTTTTCATTATACCACTACCTTAGACTTAGATTAGACATTTTACCTTTGGACCTCTTTTACAGAACTAAAGGTTGTTTTCCTCAAACCTCAGTTGTTTTCCATGTTTAGACCTTATTTTTTGAGAGTCTAAATCATAGATCTAAACATGTCTTACTATACACATAGTGGGACCATATACAATCTATATTATGAGAACTTTATCACTAATGACCCATTTGTTCAAGAACCATATGGTGATGACGTAGCATATGAGATGGATCCTAATTCCTCTTATAATACTCCATATGTAGAATAAGGGTAGGACCCATTAGCACAGTACTTGGTAAACACACCTTCCTGTCCAGGCCAAGATCAAGAATAAATGACACAATACCTTGCTCAAATAACACCTATTATCGAACAAAGCCAACAATAATAACCCTACTATGTAACAATGCCAATAAGTTATAACCCATACTTTTTTTTATCATCACTTACTAGAAAACAAAGATGAAATTCTAGTTAGGGTAGTAGAAGTAGGAGCCAAATTCCCACCAAACTTCCCACATAGAAGTCTATCTAGTTTGATTATAACACCTAGTATTGTGCCTCATAACCAATAGTTTGAGCAGGGTTCAACTAGTTAAAATCAATCTTTAGTACCAATACCTCAATGGGGCCAAAGTACACTTGTAAAAGGTAAAGGTCAAATAGATAACTAATTAGAATAGGCATAGCAAACATACCAAACTTACCTTAACCTAGCTCAAAAATTCAATACCATGGTTATTTCGAACATGCCACTTGTAGAGATAGCTTCTTCAACAAGGCCATAAACTAATTTTTTGGGCTATGTAAATCAAAATATAGACCCCTAGAGATAAATCACATTGGTAGGAAATATGTATAATGTTGTAATTATTACTGAATAAACTGTAGCTCATGTGGAAGACCTCACATAAAACATAGCAAATAAAATGTAAGTGCTTCCAATGTGAACCAAACTAGGTCTAATGTATCACAGAGTAACACAAAGCATGCTCCCCAAACTAACACCTTGAGTGACTTGTAAAAACAAGGGATATTAGTGCTTGGTTCCCAAACATAACAACCAACTTCCACTCCTCAATGAGCTACTTCCTCAAACATGAAACAAGGGGAAACTAGCCAAAAATATATCAACATACCACCTAAACAAGTGTTAAACACTATTCCACCTCAACAGGGGGAAACTAATGTTCCACCAACACAAGCATAGACCAATATACCATAAACATCACAAACATTTCCTAATCAATAATTTTTTTCTATTGGTCAACAAAGAGTGTTGGTTGGTCAACAATAAATACCAAACCCTCAACAAGTGCCCAATCAAAAATAGGTGTTTATCCAAGAACAAGGTCTTAATGTATAATAGATACCAAGTTCTAGGCAATAGTTATCTTTTACCCAATCAGAAGTACATATAAAACAAGGATATAACTTTTAACACCTTCAACATCAGGGTTTTAGCCAGCAATGACTACCCTTTATATAGCAGGGTTCGATGAGTAGACAATAAGTTCCTGCCCAAACCCAATAATACTAACACATTCTACCTAGCCAAATGCCTTTACCAAAACCATATTTTGAAAACCAAATCCATATTTCCAACCCTAGATATAATTTGTATCAACAACAACATATTCTATATCAACAGTACAATCCTCATGCACATATACATATTCCTAGTCGGTCAACCAATCAAACAAACATTCCCCAATATGCCATTCCTTCATACCCCAATCAAGGTAATCCATATTTGACTACCCAACCCCAACCAAAAAAATCCATGCCATCCAAATTCTTATCTAAATATTTTTATCAAATGAACTATGTAATTCAATCCATTCAAACTAGGAAGCAAACAAATAAGTTCAAACTAGATGAGATATGCTTGTATCCATTCAATATGAATTATCTCCAAATACCTTTTCCTCCAGGTTATGAGTTTCCCAAATTTTATAAATATAAGGGAAAAGGTGACCCAAAAGATAAATTAAAATAATTATTTCTTTCTTTCCAACCAATGGCCTACAGTGATATATACTTCTCCTCTTTCTAAGAAGTCTAGCTAGACAAGCCTTAGAATGGCTTCTTAAACTGTTGAGGAATTATTTGTTAGACTTTGATGACCTTTCAAAGAAATTTGTACATTATTTTTCATATAATCTTGAACATGAGATTATAATGGTAGATTTGGGTTAGGCAAAATAGATAAATAGTGAAATTTTTGTTGGTTACTTGTAAATGGTCATAGGCATTTGCTAGCTGGTTCACTCATAATTTACCAAACAAATAATTGGCCATGATATTTTGTTAGGGCTTACACAACAATATATCATATCATCTTGAGTTACAATGTGCTCACATGTTTGAATAAGTTATTGAGAAAGGGATACAAATTGAAAAGGCCCTTGTCAACAAAGGGATTATCAAGTTATTTTCTTCCAATTAGAACCAGAGCCAAAACAAACATCAAGGCCAACAATAGATCCAAAGCCATAACCAAAACCAAAACCCCATCCTAATATTGGATTCAATGCCAGCTCAGGCTAATGCTGAAAGACCAAAATCCTATAATCACAACAAGAATTTTTTTGATAATGGGGTGACAAAATTATGATATGTCCAAACGGTGCAAACATTGGTTGTTCATTTACCTTTGTCCATTCAAAAACCACCACCTCTATTCATTCAACCTAGACCTCATCAAAACCTTACACAAAATATGTCATAGTTGCAAATACCTCCTCCAAGGAGAAGATTGCCCATTGTCAAAGCATTGAGTGACCTCAAAGAGCCTATTGAGTTTCTATTATTCAAGTTGGTTTAAGAAAATATGATTAGCTAGCTTATGCCAAAGTTGTTTCCTGAATGAATTCCTTTTCTTGATTGATACAAAGAGCATGAATTTTTTGAGTACCATCATTTCAAAAGACATTCTATACACCATTGTATACATCTAAGGCATATGATTAAGAACATACTTGATAATGGAGAGATACAATGGGATACCCATGACCCTAAGTCTAATCATAACTTGGGTATATATAAAAATCCCTTTCCTCAACATAACAACCAATAACAATATTAGTGGCAAATAACACCACTGTAACATCAACAACATCAATAATAGCAATAAAAATAGAATGGTCAAAATCAAGGTCACATTAATCAACAAACCAAGGAGGTCATCATGTCATTGCATATACCTATAACAATGTTTTAGTACATGTTTCAAGTGATCGTGTTGCCTCCATTACCATTAACCCCCAAATAAATACCAACAGACCTAGACCAGTGCCAAAAATACCTACCAACCTTCTTCTACTGGTAATCTTTCTTTGGACCATGTTGAATGCCAAGCTCAACCCCATCTAATAATTACTATTTCATACCCTTTTACCTATTCATCCAATTGTAGAGGCCCAGTACTTGATTGATATTGCATAATTTTGACTCAACAAGCCAAGATTACCATCAAAGACCCACAACCAAATTCTATGAATGAACCCATTCAGACCTCCATGCCTATCAACAACAAGCCAATTTTTAAAATTGAAGGGAAATCCTATGACATTGTGGAGTAGCTATAGAAGGCACTACACAAATATCCATCATGGATTTTTTGCATACATAGTGTTCAAAAGAACATACTAAATGAATACTTGAGCCAATCCTTTATACCTAATGACAATACACTTGATAAATTTCAATTTATGGTAGGATATTTGGCCCTTGGCCAATGACTTACTTTTGATCAAAGTGACATGTCATCCCTGGGCCCATTACATAATATCCCCTTGTACATCGAGGTCGGTATAACTATACATACAGTTAAATGTGTCCTTGTAGACAATGGTTTGGGCCTGAACATTGTGTCTCTAAAGTTGGTAAAGTATATTGGATACACAGTGGATGATCTATATCTAGATACCATTTTTATCAAAGCATATGATAACGAGGAACATGAATCATAAGGTACCATCATTTTGTCAGTAGTTATTAGGCCTTTGACCCATGATACTCTTTGCCATGTTCTCAACCTAGAGTTATCATAAAACTTGCTCTTGGGTCAACCCTAGATGCACAAAATTAAGGTCATACCTTCCATATTACATCAATGTATAAGTTTACCCATTAAAGGATAGAAGTAACCATGTTAGTTGATCTCTAACCTTACCAGTATTGGAAACATCTTGAGGAAAAGTACAAGAGCTAAAATTATAATTTTGCCCTGAATCTTATGCCTAAAACTGATGGAAGAAAATATGTTAAAGTAAAATCAATTGAATCAGGACCTAAAGCTAATTACATTAACCCTAAGATCCTATCTTACACCTCATTTTCACCTCTACTAGACAGTGCCAACCATTTTTACATATCTGATAAAGGTATAGGAGAGTATAGTACTCATGAATCCTTTCACATAGCCAAATTTCCATAAAACCCAGAAGCCTATGGGAGACCCAAAGCCAAGAATACTCACATGGAGCGACATGCTAAGGTAAAATCTCATATGAATAAACCCATTATTTGAAAACCAACCTCTGGTCTAAAATAGGACCCTTTAGTTGAAGATGATCCAGGGCTTTATACTAATGATCTAGTTGATTGTTACCAAAGTGCCAAGTATCATATCCCTAACTGAATTATAGGTAATCAAGCATAAGGTTGAGCCTTGGGGATGCATCATAAAATTTCAATGACCAAGTTTAAATAAACACGTAGTATTAGATTTAAACTACCTGGGAGTGACACCGTATACCTTATTCAATTTCCTACACCATCGATTAGTGAAGATGATGTTGGCAGTGATGTAGGGTTTGATTGTAGCTTCTACGATGACCTTGCCAACATGAATTTTTTCAACCCCTATGTTGTATGTATCATTAATCCTATTTTTCACCCTTAACCACTTACCATTTATCACCCAGAATTGATAGACTGGGACCAACAAGGGCCGACAATGCTAATTAATGAGTTTGATAATGATGAGGCCATTTGCAACTTTTTAGGTTTGAGGAATCATATTTTTATAGGAGATCACAAAAAGGTTTTTCTATCAGATTAGATCATGCTGCCTATTTTGGAGAGTGGGTTAACTTGTTAAAATAAAAAATAAAATCAAACATTGAGGTCTAAAAGTAAAAACCTCTTTGAGGCACCTTCAGACTAGGGAAAAGTAAATAAAAAGGTAGGTCTCTTGGTGAAAACCTATTTTAGGCACCATTAGATGGGGATGTTCACCCCTCTTCACATGAAGCATGGGATACCACTAGTCCTTGGCTTATTTATGGATCTAAAATTAGCATTAAAGAGTGACAAACTTTTGAGCAAATTGTACAAGAGTGCCTAGAGGTATTTGTTACATGGCTTTTACCATCATTGGGTGATTCTGATTTATCATGTTTGGGAGATTTAGATGAACCAGTCAAATCATAAGACTTTAGTAGTGCCAACCATTTCACCTCTTTTCCAACTCTTTTAGAAGATGGTTCTACACTCCTTATGGAGGACACTTCTGAAGTTAACATTGGGACTCTAGAGGACCCAAAATGGATTAAATTAGGTGTCTCCCTTACTAAGTAGAAACATGAAGTCTTTACAGCCCTTCTAAGGTAATTTATTGATATATTTGCATGGGCATATTCAGATATGCCAGGTTTGGACCCCACCTTGGTTGTATACCATCTTGTTGTACATCTTGATGCCAAAGTAGTTATATATGTGTTGTAAAAAAAACATCCTCGAATTACTGTGTTAGTCAGAAAAGAGTTGGATAAACTCTTAAACATGAGATGCATTCGATCTACTGATTATTCAAAGTGGATTTTTAACATAGTACCAGTATCAAGAATCCAAAAGGTATCAGACTGTACATTAATTTTTTTGATATTAACTAAGCATACCCAAAGGATGACTTTCCTCTACTAAACATTGACATGATTGATGATTCCATAACTGGATATGAAATGATTTCCATTGTAGATGGTTTTTCAAGATATAAACAAATTAGAATTGCACCAAAAGACCAGCATAAGACAACATCCGCCACTCCTTAGGGGAACATTTTGTCATCAAGTGATGCCATTCAAACTCAAGAATGGAAGAGCCATATACCAATGATCCATGAAAATGATTTTATTCAATATGATGCATGACATTATCAAGGACTATGTCAGTCATATCCTAGGTAAATTAAAGACCTGTGTTGACCATCCTATCGTACTTTAAAGAATCTTTGAGAGACTTCAAGAGTACAATGTTAGGCCCAACCCTAAAAATTGTATATTAGTGTAACTTCTAAAAAATTGTTAGGCATTATTATCTCTTGCAGGGGCATTAAATTTGATCCATCTAAATTTTGATCCATTACCAAAATATCACCACCATCTACCTTGAATTAGCTTTGTAGTTTGTAGGGCAAGATATGGTCAATTTGATGCTTCATTTCACATATAGCCAATAAATTCCATCTTTTTACACACTTGTTGAAGGACACCACTTTTTCATGGAATAAAGATTGTCATAAATCATTTGACCATATCAAGGAATACCTAGCCGATCTACCTATTTTACTACTACCTATGTCAAATAAGTCATTGTTACTTTACTTGTCAGCAATTGAAAATGCCTTGGGGGTAGTTTTAGCACAACTTGATGAACAGGGCAAAGAACATGACATCCACTACTTAAGTTAGACCTTGGTCGCATATGAACATAATTATACTTCGATCGAAAAATCCTATTTAGCTATAGTTTTCAAAGCCTGAAAGTTATGTCACTACATGTTGAATAATAAGACCATTGTAATTGCCAAAGTAGATCTACTCAAGTATATAATTTATGAAATAGCTTTACAAGGCTACATAGTGAATTGGATCATGTTCTTAAGTGAATTTGAGATCAAATATGACAATCAAAAATCCATTAAGGGGTAGGTACTTGAATATTAGCTTATAAAAGATCCTCTTACTGATGTTTAACCTCTTATATATGGATTTCTAGATGAAGCCATAATGACCACAATAGAAGTATCTCCTAAATCAAAAGAATTGATAATGTACTATGACAGTTCCTTCACAGCATATAGATCATGATCTAGGATATTATTTATCATGCCACAAAGGGGTATTATTCCTAATTCCTTTTGCATTGATTTCCCATATACTAATAATATGGCTGAATATGAAGCACTTATCGAAGGCTTCACTAAGTAGTACATTGGAATATCCAACATTACTGGTTCATAGTGATTCATAACTTATAATCAATTAGGTTATAGAATAATACCCAAAAAAAAGAATAAAAGTTGGTACCTTACAAAGGTATGGTTGGCATTCTCAAACAATAGGTTGCCAACCTTTAGTTTGAATGGTTACCTAGAACCAGTAATATAACATCTAATACCATGGCTACAATTGAATATATGATCCAAATTATGGACAAAGCTAGGGACTATTAGTTTATTTTGGAACATCTCCTAGCACTAGTACATGAACAAGCAGTCATTGAGATGGTTTGTGATATTTCTATTCCCATGTCTACTTGGTATTCTAACATATATTCCTACCTCTAAGAACAAATCATTCCCCTAGACCTTTCACGTAAGAAACAAAAAGACTTCATCCATAAATCTTCTCACTATACCCTACTTGGACCTATCATGTATCATAGAAGCTATGATGGAAATATACTTCATTATTTATCTTCGATTCGATCTAGATTAGCATTGAGGGAAGTTCACAAAAGATTGTGTGGGTCACACACTAGTTGGGCCATCCTTGCCAAAAAATTAATGCATACCAGTTATTATTGGCCAACTATGGAAATAGATGTAGCTACCTATGTGAATAAGTGTGTGAAGTGTCATAATCATGTTAATATGATTCATGATCCATAAAAAATACTCAAACCACTGACAACATCATTTCCATTCTCAATGTAGGGGTTTGACCTCGTAAGCAATATAAATTCTACATCTCAGATGGCCACAAACATGTCCTTACTACTCTTGACCAAATTTTACCCTAGGTCAAATTGGGTCAACCCCCTACATGTTCAAACTTTCATAAGGTCCCCTAGGTTTTAAAATTGTCACCATGGTCCTAAATTAGGTCAAATCACACCTTTTAAGGCCATAAAATATGTTTTAGCCTTTGTCATATTTGTCATTTCTCTTAATGTCCTTTTATGCTACCTTTTTGGTTATTTTAAGGAAATGTATGATTTCTCATCAAAAGTAAAAATGTCAAGAAGTAGGCTAACATATTTCATTTTAGAGAATGTCAGAGAAAGGATTTGAAACTAAAACATTTTAGGTTCAATGTAAGAAAGAAGATCATCTTTAGAAGGTCAATTTTAGGTACTTATACAGACTAAGGTAATTCATCTGGCATGTGTGAATGCTTCAAGAAGGTGTCTTGAGAACCCCATAGGTTATTTCTAAGATTAGGCAGTTTTAATAGATCCAAAATTGGTGAAAACCAATTCCTCTCTCATATGGCTCCCTTGGACACGTAAAAAAGGGTCAACAATTTTCATTTGGTATGGACTGGAGAAGAAGAGTTGGAGTGAGTGAACTTGGGGGATGTTAGTAGTCCTTATGATCTTATATTTCATGGTCATGGTTTAAAAATTTGTGGTTTGTGATGTATGAAAAATAATTAATATTTGTAGTACCTCTAAACTACCTATGCAATCCCAATTGTTTAGTTTTCCTCATCTGAATAAACTTTGGTGATTGGTCTATGTGAACCTAGTGTATGTAGTTTTTCAAAACATATCCACCTATTTAATGTTGGATTCAACCTTGTTTTACATGTGTGATCATGGAAGGATAGGCATAACCATCTCTTTGTGCTAGAAGTGAATACCAATGGTCTACAGAATAGTGTTTGATAGTTATAGTGTTTTGAACTTCTATGTGTGGCTTCAAGTCAAAGGTAATAGACTAGTCTTCAACCTCTCAGAGCATATCTGGTCATATTCCCCATTGAAGGTTGTATTTGATATATCTCCAAGGCACCTCAAAGACAAAGAAGTGCAAACAAGATAACATACCTAATGGAGACCTACAAGGTTATGTGTGTAGGCAATCAAAAGTATAGGGGTCTGATTGTGTGCCTTAAAGAGGTTATGAAGATTAGAATATAATGAGAATGCCTCTTGATAAGGATGGAGGATTTTAAGATTACATGATGGGTTTAAAAGACTAACTCAAGACTCACATACATATCCCATCTAGACAACCACCTACAGCTTGTTGTGGAGAAGTGTGCTTTGATAATGATGTTCCTAAAGAACAAGGAGTTTCAAGGTTTTGAGAAGACTCTCAAGATAATGATAATAGGAATGAGCCATATAAAAAGATTGGATATTGGTTATGAGATTAAATTCAAGATCAAACAGAATTAAGACCCCCTCAAGCAACACCTACAGTTTGTCAATTTGAAAAAAGTTGCTTAATGGGAAGATTTATCTTGACTTCTATGAAAAGGGATCCTATTCCATACTATGTCATCTTATGATGAATGTCGATGAGGTCTAAGCAAGCCTAGGCTTAGGGGTAACATCTTAAAATAAGAGGAGATGATTAGGTCAAGAGAAGATGATGGTAGAATGGGTTTTCAAATTAGTTAAAATCTTGGTGGAGACACTAAGAAAACTATAGTATCATCAGGCCTAAATGAACCTGGAACATTGCAATGCAACTTGCAAACCTAGTGCTTTGGTGGAAAGGAATATGATTATAGGGTCTGAAGGTAGAAATAAACCCATTCAAGTGTGAGATAACCCTGATGACCTCAAAAAGAACCAAAATTGTAAATTACAGTGTTCAAAAATCTATCATCACCTACAAGAATCTCTTATATTCCCTAATGAACACCTATAGTTTGAAGTGAGGAAACACACTAGCCTTAAGCTAATGAAGGATGTAGGTTTGGAAGGTAAGTAGAGGTATAAGATGGAGATAAACACATATAAATCACTCTCATAGTTATAATATCATGCTTACATGTGATTCATAAAGGCAATGATGAACAAAGATAGTCATACCTAAAGGTTCTTAAGCCCTATCAAAACCCTGCACACAGTTATAGACCTAGAAGCTAGTTTTGAGAATTGAAAGTGTTAAGGGCTATATAAGCATGGTTAGGTTTTAAAATTGATACAGGGGTTCATCATGAGTTATACTAGAACTCAATGGTCTCATTTGGGTTAGACTAATAGTAGAAGTGCTCACTATTTTGTTTCAGACCTGATGCACTCCACAAATAATGCATCCTACAGACCTAGTGAATTAATGGTAAAAAGATGAAATGGAGAGTCTTAAATAATTATGGGATGATGTGTAGGGTTTAATTGAAGGTGAATAAGTTTTTAGAAGCTTTTGCATCCATTATGACCACTCATAGGTGGTCACATACTCAGAAAACACAATCTATGCCTACTAGGCCTAAGAACTGGACATGACCATCAGGATTCTAACTTCACTCATATGATCATGTGATCTTTTCAAGAAATGTGAGATATTTTATCAAAGTATATAGGTTTTATGAGACTCAATGGTTTGTAGAGAACAACCTAGATTGGCCATTTTTGGACTCAATTTGTCTCAGGGGTGTCCAAAATGCATGTAAGAACTTGAGAGACAACTTCTTTCACTCACATCAATATGAAAAATATGCATGGGTTCTTAAGAATTTAGGGATAGTTGAGGTGGGTTATGAACTTGAAACTAGTGGCATTATTTTGGGGGTTAAGGGCTTAACCTTTATGAATCATTGTTAAGAATCTAAATGACCTAAAACCCTCATAAGATCATGATGAGAAAGATATGAAGAGAAATACATTCAAAAGGGGTAAATTTACCTATAAAGTGATTTGGATCAACTTGATACTCTCTTAGGCTCCCTACCACTCAACTGTTTCATGCCATCACTTATATGGATGAGACAAATTCTATGTTTTATGCAAGAATTGAGGTGATTTGAAGGTGTAGAAGGGAATAAATGAGTAAATAACATGGTGGAAGGTGTGTAGAGATGTGTTATAACTCATCAAACCCCATTCTCACCTCAATCATGCATGGAGACTCCTCTGATAAGCTGATTGTTATAGGTAGTCTTGGATAGAATAGTGAAAAGCAAGGTAGTTGCCAAGTTGAAGATTAGAAGTATGATTTTGAGTTTTATTGAGCTATATATGATATAATATAAGACAAAGAGGTTCTAATTATGTGTCTCACATCTCTACAAAAAACTCTCTTTAGTATATGCAAGTCACTCTAGTGACAAGTGTGAGAATTTAGGCCTAGAGGGCTAGTGAGTAGCTACAAGGAAGTAAACAACAAGTGGAAAAGAGAAGAACATCAGTTGGAAGGCTGCATAATGACTTGAAACAATCATGTTTCCACCTTCTCAAGGTAGTATACATGTGTCAACAACTTTAAAGGTAGTCTAATACAGATAAGTGGACTCCTCATCAAGAAAATAGTTTCAAGAAGGACAATAAAGTATCCCTACACCAACTTTAGGAAGATGTAATGTTTCAAATAGACACTTGTCTAAGAGAACCTCATGATATTTTGTCTAACTCTTTCTATTGCTTTTTAACTGGTATTTAAGACTTGACATGTTGCATTGTGAATCTTCAACGTCATTCTTTCTCTCTCTTCTTCCATTACTCTATATATTGAAGCCATTTTGGATTTGTAATGGATCCATAATTGGTATGGTTAAGCCCTATTAGTTTGACATCTTGTTTTGACTTTGAATAAAATTATTAAACTAATTTAGTCTTTGAAATTTCTTGCCTAAGTATGTCAAGTGGTCTATTTGGATGACGAGTGATGATTGTTTCTCCTTGCTTCCATTCTAATCTTGTATGCATTGTGTGAGTAATACTTCTTCTAATAGATCTCATGAAGTGTAATTGTTTTTTAGGTGTATTTTAAGTGTGAAGATAGATTAGTAGTGTCTGATATTAGACCTCTTATTCACACACCTTCGGAAATGCATAACAATCTGCCTCCATGTAGAAACACTTATGCTAGAAAAACCTTGAGTTGAGATCAGTTTTAGTAATTTGCCTTCATCGTGAAAGTCTCAAGTATGTTTGTGGAGATATTTTTGGTGTATCATCTCCATTAGTATAGGTTAATTTTATGTTTCCTCATTCTATTTTCACCCCAAGTGATTATTATAGTGTAGTTGAGAGCCTAAATAATTTGATCAAGGGAGCTAGCCCATAATCTAGAGATCTATCTCTTGTAGCAATTTGTATATACTTAAAGATAGTTCCATGTTATCCCAAATTTGAGAAGGTTTTATTGACTTCTCTAGGGTGCAAATCTAGGTTATAACAACTACAATAGAATATTTCACTCAGTGGGTAGAAGCCATTCTCCTCACTTACATAACTGGTAAGTATATTTCCAAATTAATCTTTAACCATCTCATTTACCTCTATGGTGTCCCTTTTGACATTACATATGATAATGGAAGTTCACTTAAAAATAAAGATGTGAAAATTTTGTGTTCCCAATACCGTATCAAACAACATTTTTCCACCACCTATTAACTGCAAGGCAACAATCAAGCTGAGGCATCTAACAAAACCATTGTCAATATTCTAAAGAATATTGTCAATGATGTTGGTCATAATTGGCATGTGCAACTGTTTAACACCCTCTAGGCCTACTGTACCACTTTATGTACTCTAATAGGAGCTACCCCATATTCCCTTATTTATGGTACTAAGGCCATTCTTCCTATCGATGTCAAGTTGCCTTCTCTCTAGATTTCACTGCAACACATCATTGATGATGAGGACTACAAAGTAGCTCATTTACAAGAGCTAGATTTACTAGATGGAAAGTGCATGGTTGAATTGAATAACCTTTAGGCCTACCAGAACAAATTATGTAGCCAATAAAATTAATGTATCAAGCATAGATAATTTGAGCTCAATGATATGGTACTAAAATAAAATTAGAAAAACATCAATACTGAGACCAAGAAGAAAGTAAAGTTTTAACCTAACTAGTTAGAGCCTTATGTGGTTATTACTAACTACGGTTCTGGATCATACAGACTCACCATGATAGAAGGAGATGAACTTGATGAACCGATGAACATAATGCATCTTAAATGTTTTTATGCTTGAGGGACTTGAATTATTGTCTACAAGGATTGTTTAAGTCGCACTATATAGTTCTTCATATTATACCTTAGGCCTTTCCCACCATACCTTAGCCTATTACTAGTTAGTTATTTTTACCTAACCCTATCATTTGGCCTTGGTTTTGATGCATTTGTACTTCAAGCACTTTTAGTGGTTGATATTAGATGCAATTTTAATAGCTAATTTAGATTCAAACTTTTGAATGTTAGTATATGAAAGCAGTATGATAGTGGTCCTGGTAATTACATCCTTCATTTTTTGTTATGTTTTATATCATTATTTGTGCTACTAATTATAAACACCTTTAGGAAAATTAATATCACCAACCCTTTCCATGTTTCTTAATTATAATCATCTTTGGGAAAATTAGGAATGACCCCTTTACCATGCATTTCTACATCATTTTTCCATCATTGTTGCCATACCTTTCCATTTCCCAATTCTTGAACTTGATGTTACTTAGCTAGACGCTCCATTATACGGTGAGCTATAGTGGCTTGAGGTCCATTTGGACTATCTAGGTAGTGCTTAGTGTTTTTTGAGGTTAGTTCAGCCACCCTCATTTAAACATTCTCTTCATTTTACGAGTTGGACCATTTTGTATCTATAAATTATCCAATGAGTTGAAATTTCCAAAAACATTTGAAACATCTAAAAACCCCTAAACATTTGAAAATACCTAGTAAAATCACAAAAATTATGAAAGCATGAAAATTGGCTTAGAATTTCCATGTGAGACATAAATCCTTTAAAAAATTTTAGGATGGACTATCTTACCTATCCAACTTCATTTCTAGACCATTTTGCCATTTTCCTCCCATTTTTAGGAGAACTACATTGTCTTGAGGTCCACACAGACTATGTAGGTAGCACTTGGATATATGGGGTATCTTGAGTTAGCTCAGCCATCACCATTTGTTTTTCACTTCATCACTTCTTTAACCTAAGGAATTAATCACTTATCCTTTAGTTTCCCCATCCTTATTTTTATTAGCCATAAACTCTCACCATTTTTTGAGTTGCTTTTATGAGCATTGTGCATTCAAACTTGATGCACTAATGAACACTTGGATTTTATTACTATCTTGTCATTTCGTGAGAAACCTTAGTTGATGATTTCATCATTTTGAGAGCACCCTTAGCCAACACTCTCACCATTTTGTGAGCAACCTTAGCCAACACTCATTTTTTTGTGAGATCATTCTCATCCCAAGCCATAAATGTAATAAACACTATGAATTACTAATTTATTTCATTATTAGATGCTCATATCTAATCTTTTAGTGTGATTTTAACCTAAACCATGATCTCGTACTTGCTAGTTTTTTGTGTTTGACATTTTCATGACTGTGAGCATCACCCCTTCCTTTCTTATGCACTCACTATTTTGCGAGACCATTTTTATATTCCTCTATTATCATCATCTTTTCATTATCATCAATTTTCTTCTATTTCATATCCTAAGAGAACTATTTTTAGCCTGAAGTTCACATTAGACATAGTCTCCATGGGACTATGTAGGCAGCATCCACTTGCCTAAGTGCATCTAGAGTCAGCCTGATTACCCCTTCTTATTTCTTTTATTCCCCCTATTTGTTTTTGTGTCATTGTCTCCTATAGCCCAGGGGAAACATTTACCATCTTATTTGTATCATTGTCCCATATAGCCTAGGGGAAATATTTGTCATCTTGTTTGTGTTGTTACTCCATATAGCCTACGGGAACCTTTTGCCACAATACCCTTTGCCATTGTTTTCTATAGCCTAGGGGTAAATTTGTGCCATTTGTTCTTGTGTTATTTTACATGTGTCATTGCTACCTATCTTAGGGGCAACCCTATCGCCAAGCGTAACATCTATGACACATTCATGAATAATTTTCTATTTTCTTATATTCTATTTGTTACTAACATTATTATCAACTTGTTTGTATATTGATTTTTGTTTTAGTTTAGTTTGTTTATTTACTTTTGTGTGTCTTAAAATATTTTGTTTATCGAATTATTCTTTGCCTTTATTTTGTTTTTTATTCATTTTTTCTTAACTTAGGTTGTTTATTGCTCTAGCTTGAATTGAATTATTTATTGTTTGTGCTTTAATTTATTTTTTAATTTTATTAGTTGGTTGAAAAACTAACTTTGTTTTATTATTTAGTTTGTTTGTTTGTTCTATTTTATTTTTGTTTGTTTGTTTGCTTGTTTCGTTTGTTTTTTTCGTAATTGTTTGTTTGTTTGTTTGTTTTAGTTGATTGTTGCCTTTTTGCTTTTTATGCTTTTCTCGATTATCATAGGCCTATTAAATTTTATTTACACTTGAGTCTTAATTAACCATATCTTATACTTAGGTTGTGAATGTTTGTATATAGTCTCACACTTAGTTTATTGGTTTTATATTTACACATGGGATTTGATTATTCATATCTTATTCCTAGGTTGTTTATATTTGCAATTAAACTAAGTATTTCATACTTAGGATATACATTGTTAGTATAGTTGTTTATAACTATGATGCATAATATCACAAGCTACAATGAATATCAAGCCAATAGAGACTATCGATCAATGCAATGGGTAGTACTTCTCTGAGATCAAAACTAGCCAAATACCCAAACATAGGCCAAATCAATGAGTAAGTAGATCAATATGATTTATTATGTGTTAATATAGATGTACATCTCTAAATAAGCATTTATATAACATCATACAACATGAGTAGATAAAGCAATGCTGCATCTCATATACATGGCAATACAGCAAATGAAAGAGCATACATTTTTAAAATAAAAACAAACATCCATAATTTCAAAACATGACCTAAGCATGAGATCAACATGGTAATAAATAGAGCATCACATATATCAAAAAATAATATTCCATGTACAAAAGCCTCTAAGGACCCAATATGAATGTCAGTGTATCTCACAATATTATCATATACATCAAGAATATGTGTGTGTGTGTGTGTGTGTATCATGGTGTCAACAATATGCCAAAATGCCAAAGAGCTATCATAAATCAATTTTGACTCTATGTATCCATAGGCCCTATAGTAGGAGGTGGCCTTGGTGACCCTTATGGTCCTGGTGGCATAGGTGGTCATGGTTGCTACACAGATTGACCTAAGGTTTTTGTATCATGAGTCCTAGTATTGGATCGACCTGATCTATTGCTATCCCTCTATGCATACGATACCTTAAATGTAGCTATCTACTAGTCTTTAGAGACAGTGGTCTTATATGTCCAATGATAATAATATGCCTCATCCTTAGCCTAAAGGCTCTCAAGTATCATCTATGAAAACCTTGTCAAAGTGTTGGCTCTTTGAGCTTCATCATGCTCACACTAGAGCCTCTAAACATCTAATAAGGCCTAATATCTATCTAATATAGCCTGGTCTCTCTCAACCTATAACTATGACTAAATCTGAACCATCTATACCACCTTTGCCTTTAGCTAAGTAATCTCTGACTGAAGGTGAGTCATGTCCTCATCTTAGATGTCTAGTATAACTAACAAATATGCCACCCACCTCTCTAAACCCATGATCTCACCTACCTTGGTGGTGATCTCCTCCTCCAACATAGTAGTGTCCCTACCTACTCTTGTTGTACCTAAGGGCCCTACCTATCCTAGATCAACAAATGAACCTATTATACCTATCATTATGGGATCCAACACCATCATGGCCCAGGTGTCATCTCCTTTACCATCCCCTCCATCAAAACCATCATCATCATCATCATCCTTCCCACCTCCACTATTATGTTATTTGTTACTGTTATTGCTAGCCCCACTACTAGTCTCAACCTTTGCCTCATTAATATCCATCAACACTTGTCCACCTACCTAACCTAGAATAATAAGTCTTAAAGGGCACACCTATACCCACTAGTGTATATACTCTAGAGGGACCCCTGCATTTATTATACCCCCTACATAAGCTCATGCCATCTGTGGAACACTTAGATAATTTTCCATGGCTACACTTATCTAAATGACTAGGGTGACATGATTTATCTCTCTAGTAGCATGTGAAACCCCCCTGAGATCCTCTAGAACATCTTGTACCATACCAAACTATCATTGTACATGATCAAACCTATACTCTTGAATGATGTGTGACTATCTCCCTATGATAAAACATCTAGGTGTCATATATGATATGTACCAAGCATCCCTAGGCCACTTGAGATGATAAAAAAATATAAGGCCTCTAGATAAAAAATTATGGTGTGGGCTCATCAAACATGCATCAATAGAAGTAGATCTCCCCATAATGTCCTTAGTGTCTTGTGCTAGTCTGTACCCAACCATATGCCAATAGATCCTATGGGTCCCTGACTTGTATTTAACCTACGAGATGCTCTATCAAGATGCACTCCCAACCCCAAACCATTAGTATATGCTCTAATTTTTTGGCCTCATTGATAGGCCACCATATGCATATCCCTGTATAGCTAGCTCAATACAAATAACCCCCATGTAAATCATGTAGCCTCTTCTATCATGTTGTGGATCACACTTCTTAAGCCCATATGGATGAATCATCCACTCTTGTTAGGTAGTAATATGTCATTGATAATAGTCATTAATACCATGACCTACATATCAATTAATGGTGGTAGTGAAGGGTTCCCAAGGGCTAGGTCATCAGGTTACAAATTTGTATAAGTCTCTAATACATTGATATCAACCTTCCCATACACTATGGGAATCTCCTAAAATCCAACCAAGTCATCTAGAATATCCTACTACCATGTTAGATTCATCTAGAAGAGCCTAAAACCTCTCATCAATATCTTGAGGATATGTCAGGTATCCTCAAGTGTAATGGTGGTCTCTCTAGTTGTCAATATAAATGTTGAAGTCTCTAAATGCCATCGCTCAAACAAGGCACTTAGGTATGCTTGATCAGTGTGAATCATCAACATTTGTTCCATGTAAAAATCTATCACCTATAAGTATCTAATCATCTTCACCATCCAAACCTATAGTGTGTGTAAACAATGGGAATGTCACTCCCACATTTTCAACACTGTGAGGTCCTCCTACAATCACAAATAGATTAGCATCACGCTATATCTATGTAATTATCTAGCCTATGCCTAACTTACCATGCCTATTTGCCCCTTTCTTCTAGAGGTTGGACCCCTTTTTAGGTCCCCTGAGCCAATTATTTCACCTTCTAGGGTGAAGTCATCATTTTTCCAAATGATGAAGTCACTGTTTTGGCATTTTCTACCATGTTTGGGTGAATTCACCATTTTCATTTTTCATGAAAATGATGACTTCACTTAAAATTGATAAAAATCACCAATTTGGTGATTTTCATTATTTTTTGATGAAATAACCATTTTTAAAATGATGACTTTATATGAAGTTATCAATTTTCTTTGTAATGCCATTGTTTTCCTTAAAATGTAAACAATGACTTTGTAACTTTTTAGCCTTAACCTAGTCATAAATGTATAATAAATGAACTTAATGGCAAGGTTGAGATCACATACTAGTGTCATGTCATGTGTAGGTCCCCCATGCTCCCTCACTTGGATGATAACATGTCATCGTCCTCTTCCGCTTGTCATTTCTCATTGATAGCTCTCGTTAAAACTAGAACTCAAATTTTCAAAAGGGGCTAGGGTGAAAATGAATTATTTTTCAACCCATGGGGTGAATATATAGCTTAAAATTTTGAATTTTACACCCCTAGTGCCTAAAGTTCATTTTGCATACTCTAGGAGGTTTATTTTTCAACTATATGGTCTATTTTATGTGTTATTTGATCATCCATTCCTTATTTATTGGTCATTTTAACACCAAACCATCTTATTAGGCCTCTTTTGAGACTTGTTTACAAATATTATTTTTATACCTATATTGTGTGTTAGTGTGAATGTGCATCTTTTTACTCATATTTAGGCTAGAATCATGTTTTTATTCTTTATCATCTCATTATAAATCCATTTTATAGGTTTCTTGCATAAGCTCCCTTTGCCAATTTGCATAGATGTGGTAAAAAAAATTGATCGAGCAACAATCTATTTTTCCTTTATAGGACAAGCTCAATTTCAATCATGAAATTAAATGTCAAAATCATTATAACTGCCTTTAGGCAAATCATTATTTTTTGAACTATTTAATGATTATAATTTCCTTTAGGTAAATCAGTGTCTCCACCTCTGTTATTGATTATAACTGCCTTTAGGCAAATCAGTGTCTCGGCTTCTATTACCAATTATAACCTCCTCTGCGCAAATTAGTGTTTCATCCTCCATTATTGAATATATTTTCCTTTAGGCAAATTAACGTTTCAACATATGTTTCCACTAGATCATGTCATTCTCTTCATTTCAATGGAATGTTTGATGACTTTATTATGTCACTTGATCCCTCGAGGGGGCATCAAAGGCAAATCAACCACCCTTTGGGGCATGAACCTTTCATCTTAATGGATTTTGTATTCTTTGAAAATACATTACTATGTCTATGTCTTGCAACACCTTTTCAAATAAGGGAAAATTATAGACACTCATTTTTGGCCACTTTCATGTCTAAACTAGGTACTAGATTGATTTCTAGTAAACAATGTAATTTAAGCCTAAAAATCGCCTAGATTGCTCAAATTCATGTGTGTAAGGGATATAATTACCCATAAATGTGTTGAAGCTTGCTTATTTAGGGTATTATCTTATAAGCACTGATAATCTAGCTTGGATTCAACCCAAGTCAAATTCCAACCTAACAATTTGACATTCTTGGCCTATTTATCTATTAATGCAAAACATTTTAAAACAATTCATAAAGGCCAAAAACCCTAAGGAAAGTTTATTAAAAATCAAAATTTAATTAGCTTGCTTAAGCAAAAATTCCAAGTAAAATTAGGGAATTACATCTTTTACGAAAGGATTTTTCAATAAAGATGAGGTCAAAGTCAAGGGAATTGGTAATTTCATTTGTTAATTCCTAAAATTTAAAGAAAAAGTGAGTCACAACCTCATAAATGTCTACTATGAGTTTTAATGGCAATAAATATCTTCTATGAATTGTTAATCCTTCATAATTGCTTTGACCCAACCTAGGGTTAACCTAAACTTAACCAAGGTTATTTTAGACTCAACCAAGTTTAAAACTAAACCTAACCACCCTAATGTTAGAGTTAGTTTTAAGACCTATAAATATAAGTGCCCTTACTCTTTCTAAATAAGCTTTTGTGTGTAAGGTTATTCTACAAGAATGCCTTTAAAAAGCCTTTCAATTAATGTTATAATGTTAAATTGATTCAAGAAGCTTCACATCAAGCCAAATAAAACAAAGCAAAGCCACATGTGGTCTTAGATAAGTACTACCAAAATGGATAATGTAATGATCATAGTCTCTATAGCCTATAAACCGAGTAAGAACATCCTCTATGCCAAAAAGTGAACACTAGTTTTGACAAGGGAGGTAACATAGTTATATGTTTTTATCTCTTATTTTTAGTTTTGTTCATTGTGTTAAGCTCCCCCTAGTACTTAGGTAAGAGTGGTTTAGTTTCCATTACATTGATTGGTTTGAATTCACTTGAGATTCACTAACAAGAAACTAATGAATTTGTTACTCTTCGGATTCTTAAAGTTACACTATGTAGTTGAGAAACTGTGAATGTCAAGGAGTTTGATGCAACACTACATTATTTGACACAATGATGCTTTTTAGTTTGGAGCTACATATATGGTATATATCATCACCACCATAACATTTCATAACTTATATTAATGTTTTTTTTTTCCTAGTTATTCATAGTTTATTTTCGTGCTATGCAACTTTGTTTTAACACAAGGACCTCAAGTATACAACATCAATAGTCATCTTCCAGCTTAGGTAGGGTTTTAAAATCATTTTCCCTATAGTTTGATGTTTTTGCATGGGTATTTCTACTTGATTTTATTGGGTATTATATATAGTTCTTATGCATTTTATAGTAATTGGTATTTATAAAGGTTTTTAGTTCATAATTTTCAAAAGAATGGGCATTTCTTCTGGATTTTATTGGTTACTATGCTATGTAGTTTTGAGTTTATATCAATGGGTATTTAGAGACAATTTTAGTTTATAGTTTTTAAAGTGGCTGTTTTTTTCTCTAGTTTATTGGGTCTTATTGCATGTTTATTTTTGAGTTTATAGTAATAAGTATTCAGAAATGTATCAAGTTTAGATTTTAAAAATAATGTTTTTTCCAGCTCCATCCATGAAAACCATTCTAATGCATGTTGATCCCTTTCCTTTTTCCATAAGCTATCCAATAATTAGAATTCCCCTTGGTAACTTTTTATTATTCTATGTTTTATTGCAGTTTACCTATACCAATAATATTCTCTATTCTCCTAATGCATAGGCATGTATCCTTCTCCTCTTCTTTTCACTTCACCCAATTGGGTGGCTATGCCTCTTTTTAGAAATAATTTGTTGTATCATGAGTGCTTACATCCATGGATTATAATACATGACATTGGTAGATCAGTGAAGGTTAGATTGGTTGTGTGTGAGTTTGGGGTGAATGCTTTTCCCTTAAATTATAACTTTCCTCCAGTTCTTCATCCTTCCCATATTTTTTCCTCTACTAATTTTAGATAGGCATTGCTTGGGCATGACATCCCTAAAGTATCTTATGGATATTTAGCCCTTTGATTTCCAAATAAAGGGTTTAAACCCTACTTTTTGGGAAGCACTCACTTGAATATTGGTTAAGGGACTTGTGGAGATCAGTTTACTCTCTTCATTAGACACTTCCTCTAGGGTTCAAATTTCCTTCTAATTATTTTATTCAATCCTTATATTTGAGCCAGTGTATGATGTGTTGGAGGAATAATAAGACTTTAAGACTCTTAGGATTATTTATATATTTCAAAAAAATTGGCCTTCATTGGTGGGCTTACATTCTTAGATTTCACTTCAATGGAAACAATTTTTTTTGAAGGTATTTAGATTTTCCCTTGTACTAAAGGATATTTTATTGTGGTTTTTTGTGTTGAAAAAGACAAAGATAAGATATTTCAATTGGATCTATGGTCATGGTGTTTAAATTATCTTTGCATGAAGCCTTGGTTTCCAAATTTTAACCCTTCAACTCATTCTTTCATAGTGGCACCAATATGGGTTAGGATGCCTAATCTTCTTCCACTTAATTAGACACTCTCTTTCCTTTATATAATTGTAAATTCATTATGAATATTCCCTTTTATTCCATATAAACCATGTGTTCCTAACCCACTTTTACATGATTTTTTGTTAAAATGGATCTGTCTACAAGGTTGTCTGAAGTGATTTGGATTAATAAATTGGTAATAGCATTTGTATGCAAAATTTGGACTATGAGTGAGTGACATTCAGATATATATCATGCTATTTTATTAGAAATTTGGAAAAGGTTATCCTAAATAAGATACTATTTTCCCAAAAAAAGGTTAGATAGGTTACTTAGTAGAAAGGGGTGGATTTTCTTCTTTAATACGTTAATGTTGTATAAGCATCTATGAAATAAGTTGTGAAATATACTACAAAAAATGTTGTGACAGTAGTTTGGGATGAAGCTTTGATATAGGATGGTAAAATATATGGTAATGGTTGTATATCTTACTACAAAATAAGTAATGGAATATGTTTTAAAAGTGGTAAAATCTTCTTCTGCTAATTGTGGTTCTTCAATGGTGGTGGATCCAAGTTCTCCCAAGGCTCTATCTTCTTGTGTGATTTATTCTACTCCTAAATTTTTTTTTGGGACTCCTAAGGCTGACTCACTTGGGGATATTGATCCTCTTTATATGATTAATCATGATATTTTTAAGGCCTATTCTTTGAGTAAAACTCTTATTCCTTGTTAGCGTTGATGAGTGGACTAGAGTTAAAAAATAGGATTTTTTCTTTGGAAGGGAAGACTTCCTAAAAAATGGTGTTAAGATCTCACAACAAGAGGGATGGAGCTTAAATTTTGGTAGTGTTGTAGAAGTTTTTGAGATGTTTTAGGGAATTTTTTAAGCTTTGTGACAAGAAAAATGTATATGTAGTGGTTATCTAGATTATATGTTTGGTGTTTAGTATTTTTGATTGACTATTTTGTAGAAGTTTGTTAAGGTTTTATACTTTTTGTAGCTTTATTTGGGAGAGTATGAATCAATATTCTTTGATTCTTGGTGTTTTTCAAAAAAAAATTGTGTAAGACTTTCTTTGGGCAGTAGTAAGTTCTAGTTAATCATCATTTGTAAGATTTTTAAAATCTTTGGGTTGGTAGTTACCCTTGTGGTAACTATGAAATTTGATAAGATTTTTTTAAGCATTTTGGGGGAGAGTTTGAATCACTCTCCTTTGTTTTGGTCTTTGATTTTCTATTATAGAAGACTTGTATTGGACAATAATAGGTTTTAGTTGATCATCCTTTGTAAGTTTTTTAGATGCTTTAGTTTTGGTTTGGTGTTGCCCTTGGGGTAACTCGTATTTCTTGTATGATGCTACCCTTGGAGCATTTTTGTAATGGTTTTATGATATTAAATAAAAGTTAAGGGATCCTCCAACCCTATTTTACTAATCAACACACACACACACACACACGTGTGTGTGTGTGTGTGTGTGTGTGTGTGTGTGTGTGTGTGTGTGTATGCATGTATGTATGTATTCATGTACATGCATACGAATGTATGTATGTACGTACATACATACGTACGTATGTACGTATGTATGTATCTATATGTATGTATGTATCTATGTGTGTGTGTGTGTGTGTGTGTGTGTATCTGTATGTATGTATGCATGTATGTATGTATTCATGTATGTGCATACGAATGTATGTATGTACGTACATACGTATGTACGTATGTACGTATGTATGTATCTATATGTATGTATGTATCTATATGTATGTGTGTGTGTATATATATATATATATGTGTGTGTGTGTGTGTGTGTGTATGTATGTATGTATGTATATGTATGTATGTATGTATGTATATGTGTGTATGTATGTATGTATACATACATACATATATATATATATATATATTTATATTTATATTTATTTACATACATACATACATTCATACGTACGTACATGCATGCATACATACATACATATATACATATATATACACACACAATATACATACATACATATACATATACATATATATATATATATATATATATAATTGTATTTTATGTCGTTCCAAAAATACAATGTGCAAATAGAGAACCAATTTGTAGTTTCATAGTTAAAATGTAGAGATTTTTTGTTTTTAATTTTTGGTAAGATGTAGAGAATTTTATTATTATTATTATTATTATTATTATTATTATTATTATTATTGGTTAAGTTGGATGGGATATATTTGTTTTAGTTTGTTATTTTATGATGACTTTGGGTATCGAGTTAATGTTTATGCATATTCCCAATTGGAAAAATGGTATATTGTGTATTCTTGATTTCTCCTCTTTGGCACCCTCAGTGTAAGCCTATTTTATGCATAATTAGATGTGTGAATAAAAATATATACTTATATGCATTTAAATAGACGTATTTATTTATACGTGCATAGAGGCTTGGAATTTAATGGTCACACCTGCATGCTAAATGGAAATTTGATGATGGTTGTAATTTTAAAGTGACCACAGTTTTATGTCCATAACAAATTTACACAATAAATAACTGGTCAAAGATCTTCAATTTTAAGCTTGTAGACACTTATATGTACAAACATACACATACACACACACAGACACGTGTGTGTGTATTTACCATAAATACCCATTAAAATAAACACTAAATACTCATTACAATAAACTCTAAATATGATTTCTGTATATATGTTATATATTGTTTTTTACATATTCATTATTAGATTGAGAAAATACTTAATGTGGTTGTGAGTTAATGATTAGAAAATTTTGAAGAAATATCTAGAACTTTCACAATGTTATCATTTGCTTGTGTTGTTTTTTAGTTAATTGTTGGTTTGAATTTAAAAATTTTGAATTATTTTTATTCAATATTAGTCTACTTCAATAATCGAGTGTTTTCCCTACATGGTGAAATTGGAGTTGTGATGTGTACCTTTACAAATTAAGAAGATGTATTAATAACATTTTAGTTGTTCTTAATTCATAGTTTTATCGAGTGCATGTGTAAATATACACATGTATTTATATGTGTATGTGTTTGTATATATGTAGACACACTTATATATTTATAAATATTAATTTTTATAATCCCCTAGCTACAAAAATTTCAAACTCTGGAATAAATACCCATGTAAAAACAACAAGGATATGCTGAGGTGCAAAAATATAGCATTAATTTGAAATAATTTATAGTTGCATTGCTAGTTACATTATTGTTTAAAAAAATCCCAGACTCACATTTTTATCCACATGAGATAATTTTGGACACTTATTCAATGAGAAGCCAAAGTAATGGGTCATTAATATATCTTTTTTGTGAATTTGGTCCTCAATTTTACATGTGCAAATGTATAATCACTCTAAGAGGAAATCAATGCAAAGATATTTTAAAATTAAGGTCATTAATTTTTCCAAGGGACCAAGACAATGAGTCTGGGAAGATTTTATGCCATATATGAATGAGATTTCTAATCATGTTGGTGGCATAGGTTGCATGAATTTATATAATGAAATTGAATGTGAAATAGTTGGTCTGATTGAAAGGTCGATGGGAATAAAATTTTAGGTATAAGTATATTATTGTAGCATCCAATTTAATTCACCTCCCAAGTGCATATCACCCTTTCTAATTTTCATCAAGTTGGTGTCAAGATTTAGAGCATGACTGAGCTAGAGTTTGATGTTCTATGTGTCTTCTAAAGGAAAAAACATACAATTGTTTAGATTCTATCATGATTATTTTTTTTATTTTGAATTCCATATATTAATTTAAAGTAATCCAATAACATTTGGTCAAATGGATTACACTGTGATGGCATCAATAACAACTAAAACACCATCCATAGTAATAGAAAAATATGTGACAAAAGCTATTAAATTTGTTGGATAGGGTCCAAAATAATGTTAAATATAATAAGACAAACACCCACAATACCTACATAAAAATCTATAAAAGCTTAGAAACAAAGTAACACATATTAATCCAAGTAGCATAACAATAACTCTCATCCATAATATGCCTCACCCACTAGCCCTTTATGTTCTTATATAGATAATAGAGGAGGGATAATAAAGGATGCTAGGGTTAAGGCTAAGTTTTGGTGAGTATTTAAAAATATAATAAAACAAAACTATTATTATCATAAATCAATTAAGTATTTACCTAATTGATAATTTTCTCTAATAATAGGTCGTGGATAAGTATGCACCAATTAGTGCCTAATACGAATAAAAAATAAATAATACAAATGTATTTTAAAAATAGATTATAGTGTATGAGTAATTAAATACACTAAAAAAACCACTTTATACAATAATATAGTAATATATGTACATGTCTTTAAGCTATCCATCATGTGATCATTCAATACGTGCATTTATTCATGGAAAATGTTGTAGAGGGAAAATGTTGTTTACAAATATTTATGATCAACAATTTTCCATGCATGATGTATTTGGATTGGTGTTACACACATTTGTAAGGTATTAAAATATGTTAATAACATATTCTTATATTATTCTAATTTGACAGGTTCCACTTATCATTTTTAGTGTTGTCATTTTTTGTATTAGGGTATTTAGGGTTTGAATATATTCATTACATAAATAGCTACCCAACATGTGTTTTACATAGTGTATGATGTAAATTATATGTTATTAACATATGATAATATCTACATTTAGGAGGCCTCTTCTCTCTTAACATCCCATTTGCATCTTTTTCTTGCTTATCTATAATGGATATCAACAGTCATAATTTACCAAATGTGGTAGTGGTAACAAAAATTATAAAATTTGAATAACATAAAAATTACATATCATATTGGTGGAGATGCCATGCATAAAAATATTCAATTCAATTAATGGTCATGGTTGGTAGAAGACTTTTCAAAGGATTTTTTAAGTAAGGTGGTGTCTAT